>JAJOZX010000815.1:310000-910000 GCA_023014485.1 Bathynomus jamesi
TTCGCTCACTGAGCGATTTCGATGTTTGGGCGTAACATATATGCATTTCTCCTCTACTGGTTGTGTTATGTTTGATGTAGATATATGTTAAATAATTCCAATTATTCCTGTTTTGCCTCTAATGTATATACTATACATATTTTGTATCTCGATATCCTCTGTATTAAATAGACAGAACGATGTAGTTGTGTTTTAGTTCTCCGTTACGTCATATAAACAAATATTAATGGAAATGATGGGTATATGTACAAATGATATAGTGTGTGTGTGTGTGTGTGTGTGTGTGTGTGTGTGTGTGTGTCTAAGGCGACTGGCTGTATTCTTTAGCTGTTTCGACTGGCAGGGGTTCGAGGAGTGACAGGCTGGGAGCATTTTACTTTAATAATTTGTTGTGAGTGGTGGTGGCGCTCCAGTTAGCCAATATGTGTGTATATATAAGCCACTAAAGTAAGGCGATTACGCATTACGCATTCTAAGCCAACTGTCTGTGATGTTAAAGCCGCCCAGGAAGACTAGTGAAGGTTTCAAAATTCTTCGAGACGCCGCCGTGAAAGCATCTAGTTCCTGCCCACACACACGTCTTAATAAAGGTTTTACTATACATATATATATATACACACACGCATACACACCCACATACATTTCATATATATATGTTTTTGTGGGCGTGAGCCAGGTTAGGTTACCCTCTACCCCAGAGCTTTCCAAACTTTGTGTCGCGACACATTAGTGTGTCGCCAATACCTCCCAGGTGTGTCGCCAAATTTAATTATTTTAAATTTTTTTGTATTTTGAAAATTTTGATTTTTGTATCAACAAAATCGGCTACAAGATAAACCACCTATTGAAAAATTGTCTGATATTTGATATTTGATAACAAAAATTAATTAGTGTGTCGCCAACGTGAAAAGTTTGGAAAGCTCTGCTCTACCCCTTGGAGATCACACACACAGATATATACACACACACACACACACATATATATATATATATATATATATATATATATATATATATATATATATTATTTGGGGTGATATTGTTGCATACCCCCTTGGAGGGTTGGGGGTGGTTAAAAACAGTCTCTCGCCATGTTGCATGTAATGTTCTCTGTCTTTTTTACCATGATACTACTTACACAGTGTAAAAACCCTACATGCGTAAGACGAATGGTAGACGCTGAGAAGAGAGATTGTAATGATTGTAAACGTTTGTTTTTCAATAATGAATGTTTTAATCTCCATAAGATGAAAGGTACCTACAGAAAGATAAAGATTTGCGAATGTGGAATGTTTCATACGATGGATGATTGGTTGGAGGTATTTCCAACATAAGTCTTATGAAATTATTTGTTCTATCATGAGAAATATAAGGTGGTTGGGGGTGAAACATGTTTGTTATGTGAAAGATGCCAAGCCTAAAAAAATCGTGTATTACTGTATGCTACTACATAGAAATCTACACTAACCCTGAGACGAAATAAGTCATCCCTCATTTACTCGTGAACCAAACGCTCTGCGACGAATGTTCTAATGATGACAGTGATGACTGTCACAAATGTGGCAAACGGACCAATATTTTTTAAACGACTATGAAAGAGTCACCCGTGAAACTGTTTATGGAATAGTTAGTCAAGCCAGCCGATTAACTTAAGAGAAATGTGAACGTTATTCTGTGAATGATGACGTGTGCTTAGAGTATGCTTCCAAAACTTTAGAAATACCAGTTTCAATTGCTTAGAAGACGTAAATGGCTTGTTTAGAAAGGTATATATATATATATTATATATATATATATATATATACACATATTTTAACTGCAAACAACACACAGTATAATTAATGTAAAGAACCACGCTTGTGTAGAAGAGCGTTCCGCACAAGATGAGGAGGGAGAACGAACAAATGAAAAATGAGGTTTCTGCTCGTATGTAGGAGAACTACGACTTCTGATTGATCGAGGTCCATGGTGTAGTGAATAGCATATCCTGTCCCAAAGCTGGATCCTATCTGCTTTGCAGGTACTTTTGCATTATCCTCCCAACACTAATTTTTTTTTATAATGGAAGGAAAATAAAGTACGTTAGCAAAACACTTTTAATTTTTAACCTAACCTAACCTAACCTAACTTGAAGCCGGCTAACTACGGCTAACGCCTGCGGCGGGCTGCTTTTAACCTAACCTAACCTAACCAAACCTAACCTAACCTAATCCCAACACTAATTTTTTTTATAATGGAAGGAAAATAAAGTACCATAACCAAAACCAAACTAACATTATATAAAAAAATTAGTGTTGGGAGGATAATGCAAAAGAACCGCTTTGCAGATAGCTGGTGAGGGAAGCTATATTTTTGGGCGTGACCGGACAGCTCATACCAGGACAACACATACCCGGACAATTTATACCGGACAACTCAGACCCGGACAACTCATACCTAGGACAACTCATACCTAGGACAACTGATACCTAGGACAACTCATACTCTCTTCATCAATTACCACCCCAATGTTGATCTTTTCATCTATATCCACTCCGAAAGTTTAAACTCTGCAAATTAACCAAAATAAGATAAGAAAACAATAACAACAAATTTATTATTTATTGCAAACATATAATAAATAGAGAACCATTATTTACATAGGATAAAATTTGAATGCCCGGTTAGGTCAACTGTACGCCCTTGACGATTGGTTAGGTTTAGTCGTGATATTTTCGTTAGTTTTAACGAAAATATCACGACTAAACCTAGCAAATCGTCAAGGGCGTACAGTTGACCTAACTGGGTATTCAATGAACCCAACCGGGTATTCAGTTGACCTAACCGGGCATTCAATGAACCTACCTGGGCATATATATATATATATATATATATATATATATATATATATATATATATCTTGCATGAATTTTAAATGTTTAAATTTAATTTTTAATTTTACAAAATAAATGTTTTCATTTCAAAATGTTTTCATTAATAACTTGCATGAATTCTAAATGTTTAAATTTAATTTTTAATTTTACAAAATAAATGTTTTCATTAATTTTTCATTTTTTTCTGGTCTTATGTATGAGTTGTCCTAGGTATGAGTTGTCCTAGGTATGAGTTGTCCGGGTATGAGTTGTCTGGGTATAAGTTGTCCTGGTACGAGCTGTCCTGGTATGAACTGTCCTAGAACCATTTTTGGGACCTCTTTGCGAGTGACCAGTTGCCCACGTCGGGCTAACATCATGAAAAAGAAAAAACTATAGTATTTGTCATTTATCATTACTTATTCGAACTATAGTAGATGTAATTTCCCAGAAGAGTTCCTTGTTCCATGCACGGTCTGTGTATAGCATATATATATATATATGGAGAGCGAATAGATGCTCAATTGCTCATGCTGGCCCACAAAAAAAATTATTGAGTTAAAATACACACAAACACTTCGTATATAAAGAGATGCATGTAAAGAAGAATTATTCTATCCCAATAGCAAAATATATAAAAACATACCTTCCTTAGAATGACTACCGTACAACCCCCAAAATAGATAAGACATCCTTAGACTACCTCGCAATCAACCATCAGCAGAGCACCACCAACAATAGATCGATAAGGTCTCACAAAACAATCCGATTAATAGACAAAGCTATTAAGCATAAACAAATACATTTATGCGGCCAGGATAGACTGACAAAGTCTCATAAAACGGCGACGCCAATAGTTTAACCTATTGAGCTTCTCGTAACAGAAAACCACCAGGAGGCCAATGTGATGTTGGGTAGGCGCTCCTTTAAACAAAAAATCGAATATGATAAACCAAATTTAACACAAAAATAAATTTTCACCTTAATATACAAATTTGTCTTTAAACTATAACATAAAAAACATTAATATAATTTTTGAACCAAAACAGAATTTAAATTAGGGCTATTTCATTTTACGTCTTTTACAATTAAGGAATTATCCAAACAGTGAGTTATTTTAAACAAATTTTCATCTTAATATACAAATTTATCTTTTAATCAAATCATAAAATAGTAATTTAAAACAGCACATACCGTTAAAATATCTTATTTTCCACAGTAATGTTTAGAAGGCAGTATATGTATATATATATATATATATGTGTGTGTGTGTGTGTGTGTATATATATGTATATATATATTATATATATATATATATATATATATATATATATATATAGGGCGTTTCAGGAGGAAAGGTCAATACTTCGGGAGGTGATAGTATCGGTCATTGTGAAAAAAAAGTTCATATGGACATGTGTCTAATTTTGAATGGTTACGGAGATAGAGCTGTTTGAATCTACAAATACAAAAGCATTGTTAATGGTAATCAAGAAAGAGAAACCAATTACTGTTTCTAACATTTAATGTTTAAACATTGCCATTTTGAATGGTATCAGATACAGAAATGACAAATTTGTTACAGTTTACAATACGTTTTCGAAAATCCCACTGTCAACCTCAATGCACTTTGCAACTCGTTTGCGAAGATCGTGTGTTGTTCGTCTGAGTTGATCTTGACGTTCCTTTATGGGGGCAGCAGCATCCAAAATGCGCGTGAGCAATTCGTCTCGTGTATCCACCTTTCTGTTGTAAACTTGACTTTTCATCCACCCCCACAAACAACAATCTAACGGAGGGAGGTTTGGAGACCTTGGTGGCCATTGAATGGGACCACCGCGGGGGGAGGAAGTGCTGCGCGCGCATCAGATTCAAACAGCTCTATCTCCGTAACCATTCAGAATTAGACACATGTTCATATGAACTTTTTTTCTCACAATCACCGATACTATCACCTCCCGAAGTATTGACCTTTCCTCCTGAAACACCCTGTGTGTGTATATAATATATATATAATATATATATATATATATACATATATATATACACAGGGTGAGTCAAAAGTTTCCATACATAGGCAAAATGGTCATGATAAATAAATGATTATTTATTTTTTATTTTTTTGCAGGTGATGTGCTGAGATGCCTTTGTCCCAAGAAGAGCGTATAGAGATCATTCTTCTGGCAGGATCAGGAAGCTGTCGCTAGGTTGCCTAGGATTTTAACAGGAGACACGCCCCCGGCACGCACATCACACACGACACCGTTGCCAAACTCATTGAGAAGTTCAAGAAGACTGGAAGTGTTGCAGACCAACCGAGAAGTGGCCGTCCACGAACAGCCACCGATGAAAGCACAGAGACCATGGTGCTGGCAGCGTTCGCAAAGAGTCCCCAAAAAAGCACTCGACGGATGTCTGCAGAATGCGGTGTCAGCCAAAGGAGTATCGTCCGCATTATGAAAGAGCACAGATGGCATCCATACAAAATGCAAATGTTGCAATATCTTAGCGAAGACGACCCGGATAGGCGGCTGGAATTTTGTGAATGGGCAACAACAAAAGTGGACGAAGACACGGAGTTCTCGGCTGGCATCCTGTTTTCAGATGAAGCCAACTTTTACAGTATGTTTATGGAGAGGTTAATCGTCAAAACCTACGTTATTGGAGTGATGACAACCCGCACTGGATGAGTCCCTCAAAGACGCAAGGCGCTGGAAAAGTGATGGTGTGGTGCGGGATATGGGGCAACACAATTGTTGGCCCTTTTTTCATTGACGCCAATCTGAATGCCGAAATGTATCTAAACATGCTGCAAGACACAGTCATGCCGTCCCTGCTGAACGAGGACGGGGATTTCCAGCGTACTTTCAGCAAGACGGGACGCCACCCCATTACGGTATCTGCATGCGCCAGTAGCTGGATCAGCAGTTTCCGGGTCACTGGATTGGCCGCCGTGGTCCCGTGGAGTGGCCACCGAGGTCCCCAGACCTCACCCCCCTTGATTTTTACTTGTGGGGGGCACTTGAAGGCCATGGTGTACCAGGTGAAAATACAAAACACGGACCACCTAAAGGAACGCATTCGTGATGCGTGTGCACGCATAACACCAGACGTGTTAACGCGCGTTTGCCATGACTGGGAGGAACGCATCCGTATGTGCATTCAGTGTAATGGTGCCCACATAGAGCATATTTTGTGACTTACAAATGATTGCATAATAAAGTGACCATTTTGCCTATGTACAGAGACTTTTGACTCACCCTGTATGTGTATATATGTATATATATATATTTTTTTTTTTATTTATTTATTTAACCGAGTAAATCCACAAGATTAGTTGCCAGATTGCGCTATTTATTTAATTTGTATACCAAATTATTTCTACACTTCAAACAACATTCTTTACATGGCTTTATTCTAAACAGCGAGTTATTAAAACACATTTTCACCTTAATATACAAATTTGTCTTTAAACTATAATATAAAAAAAATATTAATTAACTTTATATTAAAACTACATTTTAAGTTTTAGTAGGGAATACCCAGCAAATGATATTTTATATGCATATTTATAAAAAATGGAATTATGGCATAACTTAGATATTTTTCCCCTTTCACAATTCAATAAATAGAATTAATATGATTTACACTAATTAATTTCTCTCTTCAACATTACTGCATTATTTTAATGTAATTTTAAACCAGCTTTTGGATCATATTAAATCTTACTATTCACAGATTAAAGTAAATTTCCTTCAATACAATTCTCGAATTAAACAATGTCTTGAGGATTTGATTGCTAATACAGTGTATTGTCACAAACATTTAAAAACATAGAAGATTGGGTCCTCCTATTCAGCAATAAAGAATTATGAAATGCTTCGATATATATTATATATATATATATATTAGTGATGGATCGAGTGGTCGGTTTTTCACAATCGCGGTTGCGGTTGTGTTTGCGGTTGTCGAATTTTTTCCAACCGCGGTTGCGGTTGCGGTTATCATATACTAGGAAAAATGCGTAATTATTAACTGGATTTAGCCACTATACTGCGATTTAGCCACACTTGGTACATAATATATACTAAATAGTATTTATTTAGTAAATACCTTATGTTGAACACAAGTTTTGCAATACACCGCTACCGCTATTTGTGTGTTGCAAAACTTGTGTTCAACATAAGGTATTTACTAAATAAATACTATTTAAATGAAGTATATTCTAAACTTATATAGCTATTATGAAAGAATAGGTCAAATTAATTAAAACCATATTTTGCACTAAGTGTGTTACCAGGATGAGGGACGAGGACCCATCGCACTGTTCATCCCACCTACCACTTTCCCCAGCCTCCACCCATTGGAAAGTTATGGATTATTATTCATTTGAAAAACTGATGTCAAACTTAATGACAGGCAGTGTGAATTTCAAGAATAATATTTTTGCTGCATTTTCACCTTTCAAGCGGCAACGCCTCTCATCGTACAACGTTCCCGCTCCACTGAAGAGCTGCTCGCTTGGAATGCTACTTGAAGGGCAAGCAAGATATGTTCTTGCAATACAGCCAAGTTCTTTGTATTTTAGTTCGTTATCTTTCCACCACTGAAGAGGATCATCGTCGGGTGCAATTCTTTTTTCTTTGTGATAGTTGTCTAGAAGAACTCGCATCTTCTTGTTGATCCTTGGTGAACTTTCTTCTTCTTCACTGCTTGAACTCAAAAATGCGTTCATCGAGTCCAGTAGTGACGACTTTGAAGAACTTGGCTCAGGAGAATCAGTCAGGAGAATCAGTTTAAACCAATTTTACTACGGCAGCCGTATGACGTCACGTTTAAGCACGCATAGGAGACCCATCATTTTCTTTTTAAAAAAAGAAATATTTCTAATTAACCTAAAATTAAAATTAACTAAGCTTTTACAACCGCAACCGCACTTATGGAACGGCGGTTGCGGTTACGGTTGCGGTTGTGAATTTTTGTGCGGTTGTAGTGCGGTTGCGGTTGCGGTTATTCGATCCATCACTAATATATATATATATATATATATATATATACCGGGTGTCCGAGAATTATCTGTACAATTTTTGGCTGTTATTAAAAGTCAACCATGAAGTGTAGAAATTCCAGTGTTGTCCCATTTTACAGAGAATCTCATTAAGTTTTTTCTGATACCACGTTTTGACAAGTTTTTTAGAAATGTACGCGAGTGACAGACATTGATGATTTAAAAGCAAGAATCACAGCTGCTATTGAGTGAATTGATGTAGATATGCTGCAGCGTACATGGCAACATTTGGAGTATCGATTGGATGTTTTGCGAATCATTAATGGTGCACATATCGAATGTTTGTAACAACGTTACTTTAATAAAAGAAACTTTTGAAAATACAGATTCTAAATAATCTTGTTTAAGAATTTTACGTGTGTTATCAAGAATTTTATTAAAAGATGAAATTGTACAGATAATGTTCGGACACACTGGAATTTCTAAAAACTTGTCAAAACTTGGTATCAGAAAAAACTTAATGAGATTCTCTGTAAAATGGGACAAAACTGGAATTTCTACACTTCATGGTTGACTTTTAATAACAGGCAAAAATTGTACAGATAATTCTCGGACACCCTGTGTATATATATATATATATATATATATATATATATATATATATATATATATATATACACACATATATGTATATATGTATATATATATATATATACATATATACATATATGTGTATATATATATATATATATATATATATATATATATATATATATGTGTATATATATATATATATATATATATATATATATATATATATATATATATATTAGGGTGTCCCAATTTTCTTTCTTAAGACGACCTGACCACTCGTGTCATGCCCGGATGTGGTTTGGGCTAAAGCATTGGTTGTGTGATTTTCAACTCGATCAGATGATATTTAGAGGTCCCGACGTTTGATGACTTTTTTTTGGTTTTCAGAATTGATCATTATGGCGTTGACAAGATCAAACATCAAGTTGTGGCTTCTTGAGAGGTCTCCGATAGCAGAGCTGGCTAAATCTCGATTACCAAATAATATGGACGTGTTGCTCCTTTTCTTCTACCATCACCGCGACCAAAAGAAGAGAGATTCCAACAGTGTCAAGCCTGTAATATCGGCTGTATTAGAAATCTGGGCTAGAGCCAACTCGAATCTGGCAACAACCTCCGTTCATGCCTCGACTAAACTGAAAGCTTTGGTTCAGAGGTATCGAAATTTGCATAAAAACAAGAACAAGACTGGAATGACTTACAATATGAAGCGGGATGTATTCTTGGCTGATATGGAGGATATTTTTGATGTCGCACGCTCAGACGTTCTGGATCGGGGAGATATCCCTCTTGAAGACAAGGAATTCCTCATTTCCCAAAGAGCAGATCGACATACGAGTTACATGGGAGGTGAAGATAGAAAATATAATGCAGCCACAATGAAAAGACAGGAAAGGGAAAGAGCTCTTGAGCGGGCACACCGGCGTCAAACGGAGGAGGCTCTAGCTGTAGGAGTCACAGAAGAGGCTACCGACAGCAGTTCTAGCACATCGTCAGCTGACAGTGGAAACGAAGCCGTCACTTGTGGACTTAAACCTTCGAAAGCTCCCAAACATGACAGACTAAAAGAAAGTCTGAGTGATCTTGACCTGGCAGCAACTTGGGATCGCGAGGGCCTTTCTGTTCGACAGGCAACATCAGCGTTTGCTGCGACTGCAAAATCCCTAGCTCTCGGTCCTGACAGTGTTCCATCAAAGAGCACGGTTCACCGCTTCCGACAAAAGGCCCGTACAATGATAGGGACCAATGTTATTGGCCACCTCGAGCAGCTTCCACCTCGACTGCAGATCCATTGGGACACAAAGATACTCACTGACATCGAACAGGAGGGTAAGTCAGTCGATCGGATTGCTGTTGTGGTGACTGGGGATGGTGTGGAAGAGCTATTAGGAGCACCGAAAATAATAGACGGCACAGGACAGCAAATGGCAAGCGCAGTCCATCAAGCGCTCACCCTAGTCGGAATTGAGGACAAGATCATAGGCATGGTGTTTGATACGACGGCATCAAACACAGGGATAGTGCAAGGTGCGTGTGCGCGTTTGGAAGCGGCATTGAGAAGATCTCTTTTATGGTTTGCTTGCCGTCATCACGTTCACGAAGTGATTCTCAAGGATGTCTTCGTCGTGTGCCTAGGAACACCACCAAGTCCTCAAATCCCACTTTTCAGGAGATTCAAGGAGGCCTGGCCATCAATGAACCACTGTCAGTTGGATGCATTTGACAAGGACGAGGTGGCTAAAGCCTTCATAAATGACAATGCTTGCCTTTCACAAATGCGACTTGAGGTAATAGACTATCTCCGCGATGCCCTAAGAAGTGGTAATCATCCTCGAGAGGATTATGAAGAACTTCTTCGACTGAGCCTCTTGTACCTCGGAGACGACGTAGGACGTTACAAGCTTCGGCCTCCAGGGGCTTACCATCACGCCAGATGGATGGCCAAAGGTATTTGCTGCCTGAAAATAGCATTACTGCAGTCCCAGTTCTCCGAACTTCGTCTCCAAGAACTGCAAGGGGTTCGCCGTATGGCTCTCTTCGTGAGCCTTGTATACGTGCGTCACTGGCACGAGGCTCCCATCGCCATCAAATCTCCCAAAAATGACGTTAGGCTGTGCAATCTTCTTGTAGGTTACCCTGACAAGGACGTTGGAAACACAGCTTACCGGGCTGTGCTCCGTCATCTGTGGTATATCTCGGAGGACTTAATCTGTCTTGCACTGTTTGATGACAGAGTTGACGACAATGAAAAGCGTAACATGACGGCTAACCTGAAAAAGCGCCCTGGGAAAGGACTCAAACGGGTCCAAGGCAAGGGACTGCAAGTGGATGGCCGTTTAAGTCCGTGGGTGACGAGTCGATCCACCACACTCTTCCAGTTTCTCCAAGTTGAGCCCACGTTCCTCACCAAAGACCCTGAAACATGGCCTACTGACGAAAACTACCGTCTGGCAAAGAGCCGAGCTGCAGAACTGATGGTGATCAATGATGCAGCAGAGCGAGGCATCGCCCTCATTGAGAAATACACAAGCAAACCTCTGTGCCGTGATGAAGAAGACCTCCAGTTCCTCCTTCGAACTGTCCACTCACACCGACGGAATGTGAGCCGGAAGGGAACAAAAACGGATCTCATGAAACACGTGTTTAGTTAAAATGCATAAATGTGATGCTTTGAAATTGTTGTTTGTGTGTTAAGATTAAAATACATGTTTATTTTGTATAATCATCTTTGTGATGGAACTTTTGAGAGAAATATTTCAGTTAATTTGCCTTTCAGTTAAGAGGAGAAATAAAGTGTTCAAAGTTCGGGACCTTTAAATTTCCTTTGATCTCTCTGAAATTTTACAGGAAGACTTCTAATGGGAAACATCAAAAGAGCGCAACACGAGCGGATTTGTATTTCGAAAAAACATTTGGCCCCCTATGAGTTTGGGACACCCTAATGTATATATATATATATATATATATATATGTTAAACACAGACCGTGCATGGAACAAGGAACTCTTCTGGGAAAATTAAATCCACTATAGTCCGAATAAGTAATGGTAAATGACAAATACCATAGTTTTTTTCCTTTTTCATGATTTTAGCCCGACGTGGGCAACGGGTCTCTCGCAAAGAGATCCCATAAATATAGCTTCCCTCACCAGCTATCTGCAAAGCAGACAGGATCCAGCTTTGGGACGTGGATCTAGGGTTTAAAGAAAGCCTAGATCCCTACACTCAGAACCTCTATATAAGTAAAAGACTCGTTGCATTCACGTCGTGTTGAATAAATCAAAGAAAAAGGGGGTAACTATTGTATTTTTAGCCAAAAAAACCAAAACTTAAACCTCAACCGGGACATTGAGCGTCCACTTTTCAAGGCACGAAACACGTCCGTTTAGTATACACAAACTCAGAATGGTTCCCTGAGAACATTATATGTTAAGCACAGACCGTGCATGGAACAAGGAACTCTTCTGGGAAAATTAAATCCACTATAGTCCGAATAAGCTATATTTATGGGATCTCTTTGCGAGAGACCCGTTGCCCACGTCGGGCTAAAATCATGAAAAAGGAAAAAAACTATGGTATTTGTCATTTACCATTACTTATTCGGACTATAGTGGATTTAATTTTCCCAGAAGAGTTCCTTGTTCCATGCACGGTCTGTGTTTAACATATAATGTTCTCAGGGAACCATTCTGAGTTTGTGTATACTAAACGGACGTGTTTCGTGCCTTGAAAAGTGGACGCTCAATGTCCCGGTTGAGGTTTAAGTTTTGGTTTTTTTGGCTAAAAATACAATAGTTACCCCCTTTTTCTTTGATTTATTCAACACGACGTGAATGCAACGAGTCTTTTACTTATATAGAGGTTCTGAGTGTAGGGATCTAGGCTTGCTTTAAACCCTAGATCCACGTCCCAAAGCTGGATCCTGTCTGCTTTGCAGATAGCTGGTGAGGGAAGCTATATTTATGGGATCTCTTTGCGAGAGACCCGTTGCCCACGTCGGGCTAAAATCATGAAAAAGGAAAAAAAACTATGGTATTTGTCATTTACCATTACTTATTCGGACTATAGTGGATTTAATTTTCCCAGAAGAGTTCCTTGTTCCATGCACGGTCTGTGTTTAACATATAATGTTCTCAGGGAACCATTCTGAGTTTGTGTATATGTATATATGTATATACTGTATATATACACATTAGGGTGGTCCAAAAAGTTAAAGCATCGACTAAGTTCTCTCCACAAGGTTGGTTTTATGCCTCTTGGTGTGGACAGTATTTGTGCAAAGTTTCACGTTATTCGGTTAATATTTAGGGGTCGCCCCACTTGCCCCCTTTTTGAAAATTTGGGAAAATATATAGACAACTGAATAACTAAATTTTTTTTTGGTTCTCAAAGAATATGAAAGAAAACAGTAAGACAATAGGACATGATAATGGGTGTATCTTCATTATTTCTTCTGCATCAGAGTCGCCTTGGATGGTATTGGTATCTGTTTTCGGTGGGCGGCTACGAGTTGTAGGAGGTACTGCTTCTGGTCCTCGTTTCGTGTCAAAGTGTCATTGTAGCGTTGTGCGAGAGCAATACCTCGCTCGGCAGCATCATTGACGACTTTCATCTTTAAGGCGCGATCTCTAAGTTCCCTGTAGTTCTTGTCATTTGGCCATTCCCGTGGATCTTTTTGAAGTAACTGGCGCGCTTCCTCCTTACCTCCAACTTTCAAGGCATCAAAGAGGGTCAATGTCCTTTTCGTGACGAAGGATGCCACATCATTTTCAACACCAGCTTCCGCCATGTCGATTCGTCGGGGGCAGCCATTCTTTTGGGGATGTTGGAGGTGTTGGACCATTCTCCTTTTGGTATCAGGATCGATCCTATTATCGAAGAAGGCCAGTCCAATCAGATGCTCCGACAAGTACCACAGGTGGCGTCTTAGAGCTGTCTTCGCCGCTTGTGCAGCTCCTCCGTGTGGATATTTTTCCAGAAGATGCAGCATTTTGAGATCATTGAGAGGAGCTTGTCCCCCCATTGGCGCTTCATGCCAGTACTTGACGTAAATCAGACTGACAAATAAAGCCAGCTGAGTCACGTTTCGTTCTTCGCGTGCTGTGAGCTTGAATTGATAGTGAAAGAGGTAGATTTTGAGCGCATAAATCGCCTTCGCCATCCATCTCGCGTGGTGCATGGGACCCGGAGCTCGGATAAAGAGTTGACCACCAGTCTTTCCCCCCAGGAAGAGCAAAGATAGTTCAAGGAACTCCTTGTAGTCTTGTAGTCGTCACGAGGTTGGCTTGCCTGAAGAGCGTTAGGTAAGTAAGTGAGCATCTCTTTTCTCATCTCTTGGAGTTGAGGGTTCTCGAACAAGCTGTCCGATGCTGAGACAAATGCTTCGTGGGAGAGAGATGGCCATTCCTTTTGAAATCGCTTAAAAAGGCCTGTTTCAGGACTTCCTGTTGAGCCAAATATTGAGGCAAAGACATCAGCAAGTACGACTTCAAGTATATGATGTCGACAACCGATCCAAACTAGCTCGTGACCCAATGCTTCTTCAATCCTGACACAGGCTCCGCGATGTAAACCCGTGTTTGACGCAGTGGTATCGAAGACGAGACCTCTCACATGCTGTTCCACGTTCCATAATTTCATAGTTTGAAGGCATGCCTGGGCCTGTGCTTCTCCAGTTCCTTGTTTCATCTTTGGGACACCAAGCAGCTTCTCCTGTCCATTGAATGTTATAAGGATTGCTATCCGATGCACATTCGTCTTCTTCCCTTCAATGCCGGGGAGAAGCTTTCCGTCCCAATGGAGAAGGACAGGGTCTTCTAGAGAGAATGATTCTAGGTCTTCTCGAGCTGCCTGTTCTCGCCCACTTTCTCTGTAGCGATGAATAGAGCTCCGAGAGCACGTCATCCCAGACAGATCATGCCCCGCGGCCTGTAATACAGCTCCAGTTACGAAAACAGCATTCCGGTCAGAAAGATTGGTGCGATCCATTGCTCCAATGACTTCTGGAGATTGGAAAATGTTCATAACCTTGTTCTTGGGACGCTTTGGTGCCGGAGCTTCAGACGAAGAAGGAATCGGAACCGATGGTCTATAGTCGTCGTCGTCTTGCGAAAAAAGGGAAGAAGAAGAAGAAGAGGAAAGATCAATTGATGACACTCCTGCTTCTTCCAAATCTTTCTGTGTTGCTTCATGCCTTGCCTTCCTCTTGGCTTCCTTCTCCATTCTGGATCGCTTTCTGTCCTCTTGTGTAGTCGTTTCCTTATCAATGCCAGCCATGCTGCAAGAATTGACGTCCTTGCGCTGCATGGACAGGAAATTTCGGTCCTCAACGTTGACGATTGTGCTCATGGCATCACTGGTTGCGATGTCAAACAGTTCCTGGATGTCCGCTTTGAAGATGTCTTCATTCATTCTATCGCTGGCACGTTGCCTGGTCCTGTGCTTCTTGAGTGTTTTGTAGCGGTCTAAAAGCTTTGAAAGCTTACGGACACAGGAGTCGATCCGTTGAGTTGGGATCCGCGCTCGGGTCCAGACTTCAATCACCCTCTGGCATGCCTGGTTCAGACTGTCGGAGGTGGTTTGCTTTTGATTGATGTGGTGGTATTGCCCCAAGAAGAGGGCGTCAAGGCATGTAGGGAGCCTTGACGTGGATAAAGTTCCAGTTGCCATCCCTAGAAGCCAAACTTTTGGAATTGATCGAGTTTGAGCCATCGGACCTACGAAAGAAAAAGTACATTATATAATATATATATTCAGATTGGGGCGACCTCTAAATATTCACCAATCACGCTGCAATTTTGCACAGACCATGTGGACACTAAATGGACAAAAACCACACTTGTGGAGACTATCTAAGACAGTTTTGAAATTTCCCCCTATGCATTTGGACCACCCTAATATACATATATACATATATGTGTATATATATATATATACATATATATATATATATATATATATATGTGTGTGTATATGTATATATATATATATATATATATATATATATATATATATACACACATATATATATATATATATATATATATATATATATATATACACACACATATATATATATATATATATATATATATATATATATATATATATATATATATATATATATATTGGTGATAGGCCTATTCTTGCTTCATATAGCTTGCCCTCGTATAATCTTGCCAAATTTTTGGTTAGTTTGCTTTCCCCTTTCTCCAAAAATGAGTATACTATTTCTGATTCCGCGTCCTTTCAGAGGGAACTCCTTAATAAGAAATTTAACTCAAACCACTATTTGGTAAGTTTTGACATTAGTTCCCTGTTTACCAATATCCCTGTGGACGAAACTCGTAAAATTATCCTTGACAAGGTTTTCAGTAATTCCCCCAAATTTCAAAGTTTTGATAAAAATGACCTTAATTCTATGTTAGAGCTAACTCTTAAAGGTAGTACTTTTACATTTAATGGAGATATATACCAGCAGACTGATGGCGTGGGCATGGGATCTCCGATCGGCCCTTTGGCTGCAGATTTTTTCATGACTTTTTTAGAAACCAAAATGTTTACCCAGCCTCCTCCCCCTATAAGGCCTATTTTTTATAGACGATATGTTGATGATATTTTTGCAGTTTTTACTGATGCTAACAGTGCTCATCATTTTTTTACGTTTTTAAATAACTTACACCCAAACATAAAGTTTACTCTGGAGGAAGAATCAGATTCCAAGCTGCCTTTTTTGGATTTACTGATTAGCAGAGAGAGTGACTCTATTATTACTTCAGTGTTTCGTAAGAAGACGTTCACCGGCCTTAGACTCAATTTTTTAAGTTACTGTGATTTTAAATATAAGCTGGCATCTGTTAACACCCTACTTAACCGAGCGTATAATTTATGTTCTAACTATCAGTCTTTGCATAATGAATTTGTTTTTCTAAGAAAATATTTTGTGAATGATGGTTATCCTTTGCAAATCGTAGAAAACGCTATCAATAGATTTTTAACTAACATTTATAAACCAAAAATGTCTAATTTTAACGTTCCTAAAGATGTATATTATCTTGTACTCCCAGAAATGGGATATCTGAATTCATATTGCCGCAATAACCTTATACCACTTTTTAGAAAATTTTATTGTCAAATAGATTTTAAACTAGTATTTGTTAATCGTCGTTCTATTGGCTCATTTTTTAATGTAAAAGACCGTGTATCGGATGCTGTGCGCAGTGCTGTTGTTTATGAATTCAAGTGTCCCCGATGTGATCGGAGCTATATTGGTAGCACTGTGCGGAGCCTCGAGTCGCGTTTCTGTGCCCACAGAGAACTAAAGAAGCTTCAGCTATACGCAGCCATGTTATTCTATGCAAAGTGGATATAACTTTAGCTAATTTTAACATTTTAGATTCCGCTCCGTGTGAGCAAACTTTAAGACTTTTAGAATCACTGTATATTAAAACTATCTCCCCTTCGCTTACCTCCGATAATTCATCCGTTCCCCTCCGTCTAAACTGAACATCTTTAACAACCAACCTTTACTTGTTTTTAGATGCTTCTGTTTGTATTAGTTTTGCGTTGGAATCTGTGCTGCTTAGATTTCAGGTGTGTTCTTTTAGTGTGGGTTTTTCATTTTTAGTGTTTTTAAAAAGCTTGTGAATTTTTGTTTTTTAGTTTTGGGTTTTACATTTTGTATTTTATAATTGTCATTCATTGTTCTTTTTTAGTGTGACTTTCATTTTGTGTTTTAAAGCTTGTGAATTTTTCCCTACTTTATTCTGTATTTTATAGTTTTCATTATGGTTTTTAATATCCTGTTTTTAACTTTTTAGAATTTTTTAGTGTGACTTTCATTTTGTTTTAAAGCTTGTGAATTTTTCCCTACTTTATTTTGGATTTTATATTTGTCATTATGGTTTTTAATATTCTGTTTTTAACTTTTTAGAACTTTTGCCTGAAGATGAGCATAGTTTGTGCTTGAAACGTTGCATTGTACAAGATATAGTCCCTTTCCAACATGATGGATGTTTCTTTCCTTCTTGTCTGTGGCTTTCTGCTTAAATTTATATATATATATATATATATATATATATATATATATATATATATATATATATATATATATATATATATATATATATAGTGCTCTACCAAGATGAAAATATGAGTATACTAACAGGAAAGTTCGAAATATTAAAACGACTTTAATATAATGGGTTTACCCAATAATGACGTTTTCTACGCATATATAACTGACATTTCAACAAATCATTTACAAGATGCTTTTGTCATTCTTTTGCTAGGCATATATGGCAACTATATCCATCAGTTAGCACAAAAATTGCCAGTACCCATCTAGCATAGTAACACCTTAATATACAAATTTATCTTTTAATCATATCATAAAATAGTAACTTATAACAGCATATTCCGTTAAAATATCTTATTTTCCATAATGTTTAGAAGGCAGTATATATATATATATATATATATATATATATATATATATATATATAATTCGTGTGGATTGCCTCGGCTATATATATAGCCAAGGCAATCCACAAGAATAATTTATTTAATTTGTATACCAAATGATTTTTACAGTTCAAACAACATTCTTTACATGATTTATTCCAGCCAGCAAGTTATTTGAAACAAATTTTCACCTTAATATACAAATTTATCTTCAAACTATAAACTATTAATATAACTTTATATTAAAACTACATTTTAAGTTTTAGTAGGGCATACCCAGTAAATTACATTTTCTATGCATATTCATAAAAAATGGAATTTATGGCATAATAGATATTTTACGCCTTCCACAATTCAATAAATGGATTTAATATGATTTTACTCTCTGGGCCTATGCGAAAGCGTTACAGCCAGAATTGAACGATGAGCTGAAATATACCGATATTTATATATATATATATATATATATATATATATATATATACATATATATATATATATATACTGATAGATCCCTTATTATTAAAACAAAATGTACGCCGCTCCCGCAAAATAAGGAGTGAAAACATGATTGAGGAAATTGGGTATGCCCTATTACGCATTTTGAATAACGTTTACGGCTTTTCAGCAAATATATTGTTAAATTAATTTAAAAATAGTTCCCTAAACATTGTAAAATGTACATTAAGTTCATATAACAAAGTCTAATTCACATTTGGTATCTCTCTCTCTCTCTCTCTCTCTCTCTCTCTCTCTCTCTCTCTCTCTCTCTCTCTCTCTCTCTCTCTCTAACCTTGTGTTTAGGCAACCCACAATTCCAACTCTTTATTTTCTTTTTGTTGTGCAAATCATATCCAGGACTTGGTTGCAGCCTCTGAATAATTGCATTGGTTCTTATTTAGCTACTTCTTAATTTTAGTTAAACAGTTGTGAACAAACCTCAAACAGTAGGCTGTGACCCTGACAAGCTTGCTGAAGTCAGAATAATCTTCATAATTAGTGATTGGGTCAATCTTCTCATTTGAAAAGGCTAAATTTAATGTCAGGTTAACTTGTTCCACAGGCCTGTGTTCCATATTCACTTAGACCCCATGAACCATGCTTTGATTGACCTCAACAACTTGTAGGATAAATCCCTAGTCAGAAATAAATATTTTTAGCATTCTTTAATATCATTTGGAAAATATGAATCCCATCATCCCTATAGAAACTATTCACTATAGAAAATTATTAAAAATTGAATTTCTTCGTATAGCAATAATGCCATCAGGTGATAAACCAAATGAAATTGGGATAATCTGGTGCTTTGACCCTGACATGACATTCTAATTCTAGTTTACTACAGTGAGTACAGAAGCCACAAATATATATATATATACATATATATCATATTACGGTCAATTAATTTAAACAAACGCCAACACTAGGGGAAAATAATAATAAATAATAATAAATAAATAAAAATAAATAATAAAATAATAAATAATAGTAATAAATAATAATAATAATAATAATAATGCATTCAAATCTCTCTCTCTCTCTCTGCCCGTACTTCGCATGCGCAGATTCGACTATCGTAGAAATTTCTAGTGTTGTATCGCGTTTGGATACATTCGTCCTATTTCTCAGAAAATAACATTCATATCATATCTTAGCAAAAGCTGACTCCAACTACCATATATCTAAGCTTAATTTTATTTGTAGATTCAGTAAGACCATTACCATGTTTTAAATACTCATCATTTGAAGCCCACTCTCTAAGCCCCAACTTATCTTGTATGATGTTTTCAGTTTTCCTAGACCTCCGTTAAAACATATTTTGCTGATGTTGAGCCTATTGGATTATCTACGTAAAAATTGTTCTTTAAGGAAGTTTAGTGTTAACGAGTTGCTAAACTGGTTCAAAAGAGGTCTATTTGACAAGACTAATAGGCTAGGTGAGCAATCGCGTACAAACAACACAACAATAATTCTATCTCTCTCTCGCTCTCTATCTATCCGTCCTGAGCATGCGCAGATTCGACTATCGTATAAATTTCTAAGTTTTGTATAGCAAATGGATGCATTCGCTCTCTTTCCCAGAAAATAACATTCATATTATAGACGATATATATATATATATAACTTCTGTACATGGATGAAATTGGGGTTTAATATAATTTCTTCCATAGTAGAAAATAAACATCAGCCTGAAAGTATGAGTTAGTTTAAACCAATCAGTATCCGAGTATTACTCAGTACTCATCCGGATAGTGCGTTGTTCAGAGTCCCTGTCTAGAAAGCAACTTTTTCTTACGTCACATTACTCGAATGAGGTGGGGTGCTGCAGAAGGGTCAAAAGACAAGTCGATCTTCAACAGTTCATAAATCAGTTTCAAGGTTTTGAGATGCCTAGGCACTCTGCATTTGAAAGATTGGATGTCATAGACAAGGAAAAGATGGATTGAGGAAGTGTTCCAGAGATGACCATTAGAATAGATGAAGGATGCAGTGTCTATTATAACGGTGATAGTAAAGAGTGGTTTAACAATGCGGTGAAGAGAGAGGGAGTGAAGACAACCAGTAAGAGACAGGACACAATTTGGTTGTTTACAAATTCTGATTAATCAGTAAAGCTGAAGAATAGGTCAACCAAGGGGCGATCCCTGAAGGTGTCTGGTAAGCTAAACCATTACCTATCTTCACTATGCCCCTATGAATAAGATGAATATAATATGCCCCATTATCATTTCGATGTTAGCTACTGTGTTTGTGATATATCTATCAGATATATTGTACTGGCTCCTCAAATGATTAATAGTCTGTTCTAGATTGGGTACAACCATTTTGCTCTGTCTTACTTTTGGTACAATATCCCTTTTATTTTCTATTTCATTTCCTACATGTAATTCCAGGTCAAATGCCTTTTAGTTATTTTTGTTTGAGTCATCCTTAACAAAAGATGTGATATTGAGTTCTTGCTCATTTGGGTCTGGTGTCAAACCCAATTTATTGACTAATTTGTGAGACAAATGTTTGTTGAGAGCAAGATTCTATAAGTCATCTCCCTGGCGTGGTGCTACCCTCACCATTCACTAAGTCCAAAGCAATAGTTGGTAATCATTAATTTGTTGAGATAATTCAAATATAATCTCAGCTTTATTAATGTAATTACGTTTCAAGAGATCATTAGCTACTTCATATGACTCACCCACAGCTGGTAAACAGACTATCATATTATAGTATGGACCTTAAAGGAAACTAATTAGCTAAACGGGAGGATATAGAGAGGAGGAAAGGTGGAATGAGGAAGATTGTTCCAGAGTTGTCCGGTTGAGTAGATGAAAGACTGAAAATACCGATTAACCCTTGTATTAGATAGTTGTACAGAAAAGGAATGTGTAGAAAGTCTGGTATTGCGTGCTCTCCTTAAAGGATGAAACATGCAGTTAGTTCAGAAGAGCAATGTCCGTTATAATGGCAATAGTAAGGAGTGAGGTAACATGACGGTGAAAAGAGAGAGGGATTGAAGACAATTAGTAAGAGGCGGGGAAATGAAGAGACGAAAAGTCTTTGATTCCACCCAGTCAAGTACGGCTGTATGAGTTGAGCCACCCATACATGAAAAGCATACTCCATACAGGGGCGAACAAGCCCCCTGTACAGACAGCAACTGAGTGGGGGTTAAGAAACCGCGGTCTCGTAACCTCGTTCGTCTTGGAGATAGGTCAACATTCTGGATTTATTTCTTACCTCTCATCCTTCTTTGTGAAACTTTTTTCGCCGTTGGGGTTTCCCGATCACAATCTTATATCTATTTCCTGTTCTATCAATCCAATTTGGCCTTTGGATGCACCCAAGAGGAGGCGCCTTTGGCACTTTGGTGCCGCTGGTTGCGGACCCTTAGGCAGTACTTCTGTGATTTCCTATGGCATGATTACTGCTTCCGTGGCCGGGCCCTTCTGGGTGTGCTGAGCGCATCACAGAGGTGATTCTCTCGGACATGGAGGCATGCATTCCATATTCTATTCCTACTACTAATGCAAAAAAACCTTGGTTTAACTTTACTTCTTCTAATGCTAGCTGCAAGAGAGGATAGGCTTTCAAAAGGTACAGTCGCCGTCCAACTCCTGACTCCTACTCAGCTTATATTTCTGCCTGGAATCGTGCAAATCTGTTCTTTGTATATTAAGGTGAAATTTTTTTTAAATAACTCGCTGTTTGGAATAAATCCATGTAAAGAATGTTTGAAATGTAGAAATCATTTGGTATGCAAATTAAATAAATAGCGCAATTTGGCAACTATTCTTGTGGATTGGCTCAAATAAATAATTAAATATATATATATATATATATATATATATATATACTATTACTGCCTTCTAAACATTACTTTGGAAAATAAGATATTTTAACGGTATGCGCTGTTTTATATTACTATTTTATGATATGATTAAACGATAAATTTTTATGTTAAGGTGAAAATTTGTTTTAAATAACTCGCTGTTTGGCTAATTCCCTAATTGTAAAAGACGAAAAATGAAATAGCCCTAATTTAAAATATATTTTTGTTTAAAAATTATATTAATGTTTTTTGTTATAGTTTAAAGTTAAATTTGTATATTAAGGTGAAAATTTGTTTTTGTATTAAATTTGGTTTATCATATTCGATTTTTTGTTTAAAAGAGCGCCTACCCAACATCACATTGGCCTCCTGGTGGTTTTCTGTTACAAAAAGCTCACTAGGTTAAACTATTGGCGTCGCCGTTTTTTGAGACCTTGTCAGTCTACCCTGGTCCCATAAATGTATTTGTTTATGCTCAATAGCTTTGTCTATTAATCGGGTCGTTTTCTGAGACCTTATCGGTCTATTGGTGGTGGTGCTGTGGTGATGGTTGTGGTGCTGTGCTGATGGTTGATTGCGAGGTAGGCTAAGGATGGTTTATGTATTTTGGGGGTTGTGGGGTATTTATTCTCAGGAAGGTATGTTTGTATATATTTTGCTATTGGGATCGAACAATTCTTCTTTACATGCATGTTTATATACGAAGTGTGTGTGTGTGTGTGTGTTCTTTTAACTCAATATTTTTTGTGGGGCCAGCATGAGCATCTACTCTCTCTCCTTATATATATCTATATATATACTGTATATATATATATATATATATATGTATGTATAGGGTGGGTAAAATAAATGACCCCCTTAGAGGTAAACTGTTATATTAAAAAAGTAACAGGACTAGAGCTCGCAAACTTCATAGATGCTTACCTTATGTTGTTCGTCTTAATTGAGAAATTGATCAGTGTGTCCCCCTTCCTGCTCAACGTGGACGCCACTAATCAATACACCTGTTTACATATCGTTGAGACACCTCCCAGCCGAGCAGAATTCTTTCGCGTAGTTCATCTATGTCTGTTATATTGGTACCAGGGATGTAAACTTTGGACTTCAGGGCTTCCCAAACACCATAATCTAGTGGTGAAAGATTGGGGCTACTAGCCGGCCACATATTGAGTTCGATAAAATCCGGTGCTTCGTTCTCAAGGAATGTCACAGTTTGGCGTGCTCTGTGAGCAGGTAGTTAATGATTGGGGTTGTTTAACCCCCTTCGCAACATCTAAGTCATATGACGGAGAGGACCTACAGCTTTACGTGGGATCCAACCACGGGTCGCTACATAATCTGGACGCGGAGGACGGTCTCCCATCCAACTACTACCCAGACCCAATGTCGCTTAATCTCCGGGAAGCGGTGTTACGACATTGACCACGACGTAGCTCCTCTGTAAGCAGGGGCTCCATCTTGTTGTAAAGTATATCTTTCACTCTAACTGACATTCGACGAATATATTACGCATTATAATGCGTAATATAGTATTCAGTACTAAAATTTAGGACAATTATTGTTCAAACCCAATGTAATGTAACTGTGCGGCTACGGTGAATGTCATAGTGAAAATCACAGTGTCATTTGTAGTTCTGCTGCAATATGAAATTACGCTAAGATACATATTTAAAAGTTTTATATATATATTTATATATATATATATATATGTGTGTATATATATATATAATTATTATTATTATTAACATTTTTATTGAAAATTATTATTAAAAATTAATGACTGGTGTAATAAAATGATAATGTATGACTCAAAATATCTTTCAAATTTTACATCTGTCGCTCCATCTGACGTCTGATGTCGAACATGTTGATAACGGTGTGTCTGAAAATTTGACAGCATTTGATGTGATCAAAGAGTTGCCATTTCCTATGAATATTAGGCGTTTGGATGATGGTTCAGGTATAGAAAGTACGTTGTTAAAGAATAAGGCTGTCATTCATGGAAATTGCAGAAAATGTAATACCCAAAAGCTTGATCGAGCAAAGAAACGGGCTCGAGTGAAGTCAAAGGGTCCTAATGAGGAAGTTCCCAGTCCAGAAAAGACACGCAGTTGTTTTGTTTCATCTTTCAATTGTGAGCAGCCCCAGTGCATATTGTGTGATACTGAATTAAAGGCAAAACTTATCAAAGCTTCAACTGATGATATTGATATCACATTCAGAAACTTAGCCACAAAAACCAACAACTCCCAAATGTTAGCAAGACTAGCTACTGCATCTGATATGCATGCCATGGATGCATATTACCATAAGACCTGCTACACAAAACTATACACCCTTGCCCGTTCAGCTGATTGTTAAGCAGCATCAGTCAAATCTGAAACTTGTAGTAATAGTAGCAATCCACCAACATCTTTTGAGGCAATAGCTTTTGCTGAGTTAGCTGCTTATGTCAGTGAGTGTAAAGGACAAGTTCGCAAATTGAGGGAACTTTACAAGCTCTATGACGAAAGGTTGATACACTTGGGGTGTACCAGCACATCCACGCGCAATTCTACAAGACTGAAGATGCGCTTGATGGAAAAATTGCCAGGATTAGTTGCTGAACCTGCAGGAAGAGACGTGTTGATTACGCATAGCGATACCGATGGATCTGTGCTGTCTCATTCCAGCGAAACCACATTGTGCGATGACGAGGCGATGATCCTCGTTAAAGCAGCAAATATACTGACTAGGCACATCTTTGAGAATCCGCTAGAGGCTTTCTCAGGTTCGTTGGCGGACGACTGCCTCCTCAAATCTATCCTTCCTCCGCTGTTTCCATTCATAAAAATGACATTGCTAGGCCCTAGTATTAAGTTACAGAACTCCATTGAGGATGCTAGGGCTAAGGTTGCGTGTACCTTGTCTCACCTTATCATCCACAATACTCTAAAGCGTGTTGTTAAGCCTAACAGTAATGAGAAGCATCATTTCAAAGAACATGAAACACTCACACCCCTCTATGTTGGGTTGAAATTGCAAAAACCAGGGTCGGTCAAAGCAGCCCGTAAATCATTTCTCATCTCTTAGGCTGTCAATATCTTATGATAAAGTATCGGAGGTCTCGTTGGATTTGACAATTAGTGTATACAACCAATTTCACCAAGATGGTGTGGTTGTTCCCACGAATATGCGTAGAAATGTCTTCACTACGGGTGATGTGGATAATATCGATCAAAAGAAACGATCAAATCTGTCCCGTTCGGAGTTCCATGGTACGATGATATCCCTAACAAATCATTTGTGCACTTCTAACGAGGGAGTCAAGCGTGACGTCTGTTCCGTTAATGCTGATACTCCCAGTGATCGGAAAAATCTTACTCTACCAGCTTCCTCTGCTGTAGTACCCCCAACTGAACTACCCAACGCAGATAGTTTTATGACCCCTTGCAATGACCCGGTTGTTCCAGGAGCGTCCAGAATCCCAGGGTCCATCGTGGAGGGGGCCTGGTTAGCCCATGTGTCTCACATACTGCACATGGAGATAATTGAGGAAGACGTCATAACATGGTCAGGTTATAACGCTAGCCTTCAGAAAGACAATGTGTGCCCTTGCACAGAGATCGGGGTTTTACCACTCTTTGTAGAGAAAGCGCAATCCCCATCCATGATCAAGCATTCAATGGAGGTTGTAAAAGATGGAATCAACTTTTTAAATCCATGGCAAACCCCCGCCATTGGCATGGACGAACCATTCTATAGTCTGGCAAAACGAATCCAATGGAAGTACCCAGAGCAACTTGGTGAAGACAAGTATGTTGTGATGATGGGAGGGCTTCACATTGAGATGGTGCTGCAGGAGATTCTGGGCAAGTGGTTTGATGGCTCAGGGTGGGATCACGCGTTGGCTGAAGCAGGCGTTCTATCACCTGGTCGTGCTCATTCGGCGTTGAGTGCCTCTAACGTGAAAAGAACTCGATATGCACACCAAGGGTCCCTTGCTGCTCTTCACATATTGAGGGAAGAGGTGTACTCAGTGTCACAAGGACAAGCAGCATATCCAACAGTCCAATACTGGACACAGACAAAGGATCTCCAACTAATGTACTGCAGATTCATCAGGTCTCGGAGAGAGGGAGATTTTGAACTCTATGTCCAAGTGTTTGGTGAGATAATCCCATGGTGTTTCGCTCTCGACCATCCAAACTACGCATGGTTGCTGCCAATACACGTGAGAGACCTCATACAGTTGAAGGACAAACATTCAACAGTGTACCACGAGTTTGTGAAGGGCAACTTCGTTGTACAGAGGTCAGAGAACCGGTATTCCATGATGGCGAAAGACCAATCACATGAACACCCAAACGACCACATCAAGGGAGATGGAGGTGCATCTGGCCTTTACGACGAACCGATTGCCCTCCTCATATGGATGCTAGCTTCTCCTCAGCGCGCAGGCATCATCTCCACTTATGAGGACTTCATGCCATGGCACCACACGTCGAGCTCCTCCTCTCATCAGGAAGAGGCACAGAGCCTCCAGATTCGTTTTCACAGTGACATGAAGTCTCTGGTGCGAGTCCTAAAAGAGCATGGCAACCCATTCAGTGACACAAGTTCTTACCCTACTACCCTTGACACTAAATTGGTCATGGATGCATGTGTGACCAAATCGTTAAGAAATGCTCATGGGGTCGGATCTGCCATGTACAATGATTTCGTCAAGACACGCTTCAGTGATGCCTCAAAGACCATCACTGAAACTATCCAGCGTAAAAGACTGAACACGTTAAAAAAAGTAACTGACAAACAGAAAAATGCAAAAGGTCAAGCTCTCAAACACAACTCAGCTTTGGTCAATCAGTTGTTCCTATCTGTGCAATCACGACCAGATGCAGATATTGATGAGTTTTTCATGTATAAAAGCCAAAAAGAACCCCACCATTAGCTGTTGCTGGTCGTTTGCGAACTGGTACAAAGTCCGATCTCCTGAAATGCTTCGAGAAGGTCAATGAAAAACCAGATGGAGATTTAATAGTGAAAATCTTCGATGGTCCTGCTGTAGTCCATTTTATTCAACCTGCCCAAACCGTGAGCACGATTAGTGAATATATGGAGAAGCAACTAGTGCCATTTGCAAGATCTCATGCCTCTGGTTGCGTGGATCGTATGGACTGGATATGGGATATCTACCCTGAGAGAAGTCTGAAAGACCAAGCTCATGAGAATCGAGGAGATGGTCCAAGGAAAAATTTGACTCCAAGACTCCCATCAGCCGAAAAGAGTAGAGTGCCATCCTCAAAAATGCAGATAACAAAACAGAACTCTCCACATTCGTGAGTAGGCGGTTAGCTAAGGAAGACCTGGGTGTGCAACTCATCACAACACAAGAGGAAAAGGTCCTCACACAACCACCCTGTGACACGGAGGGTCTGGAACCGTGTAACCATCAAGAAGCTGACACGAGGATGATCCCCCGCCTCAAACATGCAGCTCAGCTCGGCCATGACAAAGCATACCTCCGCACAGTGGACACTGATGTCGTGGTTGTCGCAATCTCATTGTTCCCTGAACTGTCATTGTCTGAACAATGGGTGGCTTTTGGGACTGGAAAACACTTCCAATGTTTACCCGTTCACGTGCTAGCGTCGCAGCTCGGCCCAGAGTTGGGACTTGCGCTTCCCTTATTCCATGCACTGACAGGCTCGGACACTACATCGCACTTTGTAGGAGTTGGCAAGAAAGCAGCTTGGGAAGTGTGGAAGCTCTTTCCGGAACTCACGGATAGCCTGCTCTTAATATTGCTTGATGCCGACTGCTTCACCATGGAATCTGTACCGGAGGGAGATGTTCTCACAAGGGAGTAGAACCCTCGACAATATCCCACCTTCCCAGGCACCTCTATTCAACATGTGAGACGAGCCATTCTTCAGACAGCTTTCATTTGGGGTCAGGGGCTGCGGCTTCATCAAGAGATCCTTGATCCTACTGACTGGGGATGGATGATCTCAGTTCAGAAGGAGTTGGTGCCGTTCTGGACGACACTTGCAGATGTCAGTAAGACTTGCGCGATCCTCCGATACTGTGGATGTAAGAAATCATGCACTGGCAACTGCAAATGCAACAAAGCGCACTTACACTGCACCTCCTTATGTCACTGCTTGTTTTAACAATGATGATCTTACCTAGTGTTCTCATTGTATGATCAGTTTTGACACCCTCCCTGTGTCATAACTTGACCTGTAGTATCGATGATCTTACCCAATGTTCTTGATTAGTTTTGTGTAACTGTAAATATAACCACTTTCAGATGGGTGGAAGTTGGAGAAAGTGGTTGGTGGGGTGCATAACGCGTTGGGTCCTCGTCTCGCACCCTGGAAACACACTTGACTATCGATTAATGATTGAATTTGCAGTCAGAGTGTGGCTAAAATGCGTTAATCTTTGATTTGCAGGTATCGCTCTTATTCTCCATACGTTCACACAGGTTAGTGATAATTCAACTTTAAACCAAACAACCGCAATTGCAACCACGCGGTTGTGACTTCCTGACAACCGCAACCGCGGAGCTATGAAATCTGACAGAAACGAGCCCAAGATCATCAAAATCGGCCGTAATTCCTGAGATATGGCATTTTATGGTTTTGGCTGTGGAATCGAGGCAGCCATTTTGAATTTGCTTAAAATGGCCGCCAGAGTGAGGTCCCAGCGTGTCCCCAACCTGGAAATGTTTCTATATGGCTAAAGGTAACTTCATGCCAAATATCACTTTCTGCTAGATCTGAACGATTTTTGCACTAATCCACCCAACTACAAGACCGACTGTCTTATTCATTGACCTTCCGGGAAGCGATGCTGCAACATGGCTTTGACGTAATTTTTCAATTGTTTCCTAAAACACGTATACTCCGCGCAGCTTGTGAAGTTACAAAAATTTCCTTTTATTAAATCTATAAATAATACATAGACGGATTTAACGATGTACAACGTATCTTCGCATAACCTTGTGACCAGGAACTAATTTTTACTCGAATCAACGTCAGTCAAAAAGGATCAGAAAGAATTAAGACATGAAATTCGTCGATTACAAAAAAAAAGCTGTAGACACAAATTCTTATACTCAAGATAGAGAATTTAAGTCATAAATTTTGTGTTTTGGTTAAGAATAAAAAAAAAAATATATATATATATATATACACATGTGTGTGTGTGTGTGTGTCTGTGTGTGTATATACAGTATATATATATATGGAATGAATTCCACAATTATACACGTGAAATGAATGAATGATGCAAACCACAAGGAAAAAGAAAAATGATTCCAAGGCCTTTCGTGTATTCAGAAGTACACCATGACGAGGTGTACTTCTGAATACAGGAAAGGCCTTGGAATCATTTTTCTTTTTCCTTGTGGTTTGCATCACACACACACACACATATATATATATATATATATATATATATATATATATATATATATATATACAGGGTGTCCCATAAGTCCGGCATCATAGGAGAAATTCACATTTTTCTATTTCTACAAACCATAATTCATATTTTTCTCTTTCTACAGGCCATAATGTCTGTGAGCAAGGAAGAACGAATCCAGATAATTCTACTCATAGGAAATCGGAGTCAAAGAGAGGCCGCTGCTGAATTTAACAGATTGCATCCAGACCGCGAGCCAATAACACAGAGTTGTGTTAGCAGACTTGTTGCAAAGTTTAAGGAAACAGGATCCATAGAAGATAAACCACGCAGTGGACCTTAAGGAGGTCCACTGACGATGATACAGCGACTGCTATCCTGGCTCATTTTAACAGAAGTCCCAATAAGTCTCTTCGGCGATTGTCCGCCGAGACAGGAGTGTCGAAAAGTAGCATCCATCGCATTCTTCAGGCTCACAAATGGCATCCATATAATAACTTCAGATCCTACAGAAATTAAGCGAAGATGATCCCGACCGGCGGAGGGAATTTTGTGAATGGGCTACGGAACAATATGCTCGGGATGCCAATTTCCCGTCCACCATTCTGTTCAGTGACGAGGCTGTTTTTTATGGAAATGGTGAGGTAAATCGACAGAACACCCGCTACTGGTCTCAAAACAACTCTCACTGGTATACCTCTTCAAAGGAACAAGGTGCATCTCGGGTGATGGTATGGTGTGGCATTTGGAAGGATCGCATCATAGGCCCCCTCTTTTTCGATGAACATGTCACTGGAGGCACCTACCTACGTATGCTCAAGGAAGAAGCATTTCCCAGTGTCTTGAACGAAGAAGGAAATTTCCCAACATGGTTCCAGCAAGACGGCGCTCCTGCACATTACAGCACCCAAGTAAGGGAATACCTGTACCAACAATTCCCTGGTCATTGGATAGGACTTCGAGAGCCTGTGGAATGGCCAGCTAGAAGCCCGGATCTCACGCCACTAGATTTTTATCTCTGGGGCCACTTGAAAGCGCTGGTATACACATAGAAAATTAGGAGTGTTGAACATTTGCGGCAGCGCATTATTGGGGCATGTAACACCATTACTCCTGACATCATTCACCGTGTGCTTGCTGACTGGGTATCACGTCTGAATTTGTGTATTGAAAACAATGGACATATTGAGCACGTTCTGTAAATAAAAGGTTTTGTTTTGCCTTTTTTTATTATTTTTCCTATGATGCCGGACTTATGGGACACCCTGTATATATAAAGAATTTAGATATTTATATAGAGGGTGTCTCAGAAGTCGCGTACCAATTTAAATTAAATAAAGCTAAATTAGCGTATGGTTCGCGACTTCTGAGACATCCTGTAGATAAAATAAATAAGACTATTTGAAAATGCATAACCGACTGAGCTCCATACGGATCGCTGCTACGAATTCGGACTAAAATCATTCTTTCGAAGTGACAGTTCATCAAACGTTACTTGGGATTAAATTAGAGGTTCGGTTCCAGTGTCTCCAAGAATTTGATACAATGCAAATTTCGACCTGAGGTTAGGTTCGTTTTCAAGAGTGCCGGTATAATATGCCGTTTTTATACGAAGGAAAATAAAACATTAGTTATTAATTTTTTAAATGAAATAGGGATCGAATTGGTTGCCAGGTTTAAGATTTTTAAAACTGTACGATAAGCGCAGATTTATATATTTGTTGAAGTTGAAAATAGAGTTTTCATAATGTAAAAAAGCTATCAATTTAATTTTTTTAGGATACATAAATAGCAACATATTCGTAATTAAAAATGTAAAAACTACGGCTCTTTTCCAAAATCTGGACCGTTCTTTATAACTTGAAAGTTTCATTATTATTATGTGGTTTTGCATGCTGAGTTCAAAAACTTATTCATATTTTTGAGAAATGAAAAATAAAAAAGTTACAGCAATTTTTATTTATAATATTAGGTAGATATGTAAATAATAGTAATAAACATTGCTGTAACTTTTTTAATTTTCATTTCTCCAAAACATGAATAACGTTTTTGAACTCAGCACGCAAAACCACATAATATTAATGAAACTTTCAAGTTATAAAGAACGGTCCAGATTTTGGAAAAGATCCAAAACTACTCCAAATTTTGTGTGTAACCTAATTTGTATTTGTTTTACAAATGTGAAAAGAAATTCATTGTTTATATATACAGGGTGTAGCAAAAGTCGGTTTTCATAGAAAAATAAGATATAACAGAATTGAACTAGTTTTAACTGTACATTACAAACAGTACAATAAACTTACCAATTAATCCAGTACATGCTCAAATTGCACTCCATGTAGCCGTTGTTGACACATTTCTACTCGTCTTTGTAAAGTGTCGTTTACATTTTCAAGTGTTTCAGCATTAATTCTGTTAGATCTTATTTCCCTATGAGAACGGACTTTTGTTACACCCTGTATATATATATATATGTATATATATATATCAATCTCTCTCTCTCTCTCTCTCTCTCTCTCTCTCTCTCTCTTTAAATCTTGCTCAATCCATTATTGCCTCCTGACGTATGTGATAATGATCTATTCAAAGAAGTCTTTCTTAAATTCAGAAAACTTCCCATTGTGGAATGAATGAAAAAAAATATCCCAATCTTAAAGATAAACTGATAAGGACTTCTTGAAATTTCTTTCCTTGTATTGTTACATCCATCTTTCTCATTCATTCATCTTATGCATTTATTAATTTTTGAATATACAATATATATATATATATATATATATATATATATATATATATATATACACGCACCTTTGGTTAGCTTCCTCCCGAATTGTTCATTCTGACGAAGGTCAAGCTTTTCACTGCAACTTAGACCTACAGTTTAACGTGGAACCCGAACCACGCCCCACCAGCAGCCCAGCGTCTTAACTACTAGGCCACCCAGAGTACCCATTTATCTACCAACCACTTTCGTTGTGTGGAAGGATGAACAACTGGGTTTTGCTGCGCGCCGGCTGCCGTCACCGGGTCTCGATCCCGGGGCCGATGGATTCGTAGTCAGCGACGCTAACCACTACACCACCGAAGCGCAAAATATGTATGTGTATATATATATATATGTATATATAAAATTTAGGGGCCGACCGATAGTATTTCCAAAGTATCGGTACCGATACCGATAGTTAGAGCAAAGTATCGGCCGATACCGATACCGATATCTGCCCAATATCAAAATAGGATTCAACGAATGTAATTCGACACATGTACTGTAATTCAAAACATGTATTTGAAGAAATGGAATTCAGAAAATAAAAGTCATGTAATGGAAACAATATGTAATTCAAAAATTGTAACTCAATATAACAGTTCACTCAATAATAAAAATTGAGGAACTTCAGATTTTTGAAGAGGATTATTTGCTCCTCAGCGTTGATTGGGGTGATGTTGGCTCGTTTCGCATTGATAACATCTCCAGCCGTTGAGAAAAGCCGTCCGGAGTCAACTGATCCAGAGGGGCAGCTCATGCACCTCTCAGCAACTTTGGCAATCTCCGGGAAATCAGCAGAATGTTCTCGCCAGAAAATGAATGGATCCCTATCCCCAGCGATCCGAGGTTGCGACCAATAGGCTTTTTATGTATAGCAACATCTTAGGCTAAAATTTAGGGACCCGAAACATACATTAAAAACAACAAATATTTAGATTTTAGACTTCCTAAATTTTTATTGAATTCATCATTTTTGGGGCCACTAGGATGTTGGGCTTTGAGCAACTGCGAATTCTCTCTGAGAATGTTTGAAGAATCACTACAGATTTTCACGAATCTACTCAACAGAATGAGTAGCAGAAGTTGTACATTGACTCTTATTAGCTTCATCAAACTCAGTCTTGTACTTGTTGATAAGGTGACTCCTCAGGTTCGATGTAGAGAAGGTACTTGCACTTGTTCCTCCACGAGAGACAGAGACACCGCACAAATTGCAGTTCGCCTGCTTTACATTAGTGCTTGAAGCAGTGAAGAACTTCCACACAATGCTTCGCATTGTCACTCTCACTAAAGCAAAAGCGAATAAATTTATACCAGTAGTTAATAAATTTACAAAAAAATTATTACACACTGCTGAACTGATTCACAACTTGCGAACTGAGGAAATGACGCCGCGATGGTTACGGGCTCGCTTTATATAGAGCGGTAATGAGTCATGGAAATTTCTAGAAACGTCGGGATAAATTGCGAACACACAAGTAACTTCTCGAGCAGCCGGGAAGTTTCTATTTGGAAAACGCCCGTTTTTTTATTATTAGAAACAAAAACTATCGGTATCAGTAGCTATTACCATCGGTATCGGTACCGATACAACCACCGGTCGATGCCTAATATATATATATATATATATATATATATATATATATATATATATACATATATACTGTGTATATATATATATATATAATATATATTTTATGTACACAAAACGTACAATATATATATATATTTTATGTACACAAAACGTACTATATATATATATATATATATATATATATATATATATAGCGCCTCGGTGGTGTAGTGGTTAGCGTCGCTGACTACGAATCCATTGGCCCCGAGTTCGAGACCCGACGGCAGCCGGCGCGCAGCAAAACCCAGCTGTTCATCCTTCCACACAAAGAAAGTGGTTGGTAGATAAATGGGTACCCTGGGTGGCCTAGTGGTTAAGACGCTGGGCTGCTGATGGGGCGTGGTTCGGATTCCACGTTAAACTGTAGGTCTAAGGTGGAGTAAAAAGCTTGACCTTCGTCAGAATGACCAATTCGGGCGGAAGCTAACCAAAAGGTTTTTTATATATATATATATATATATATAAAAACTTTAATTGCAATAACCGCAAGAATATAAAATTACACCAACCCGCAAGGAAAAAATATAAAATTAATTATAAAACAGCGTTTAAAAAGGCTAATTAATTTCGGCTGGTCACAACCAAGCCCTTTTCAAAGCCATAAACTAATTAAAATATCTAAAAAAGTTATAAAACTTCCATGCTGCGGAAGAGCTAAGGTTAAAATAACTGTAAAAGCATAAACACTGACAGAGAGATGGTAGCTGTCGTACGTCTGGCAGTTGGCAAAGGCAAACTATTGCCCAGATTTCAAGCCTTCGAAATGAGAAATCTATAAGTAAAAATCAATCCTGTACATCTGGCAGCCGGTGACGACCCGAAATTGCCCTAAAATATTTTAAAATGTTAAAAATAAAGCAATCCATACTGTAGGACAACTTAATATTGGAAATGGTGTTTTCTGCCACAATATGAAATGCCTCGTATATTTGTCTCTGTTCCTGGTCCCTGGCCTTTATGATAGGTTTAGGATCCTGGAAGTTAAAAATATGATTATGCTGTTCCCTATGCTGAACTACGCTATTATAAGTATTACCCGATCTCAGGTCACGTTTGTGGGAATTAATCCTTCTCTGAAAATCAATTGTCTCCCCGATTATTTTTGAGGGTAGCCTCCACATGGGATTTCATAAACTACGCCAGAATTGTTGGCGACTTTAGTAATAGGATGACGAATGAACGAAGACACTTTATTTGGCACAACGAAGACCAACTTAATCTGCTGTGGCAAGAGTGAGGAAAGCCCTTTGTTGACCTCAAAGGGCACTTTCAGGAATGAAACGTCTTTATCCCGGTTCCCAGTTTTGGGAGAAAAGGAAGATCTCCTAGCGGCGAAATAAGCTTTATCGATGAACAATTTGGAATAACCCAAACATATAAATATACTTTTAATATGTAAAACTTCATCATCAAGATAAATGGGGTCACAAATCCTGAAAGCTCAAAAAGAGACCGGAAATAAGTTTTTCTTAGTACAAAGAGAATGATTGGAAAAAACATGAATGTAGCTGTCTGAATGCGTAGGCTTTCTAAATACTTTAAAAGTGGTTGGGATCTTCTCTTAAAATAAGAACATCCAAAAACGAGAGAGATCCACTATTTTCAACTTCATACGTAAACTGTATTGAGGGTACAAAACTATTAAGAACTCCCACCAGCTCATCTAGATCCACATGAGATTCCAAAATAACACACGTGTCATCAACGTAACGGAACCAATTGACCCCCGGCACCAAAGATTCCGGCAAAAAATTAATTTAAACAAATTCCATAAAAATAGCTAAAATTGGAGAGAGCGAAGAGCCCATAGGTAAACCTGTCTGTCTAAAAAATGAAAAAATAGTTATGTTTCGAGCAAAGTCAAAGTCTAACAAGCTCCAAAATAATTCCATAATCAAACGGAATGGTCTCAGGATGATCATAAAGCCACTCTTCCAGGAACCGCAAGGTTAGATCCAAAGGGACTCTGGTAAACAAGGACACCGCGTCAAAACTCACCAATTTCTTTCCCGATAGGACTGTACTTCGAAGTTTGTCGACAAATTTTTAAAATGTGCTCCAGAGATTTGGCCTACTAATGGCGAAAGGAGGCTCCAGAGCCATTTAGACAACTGTTCAGTAGAACTTCTCACATTAGAAATAATAGGGCGAAAAGGTACTGAGGGTTTATGCACCTTTGGAAGCCCATATAAATATATAAGGAAGATGGGGCAAATAAGATTTAAATCTTTGAAAAGCTCGGGAGAATCTTTAAGGATTCTTCCCAACTCCTTATTAAAAGAAGCCTGGGAAGTCTTTAGTGGATCATTGCTCTTTGGAATAAACGGATTCATCAGCCAATATGACATTCATTTTAGCGATATAATCACACGTGTCCAAAATGACTACTTTATTTCCCTTATTATGTTGATGACACGTGTTATTTTGGAATCTCATGTGGATCTGGATGAGCTGGTGGGAGTTCTTAATAGTTTTGTACCCTCAATACAATTTACGTATGAAGTTGAAAACAGTGGATCTCTTTCGTTTTTGGATGCTCTTATTTTAAGAGACCCCAACTAAAGACCTTTCAAAGTATTTAGAAAGCCTACGCATTCAGACAGGTACATTCATGCTTTTTCCAATCATTCTCTTTGTATTAAGAAAGGCGTTATTTCCGATCTCTTTTTGAGAGCTTTCAGGATTTGTGACCCCATTTATCTTGACGATGTTTTACATATTAAAAGTATATTTATATGTTTGGGTTATTTCAACTTGTTCGTCGATAAAGCTTATTTCGCCACAAGGAAATCTTTCTTTTCTCCCAAAACTGGGAACCAGGATAAAGACGTTTCATTCCTGAAAGTGCCCTTTGAGGTCAACAAAGGGCTTTCCTCACTCTTGCCACAGCAGATTAAGTTGGTCTCCGTTGTGCCAAATAAAGTGTCTTCGTTCATTCGTCATCCTATTACTAAAACCGCCAACAATTCTGGCGTAGTTTATGAAATCCCATGTGGAAGCTGCCCTCAAAAATACATCGGGGAGACAATTGATTTTCAGAGAAGGATTAATTCCCACAAATGACCTGTGATCGGATAATACTTATAATAGCGTAGTTCAGCATAGGGAACAACATAATCATATTTTTAACTTCCAGGATTCTAAACCTATCATAAAGGCCAGGGACCAGGAACAGAGACAGATATACGAGGCATTTCATATTGTGGCAGAAAACACCATTTCCAATATTAAGTTGTCCCACAGTATGGATAGCTCTATTTTTAACATTTTAAAATATTTTAGGGCAATTTCGGGTCGTGACCGGCTGCCAGATGTAAAGGATTGATTTTTATTTATAGATTGATTTCTCATTTCGAAGGTTTGAAATCTGGGCAATAGTTTGCCTTTGCCAACTGCCAGACGTACGACAGCTACCATCTCTCTGTCGGTGTTTATGCCTTTACAGTTATTTTAATCTTAGCCCTTCCGCAGCATGGAAATTTCATAACTTTTTAGATATTTTAATTAGTTTATGGCTTTGAAAAGGGCTTGGTTGTGACCAGCCGAAATTAATTGGCCTTTTTAAACACTGTTTTATAATTAATTTTATATTTTTTCCTTTTGGGTTGGTATATATATATATATATATAACCTTCAATTATCCGTGAGTAAAGGGGGGGGGGTATGAGTGGGTGGTGCAGCCGCTGCTGCCCGCCACCATTGACTGACCTTCACCTCGCGCGCCACCACACAGAATTATTCTATTCCAGTATAATATATAATGAGGAGGAGATTGTAGACACCAAACCTAGATCCTCTCCCAAAGCTGGATCCTATCTGCTTTGCAGATAGATAGTGAGGGAAGCTATATTTTTGGGGCCTCTTTGCGAGTGATCCGTTGCCCACGTCTGGCTAACATCATGAAAAAGAAAAAATTCGCGTTTGTCATTTACCAATACTTATTCGGAATATCGTGGATTTAATTTTCCCAGAAGAGTTCCTTGTTCCATGCACGGTCTGTGTGTATCGTATATATACACCTTTCAACCTTTCAAAGGTTCCGTGCGATGATTCCTCATTCGACGAAGGTCAAGCTTGTCGCCCCTCCTCTCGAGTTGACCTGGTAAAGTAGTGTGTTATTTTTTGTACTCTCCACCCTACATAGTCAGGTACCCCCGGCTTATCGGGGATTGTTCTGAGCCAGACGTCTAATCTTTTGAAGATGTCCACTGCAACACCATTTGTGTTCCTTAGGTCTTTGGGCAGCTGATTAAACAGTTTTGGTCCTCTCACAACAAAACTATTTTCTTTCAGGGATGTTCCCTGTCTCGCCTTTAATTTGGGAACATGACACAGTAATTAAGTTTAGGGACTAGTTTCTTTATTATTTTCCAAGTGTAAATGATGGTGTATCTCTCTTTTGTCCTTTCCAGTGAATATAGGTTTAGTTCGCGTAACCTTTCCCAATAATTTAGTTCTTTGCACCCATTGATCTTGGCTATGAAGCTTCTCTGAATTCCTTCTAGCTGTCTAATGTCTTCTTTTTTTATATGGGGATGTTTGGACCAAGCAGTTTTCCAATTTGAGTATGATCAGTGTTTTCAGTATAGGAATCATTATATTCCTATCCCTTTGTTTAAAGGTTCTCAGTGTCTGCCCAGTTATTCTCTTTCCGTGTATATATATATATATATGTTTAAGGTGGAGCGACAAGCTTCATCTTCGTCAGAATGAACAATTGGGGCGGAAGCAAAACCAAGGTTAACAAAGGTTATATAGTATATGTTTTAATGTGTATACCTAGCCTTACATTTTAAAATGGTGAGTTTAACCTCTTATGTAATCAGGTTTCATTTCCTTTTGCGTAAATGTTTGAATTACACACACATACACACACACACACACACACACACACACACACACACACACACACACACTCATGATGCAGAGCTACAATTCAAGCTTTGTGGTTCCTCGCGTGTTTAATACGATAATTATCAGTCTCGATTGCATGTGTATATATATATATATATATATATATATATATATATATATATATATATATATATAGTATATGTGTGTGTTTGTGTAGGTATGTACGCAGACTCTATATGAATATTTGAAGGATGTGTGTATGTTTGTGTTTGCGTTAATGTTGCTATTTATGGTATATTCTCGTGTAAATATCTATAAACTTATTTTTCAATATATATATATATATATATATATATATATGGTAGCCAGGAATTGACCATGGGAGGGGTTTACTTTATGATACTTTATGAAGATTTGAACGACGGTTCAGGATCGACCTGTGGTCGACCCCTGCAGCATCCCGCCTCATTTGTGGGATTTGGAGAAGGAGAGAATTGCTTTCCGATCTTCTCCTGCCCTCGTAGCCAGCCACGCATGGCTGGTCAGGGACTTTGCATAGGAATCTGTCCAGCTGGTTCTTGAAGTTATTCAGGTCGGTGTACTGGAGGTTCCTCGCTTCTTTTGGCAGAGCATTAAAAACATTTGAGCCTCGTATTCTGGGGTTATTTTCCATCCTCGTTAGTAGTATGGGCGAAAAATGGGAGTGCAATTGCAATGCAATGTTGGAAGAGCGCAAATCCCCCTTTCCCCTTGTTACAAGATCCCTTTCCCCACTTGTTGTAAGGTTCCAACTTTCGTTCCCCCAGAGCGCCAAAACGAGAAGGAAAAAAGAAAAAAGGAAGCAAGGGGATTCCCCCCAGCTGCCACAAGCAGGGGGGGGAATCCACCTAACCTAAGAAAGAGAGAAGAGAGAGACCATCCATCGCCTGGGTTCACCAGAGGCATAATAAAGCTCTTGGTCTTTGCACTTGGCTTAGGTCCTAATCAGCCAGTTGGCTTAAAAGGCTTAATCTGGCTTAGAAGATCCTAATCAGCCAGTTGGCTTTATCTGGCTTAGAAGCCGTAAATGGTTTGTTGGCTTAGAAATCCGCCAGTTGTCTTAAGCAGCCAGTTGGTTTAGATGACGTAGCCAGCAGTTTGGTATAGTGTATACATACAGTATATTGTAACAAACGTTTATATGTATTCCCATCTCGCCAGTCTTTAATATCTTATATATATATATATATATATATATATATATATATATATATATATATATATATATATATATATATATATATATACGCCAAGGAAAGCATTTGTTGGATAATAAAACACAAGTACATCATTCTGTTTATTTGACGCAAAACAATTATTTAATCGAAAATAAATATATATTAAAAATGATAATATAAGAAGTACACAGTTTAAACTATATATATATATATATATATATAATATATATATATATATATATATATATATATATATATATAAATATATATAATATAACATATATATATATATATATATATATATATATATATATAATAATAAAAAATAATAATATAAGAAATACACAAGATGAACGATGAATATATATATATATATAATAAAAAAATAAAATAAAAAAATAATATAAGAAATACAGTTTTAAACGATGGAATATAAACATGAAAATAATAATAGTACACATTTATATTACGCAATAAAATTTTAACAAATAAATACACTGCAAAACAATATTCATCAAAATACACATTATGTTCTACTGCGCTTAACTAAAATACTAAACTCACACGTGATCGAGTCTACAGTTACATCATTGTTGTTTTGCACTATGCAATAAATACGATTTAACATTTCACCGCTCAAGTTATAGGGGTGCCTATACTCGATGTAAAGGGCCTTCATTTCGGTCGAGACTATTTTTGTGTCCACTTTTCATTCGGTTGGCAAGTTATCACTCTCTTTAAACATGGAGAGAATGCAATCAAAAGCACGCACAAAGAGGGCGTCGTTAGCCACAACATCATTTTTAAATTCAAGTTTATAAACACCTTTCCAATCGAGGGTTTTTCTTACCGATCCGAGCTTTTCGATCGTGAGTTCTTCACAATGCATATCGGCACTTGAAATAATCTAAGTCGTAACGACAGTTGCTCATTATATAAAGAAACAGTTCTTCAGAGTGAACGGTGTAGGTGAGCTCTGCCCTGTACCGCTCAAGTCCTTTGTACCAAAGTTCATGATAAGCACACCGGACAAAAAATTAGTCACCCCTAATAGCACCGATAGTAGGAAGTTCAAGGTCACACAGAGGGCGCTGATGTAGCATTGGTAAGTGACAAGTAGCGGTGACGTAGCACACAGGATCAGATCTGTTTCGTGAGGTGGTGAAGAACAAAGTGTGTGTTGGATATAGTCTGCAAAATGGGTCGTGAGGCAGACGTTACTCAGTGGCAAAAAGGAGCCATCGTGTTTGGCAGAGCCCACGGACACAAAATGTCTGAAGTAGCCTAATTTGTTGGTGTGTCAACGCGTACTGTCCAGCGAGTTTACAAAGAGTGGTGTAGTTCGCAATCAACTGACAATCGACGGCGTAACTGTAGCCGGAAAACAATTCTCGACAATAGGGGCCGCCGCCATGTTTCTCGTCTAGTAACTACAAATCGTTTTCAAACCAGAGAACAATTGCTCCAAGAAACCAATGAGGTTCTCCAGCGACCAATTTCCGAACGGACATTGCGACGAGAACTGCATGCGATGGACATCTGGAGCAGGGTACCACGGAAGAGGCCGCTGTTAACAGCAAGTCACAAATTGGCACGTTATAAATGGGCTCAGAGGCACAAAAACTGGACTGCGGCAGATTGGAAACGTGTAATTTGGTCCGATGAGTCCCGTTTTGTTTGTTCTCCAATGATGGGAGGCGACGAGTACATCGCAGGTCCAATGAAGCCTTTAATCCTGAATGCGTCGAAGGTGTTGTTCAGGCTGGAAACAGAAAGTGAAGCGCAGGAATAGACACCCACGGACTCTGGCGGAACTTCGGGACCGGCTGATGAACGAGTGGCAGCAAATCGATGTTCAGTACATGCACAACCTCGTAGAGTCTCTGCCTCGCCGGATTCGTGCGGTTATCAAGGCCAGAGGCGCCGTCACACGTTATTAGGTACATTCTGAGAGGGGTGACTAATTTTTTGTCCGGTGTGCTTATTTCGAAGAGTAAACCTTTTAAATAAGCATCCAGTTCCAGACCATTCTTGTCTTGTTCATTCCTACACTCGGTAAACCCGTCGAGCAGAGCGGTGTATGCGTATTGAAGAACCGTATCAAAATAAAGCATATCCGTAAGAAGTGCGTCTAATGTCGGCTTTAGCTTGCGGAAACCGACAATTTCAAACATTCTGTCGAGGATGAATCGGTTTCGCGTCGGTATTATCAGACGCATTCTTCCACATCAGTCGTATATCAATGCATGGCTGATCGCTATTTATGCACAACGTACAAACAATGGCATATGAGGGGGTATCACTAATCTTCTCTTCTTGGACCTACACCTGCAGGTATTTTATAACGATCCTCGCTCCACTTCTCAATTATCACGAAGACTCTATTCATCTCAACACTTAAATAAACAACATTCCGTTTACCAGAGTTTGTCTACAAGTCGTTTCCAGTACATAGTTAACGGCACCGGTTTTACGCCTGAACACACGCAATGACTTCGTCACGGACACATCTTATACGGCATTGAGAATGCTGTTCAACGGAAGCCCCATCGTATTCTATTGTGAGGAGTGCACCTTCAGTCGGTTCAAGCTCTGAGCTGACTATAAGCCACAGGTAGGCGCATCGGCTCGACGGGAGGTGTGGAGAAGTAAGTCACACCATAAGTTGATGATTCGTGTACGGTGTTGTTCCAACGTGAAAGAGTCATGAGAATACTTGCCCCATTATACTGGGCAATCGTTTAGAGAATTTTTCTGACACATGAATATCGGCTTTAGTGTTTTATTACTCCCACTCCCCAGAATGCACAGCAGACATTTTTGTTCAGGGGGATTTTCATGAACTAAATACATTCTATTCACACTCCGGCACACTATTTGAGAGAATCATGTGCCCATATTTATCCTTTTTGCTTAGCAGGCGATACTCGTCTCTAAATTCTATTAAAAACTCACGCAGGCCTTTAGCCACAACCTCACTGCAAACCGTCATGATATATATTAATGTAGTGGCAAAAGTATTTCAGATTGTCCATTATGACAAGATTTACATTCTCAGCCGCAGGGTACGAGTACTCTGTATGATGCAACATGACATAATACCGCTTGTCATACCACTCATCAACAAGACTCACTAACCATACCCGTTGCTTCTCTTCTGCACGTGTTGTTTCTTCCACTTCACGGTATATATAAGCTTTTATACAGTTTGGTCCTACAACATTCTCCATTACATCGTTTGTACTATGAAATTCTGCATTGCTCTCGCCAGAATAGCCGTAGAGTATTTGAACCTCTTGTTCCTCAAGCTTCGCACGGTTCAATGTAGTCTTAAGAGTCTCAAAGGAGGGTAGAATATGGAATCTTTGAGTGTTCACCACATCTTCACACTTTATGGAATATCACTTCATAAACGTCGAGCACGCAATATTAAAGGTAGCCATAACTATTTTTCGTCTACCTGAGATTTCTTCAAACACACATCTGAGATCCAGTTCTTGCAGCCGTCAACTGAGTACTCAGGGGTAGAGATATGCCCAGGTAGTAGCAGGAGTCATCTGACCATTGATTGAGCATACAGGGGGCGAAGCTTAGGACATTTCCTCTACATATGCACACGCGCACACACACACAAAGGAGAAAATGAAACGTTTCCTATAGGTGTTACGGCACACCTTCGTACCCCTAAGTTCTTCACGACCCCCCCAGCTTTTGGGTCCGAAAATTGTGGGTCCCTACAGTCAGTTCGTGCGGTTGGTCACCCTCATCTTCCAAGCACACTAGTTCCTTCAACGAGTCAAAGTGAACGACCCGTCGGTTCGCCTGGTTAAGCGTGATACCCTTAGCCTTCACGATATATTTAATTTTCTCCCCCACCCTCACCCGTACCCCATACGTTTTTGGACCTGTTGAGAAAAAAGAGTCGGCGTATGCGATGTCTCCATACTTATTTTTGATCTTATCAGTCAACTCTCTAAGGAATTCACCAATAGGCGGCATGTATTCACCCTCCCTCGCTGTGGCTACCACAATCTGTGTCGTCGTACAGTACCCTCCGCTCAAGAGAATGCAATACACGCCAAAGTTTGATGCGTGCGTATGCCGTTGTGAAGCTGGCTATAGGTATGTTTGTAACACGTGATGTATCTGTGGCCAATTCGGTAATGTACTTTATTATGTACGTATTACCAACATTCACGATCTCCATGACCTCTTTATCGGGAGCTTGGGCATAATCCCAGACTTCACTATAATTTTGGGCTAGGTCAACGTTTCCTTTGCCTGTATTCTGTTAAAATTTTCCCCAAAGAGTAGTTAGACACAAGTTTGCACTAAAGCGCTTGCCTGGGTTCTTTACAATTTGGGAACGGTCAAGCTGTATCCCTTCACGGTCTCAACTCGGTATCAGCTCCTCGCGGATACCCTGATGCTTCTACCGTATCCTTCAAAAAAGTGTTTATATATGGCGTGAAAAGGTTGGGTAGCTTCTGAAACCTCCACACCTCATATATCTTCAATATTCTGTAGCCATGGCGAAGGCTAGGGACAGCTCAGGGCTTGTATATACGCCTCTGATCTTACGCTGGATGGTTGTATGATTACAAGTCCCATTGTTCTCTTCTGCGCACTTCACGCACAGGGGAAACATGAACTTGTGATCTGTAGCGACGGGTAAGATCGGCATCCATAAATCGTGAGGGAGGAGCACATCTACGAAAGAAAGATCGAAAAAGTTTTTGTTCAAATTTGTTGAGAAATCATCAATGGTGGGCACGGCTGGTCCTACCAGTTTTTCAGGTGTACCTAGGGGGTAAGGATTGTTCTTGATCACGTAGGGGTATAAAGAGTAGAAGTCGTAGTAATGGAGTTTCACGCCCTCCCTACGCCGAAATTATAGCTTGAAGGGATTTGTACGCCCTCCGAACAAGCTATCACCGCATCTGAGAGGATCCAACACCATTGAACGCTGCATGATGTTTATTTCTTCACGGTACTGTCCACCTGTCTCCATCCGTGCATCATATTCATGCTCCCACAAAATATTGTGAGTGAACTGGAAGCCTATAAGCTGATCGCGGGTACAGGTCCATGCAAGACTGTCGGCAGGAGATTTACAATGGATATCTCCTACGATTCCACACTGAGGACGTGAGCATCCGTACCACTAGCAACCGTTAAAGGAGTACACAGTCTTCTCACTAGTGACACGGTCTTCACTTGGACCAGTGTTTTTCACTAAGTTTTTTAAGGGAGCCACTTCTTCAGAACATACACACTGAGAGAGCCGCATACACACACACATATATATATATATAATACATATATATGTATATATATATATATAATAAATTAAATGGTATATATATATATATAACGGGTGCGGCAAAAGTAACGCCCTTTTAATAATTGTACATCTTTTTTTAAGGTGTATTGAGCCAACCACAAAATTAATTAAATTCCAGTTATTTTTTAGTTTTTACTGAGAAAGTACTTATTATTTTTCTTAAAATGCTGTATTTTTCTTAAAAACCTTATTATTTCTCTTAAAATGCTGTAATTGATTTATTTCCTTCAATAAAAGAGAATAAACTAAAAAGGGCGTTACTTTTGCCGCACCCGGTATAATAAATTAAATGGTGTATATATATATATATATATATATATATATGTGTGTGTGTGTGTGTGTACAACTCATCATCTGTTCTTTTGTGATTACGATCCTATATAAATTGAATATATATCCAAATTTCTCTCTCTCTCATTCCATGCATCGAGAACCGCCACTTAGGCCATCACGAGCCGCGCAATGCGTACCACTGGCTTATACCATCAACCCAAAGGTTTCACAAAGGTATATACGACGTTAATTCGCTAAAGGGAAATGAACATACAATTATTGTAATTGACGATCTCATTTTGGAAATGGATAAAACGTTTGCCGAGACATTTACAATGTTCTCCCACGATGTGTTGTTAAATACAAGATATCTAGTCTTATTCGCGCAACGTAGAGATGTGCCACAAATTGGGGTATTAGCCAATCAAATATTCCCGAATCAGTGTAAGGAGTTTTTGGAATTTTATACAGAAGCTACAAGTCAACGTTTCGGATATTTGCTTTGTGACCTTCACCCACGAAACACGTTTAGGGTGCTTCTAAGAACGAATATATTACCAAACGAGCCTGAAACAGTGTATATTCCAAAATGATAAGGAGGCTAAAGAAATACCATGAATTAATAAAAATCTATCATCGACTGCCCCGGTCAATGCAACATGTTTGTTAAAAATATTGACTCGGACTTTTTAAAAGGCATCTGTGAAATCTGTCTTAACGTTATAAAATGTAATGTACCAAGGAACCCACTCAGAAGGCTCGCCTACGCCGTTACAAGAACATAATACGTACACTCGCTCGTAAAAGTCAAACTGTGGGGAAGAAAAAACGAATTATTGTACAAAGAGGGGGATCATTCCTCCCCATCTTATTTTCAGTTTTGGGGTCTTTACTGACTAGATTAATATAATGAAGAAAGTGGTAGTGATTCCACACGAGGTGTATGCACACTGCAAAGCTCAAAGAGTCCAGACACGGTTCTAGAACTCCGTAAAAGCAGGCTTAAAAGAATGGAAAGCGAATTGTTAGACCTATTAAACAGTGAAAAGTCACCTGATGAGAAAAGAATCCTATACCAAGAAGCTCTGCAGAAATTTCTTCATGAGTACGAAAATTATAAGAATCCGACCGAGATTTCCATGGTTATTAGACACAGCGCGGAAAACGATGAGCATGGCGACATCGGGCCTTGGGCCGACGCTAGAGATGACCATTCAAAGAATAGCGGGTCGAACCCACAACATGTCGAACATGTATTAAAAAGTAATCTCCCACATACATTGAGGAATAAAGGCTTAAGTCTTTATAATCTATTGAGTAAGGACCCCATTATACGGTGGACCCGTACAGGCGAGATCTTTGTGGAAGGAACAAAGGTACAGGGATCGAATATCGTGGACATCCATGATCTCGTGAGAAAGTGTGATAGGTCCTCACCATCAGGATGGAAGCATATTAAAAGAAGACTACAACACATAAATGTCCCCAAAACATTGATAGGAAATATGAACAGGTTAAAAGACTTGGAACAAGCATCGCATGTATCACAACTGAGCACGCCATCACCCCCAACGGTAGCATCTCTGAAGAGGAGAAAGAAGAGACCAAACAACAACGGTCAACCCTCTCCACGTGCATCTAAAATACGCAACTCGCTAACATATTAAGACGTTATTATGACATTTCTAGCCCAGCCTCCTACAGCGGTGTTGATCGACTGTACAGAGGTGTTTACAATGATGAAGTAGGGAAAAAAGATGTTGAGAGGTTTCTGCGGGAGCAAGATACTTATACACTTCATAAACCGGTGAGAAAATGTTTTAAAACAGCTAAGACAGCAGCGACTTCGACTGACTTAACAGACATGCAAACATATTCAGTGTATAATGATGGCTACCGGTACATCCTATTCATAACACTGGTCAACACTCATTTTATTGCCAATCATATTAAAGTGATTTTGGGGTAACTTTGTGGTGCTGATTCCGAATATGACATCGGTTTTGCTAGATTGGCTCTAATTTATGAGATAATTGGTACCCCATTGAAACACGTAAAAATGCAAAAAATTTAATGTTCAGGCGGAGCCTACTTACTGGTTGGGTGGCCGATGACTTATATACGGAGGGGGAATATTCTAGAATGATCGCGGAGTAAACACTAAGAATATTCGCGTGTCTCACCATCTAGAATGTTCCGGTAGTTTCCCATATGCACGCGTTATGGTTACGTTTCCTATTAATTGAGGGTATTCATTATCTCAAGAACTAGAGCCAAATCGGAAAAACTACTTTCATTTTGGAATTCAGCAACCCCAAAATACCCTAAATTCGTACGAATTTCCTTGGCAACGAAACAAAAAATTTTTTTTGTTGACCTGTGTAATAGATGTATTCTCTAGATATCTGTGGCTAATTCCTCTGAAAAATAAATCGCCTGAAACAGTTGCTAAAGCTACCAAGACGTTGATGTTGAAAGAAACAGGATTCCAGGCTATTTTTGTACTGATATGGGGTAAGAATTTACAGGCAGAGCTTTTCAGAGAATGTTGACAGAGTTTAGTATCAGTTACTACACTAGCAATTCTATACATAGGCCTCTTTAGCTGAAAGAGTTCAACGTACTATAAAGGAACGCACGGATCGCTATTTTACACATAAAAACACATACAGATATATAAACATTCTGGAGTCGCTGGCCTCATCCTACAACCGTTCAACCACAGTATGATTGGGACAACACCTAGCGATATTTTAGAAAGGTATGCACGCAGAGCCTGATGTGAAAAGAGATATTCGTAGAATCCCGTCACACTGTGCGCGTTTCAAAATTAATGATTATGTAAGGCTGTCGCGTTCGGGAAATAAATTCGCGAAGGGATTTGAGCAAGGTTCGACACGTGAGAATTTTAAAGTTAGGGCTATGAGACCTAAAGGCGAGATAATGCTGTATTACGTTCAAGATTTGAATGGGAAAGAAATCGCAGGAGGCTTTTACTGCGAAGAGTTGCAGAGTGACATTTAATTTAGGAAAAAATGTGTTTAAAATTGAGAAAATTATAGGTAGAAAAGGCTCAGGAAAGAGAAAAATGTACCTGGTGAAATGGCTAGGGTACCCAGAAAGCTTCAACACCTATATAAAAGCTGATGCAATAATGAAGCTTAAATAGTATGCAACATGGCGCCTGACCGTTTCTACGTCACATTCCCGTCCTCCTCGTCCCTGTCTGTACACCCTAACAACACCCTCGCCAATTTTGTGACAGAACTCCATGGACCCAATGAATTGGGTCGTGATTCGTATGAGGTGGGGATATGTATTATAAAGATACCGTTTTTACGATTCATAGAGACATTGATGAGTGTGAAAAAGCCGGGGTAACTCGGGATGAAACCACACGTATCGCCCGGAGCGGGTATGCACGATATTACACTCCAGTAGTAATACTAGGCCCGGGCCGTTATGGTGCTGCTGAGGATGTTGTGAGAGACTTAAACGTTAGTTTAAAAAGCTCAAATCTTACGGCTGATTTAGTATACGAAATCGTAAACAAAGAACCCCCTGCACATACTTTGACCCTAACATCACAGGCTAACAGAAATATTAAAGACAAAGGGCTGTTAAAAATTATAACCTAGGGACGATATGGATCAACCCTCCAAAGAGATACCTTTCACGAGGCACAACATAACTTGTCCAGCCTGATGTATCATTTGAAATTGGAGAAATTGGGTCATGGCTATGCACCCCCAGACATGTGCTATATTTACAGCAATATAGCGGAGCACCAGTTTGTTGGGGATACCCAGACACGCCTATTGCGCATCGCTCACATCCCCAAAAATAGAGGGAAGAGCTTGAGTATTACATATGACAAGCCCCATTATGTGAATGTCGCAACTAATCTATTAACCTATATTTCAGTATATATAAGAACGATTGAGGGAAAAAATTTCCCATTCAGTGATGGGAGCTTAACAGTGAAGCTGCACTTTCGACGCACTGAGTTATAATGGAACGAAAGCCTTTCACAGTCTATCGAGGTGTGAGATACCAGCGTGGAAGTGGGCTTGGTTCCATTTTTTTCATCCATACTACGTACGGCTGTCCCCTTGCTGAAGAGGGGTCCCACATATCTCGGGAGGAAAGCGTTACAATCAGGTTTTAACACGGTAGAAAACATAATGGCGGAGGCTAGACCTAAAGAAGCTCTAAAAAAGCACTTAAAGCGTACACGGGACGAAATCATCAAAGATGAAAAGAAAAATGCGTGGTGGTGGGAAGAAGAAGAGAGCTGTCCGGGAGAAGAAGAAGCACGTGGCGTTAAACGTAAAAGGACAAAAAAAAAGAAGTGTTCTAAGCGATTGAAACCTATGGTTGACCATATAAGATAAGGACATTGCTCTCATGAACCACAGATTGTTTATTACTTGTTGAGAGAGGTGGCTATTTCTGACTCGTCATGGCACGCTTCATCCATCCGTGTAGTTCACAATGTTGTAAATCGGAGCTGTCCCTCTTTGACATGACCCGAACGCAAGTTTCTATTGAACACAGTGACTTTATTACGATTAATCCGTTAAACACAATTAGTTCCCCGAGTGCTCCAATAGAATTCGTGATACCCAGCTCATGCCCTCGGCAGGAACGGGGTACTACCACCTACGATCTTATCTGGAAAATGTGCTGAACTTTTCAAAAGAAGCGAAGGATACCTTTTTAACGGTTATTATCAGAATAAAGACGAAAGTAGTATAAAGGAGAAATTTACAAATTCTAAAAAGAAGATATAGGAATGTTTTGGGCGCCTGCATACAGACTTCACATTCCAGGAGAAGCTGCTTATGAATGGGGTCGATATGAAATTAAAGCTCACTCACACGAATCCTGAGACCTGTTTAAATCTGGGAGCTGACCAAGAAAAGGGAGCAAAGCCGGTTGTGATTCATATTATGGAAACAGTCCTTCGCGTACGTCGAGTGAAACTAAGTTCGCTTAAACAGTTAGAAATTGAAAAAAATTTACTACATGCCACAGTAAAATACCCAATTAACAAAGTACAGATGAAACTATACACGGTACCCGCGGGTAGGGTGTTCCACTTTTATCAAGTTGTGAATTTCACTACACTTTGCTCTTCTCCGTAACCGTATGATCTGTAAAGCATATGTATCAAATTTGAAGCAAATTGAACACCATTTAGAGGTTGCACACTTATGTCACCTCTGATACCTTAGCCCTTTGTAGCCAAATCTCGAACGTCCCAACTTCCAACATATTGTAATATTTTCTTTTCTTTCACAGGTGCAAAAAGTGTTGAAAATGGAAAGAAAGAAGATCTGGATGACTGAAAAGACTCCAATCGAAGAGCTCTTAGGAGCAAGATTACCATCCCGGGAGCAAGTCTTCCTCTGCTTTATGTACCATCACCTGGAGCTGAAGGAAACAATCCCCCTTGCCATCAAGTCTACGAGTATCAAGCTTCAAGAAGTTTGGAAGAAGGCGAATATCCCCGTTAAGACAGAAAAACATTAGAGCTGCTATACTAAAGCTGTACGGGGCTCCAGTAAACCTTAGCCCCCCCCCCCGCCCATGGCCTAAACCATTAGAAGTACAGTAAAACTAAACATACCTTACAAAAGAGAATTTAATCCTGCATTTAATGAGAAACAATTAAAACGTGGGGTTCCCGCCATTGGCTTCCAAGACAACCTGAATTCGCTTTGGGTAGCTTGCCAAAAGTGACGTGAATAGATCTTGATCGTTACGCAAATTTGCTGCAGGTTCTTGAAACAAGAGACATTCAACCTTGCCCTTTATAATTGATTCAATGTGTTCACAGACGTTCAGGTCAGGAGAATTTCCTGGCCATTCTTCATTTCCAAAGAAATCGATCTCATGGTTCCGCAACAACTGTTGAGTGGCTAATGCCTTAAAACAGGGGGCTTTATCGTGCAGAAGTGTGACCTGATCGACATCCATAACATTGTTTGGGTTTCTTAGAAAAGGAATGACATGCTGGGATAGAATAATATCACGAAAAACCTGTCCATCCCAACTCTGACCATTTGGCTTCAGCACCCACATGAGCTTCTTTGCAGTGAACAAAACAAACACACCAACACAGTCTGAACTTTTTAATAATTCGCGATAATGTTCATTGTCATCGATTTCATCTGGTGTTGTGGCCCACACTCGATCATTTTGGTAGTTAGGCCGACGTGTTACGTAAACAAAAAATTCAACGGAGACAGCTAAATGCGTGAAATCGTCCACATCCCAATCTTCAAGATAATGGACAAACCACATTCTGTCATCGATGTTAAGTTGAGTTTTTCTTGGCTTTGGAAGTTCATGCCAAGGCTTTAAACCTTGCCTATGACGGTACAGTCGAATGATCTCACCACTAACGATCTTTCCTCTCAACACTTCAATCTCTAGAAAGTTTAGCACAGCTGTTTTTCCGCTTACGCGTACCGCTTTCAATGATGTCCTTTGTTTCCTGAGAGAGTGGCAAATTTGGGCGCCCAGATTTGGTTGTATCCATTTCACATTCATCCAAAGTTTTAGTCCAATTTCTTTTGACGAAGTCCTCACTTCTTCGCAACTTTTTGGCAACCCATGAACGTGTTATAAAGGTGGCTCCAGCATCACGAGCTTCCCGAAATGTTATTGCTCGTATGCGATCTATCACACGTTGCCTCTCCGAATCACCAATTAATTGAGAAGCCATTATATTACCACTTTATTAGCTAGAGTAATTTTAATACCTGCAATAAATAAAGAATTTTATATATTTTTATAATCACTAAAAACTATTTCGATATAAATAAACATGTAAGCTGCAAATGGGGGGGGGGGCTAAGGTTTTTTGGAACCCCTTACAAAGAATACCAAAACTTGAAGAAGGAGAAGTCGAGAGAGACGGACAAAGCCATTATGAAGCGTCACATGTGGAAGGGAGACCTTGCTGACCTTTTCGACATCGCTTGTCAAGGTGTCATGAGCATGAGTTCAGTTTCGGAGGAGGACAAGGTTTACTTGTCCTCCCAGAGGGAGGACAGAATGAGTTCTTCAATGGCTGGGGTGGATAGGAAACACACCATGGCTGTCAAACGGAAGGAAGAAGCAGCTAAGAAACTTGAACTTCGAAAACGAAAGCATGCTGAAGAAGCTGAAAAGATATCCGAGAAAATGAAGCTGGATAGCACATCCACTAGCTCAACGGCGACAACAGATGATGATGATGAAGATTTTGCTGCTCCATTGGCCTCTAAGTTACCTCTTCGTTCCAAGAACACACGATCCACACTCGTGGCTACTTGGGATAGAGAACAACTCTCTATTCGACAAGTAAGCACTTCCTTCATTGCAACTGCTAAAAGTCTCGGACAAGATGTATCGCAAATTATTATTTCGCCATCAACTGTTCATCGAGCACGTGCCAAGTATCGAGAGAAAATGGCCAAACAACTTGAGGAGTCGATCTTCAAAGATCCACTTCTCTTAGTTCTGCACTGGGACAGCAAGCTACTACCCCAAGCTGCTGGCGGAAGCTCTAGAAGCTTGGAAGACAGAGTAGCTGTTGTAGTAACAGGGAAGGAGTTCGAGCATCTTCTTGGAGTGCCTGTTGCCGAGGATGGTACTGGTGAACAAATGGCTCGAGCCGTCATCCAGGAGCTGCAACGATTTGGAATTCAGGATCGCATCATTGACCTCTCGTTTGACACTACGGCGTCCAATACCGGACTTCTGCAAGGGACATGTATGAGGATTGAACAATTCTTTGGTCGGTCGCTCTTGTGGTTGCCTTGCCGTCACCACATTTATGAACTCATTTTGAAGGAGGTCTTCCATAAGTCCCTGGGGCCAATAAATGGTCCTGAAATTCTGTTGTTTCGACGATTTCAGCAGCGTTGGGACTTTATTAAAAAAAATTGTTTCAAAACCATGATCGATGAAGAAAAGCCAGCCACTAGGTACTTGGAAGATGAACGAATCAGGATGGTGAGTTATCTTCGTGGAGTCATTGAAAGTTCATGTCACCCGAGAGAAGATTATGAGGAACTCCTCAAGCTGTCGCTCCTTTTCCTTGGAGGCTGGAGTGGAGCTGACTTCTCCTTCAGGACTCCAGGAACCCATCATCAAGCCAGATGGATGGCGAAAGCTATCTATGTGCTGAAAGTGGTTTTGTTCCGGGAGCAACTGGAACTCACCGACCGAGAGGTGAAGGGATTGCACGACGTGGCCCTTTTTACGTGTTTCATTTATGTCCGGTTCTAACACGAGGCAGTGGTCAGTAGGTGGGCCCCGAAAAATGACCTCGACATGATTCAACTGTTAATTTCATATCCGAACAAGGACCTGGGCCAGGCTCCCTTGAGAGTTGCCAAAAGGCATCTATGGTATCTCTCGGAGACTCTAGTCGGCTTGGCTTTCCTTGATGAACGGATATTGCCAAATGAGAAAGAAAAGATGTTCCAGGCCTTGAACAAACCAGCGTCGAGGAAGGAACTCAAACGACTCGAGTGGAAAAACCTGACTTTTGAAGGCAAGGATCTGAGCAACTTCGTCACTCAAAGGACGAAGACATTCTTTGACAACTTCGGAGTCGGGGATGTCGACAACGTAGGGGAGTACACCAAAAATGATGGCTTGAGAGAGTCAGTCAACGCGCTGAAAGTCGTAAACGACACAGCAGAGAGGGGAATTGCATTAATCAAGCAATTCAATGAATCAGTCAAGGACGAGAAGCAAAAACAATTCTTGTTGCGGATTGTTGAACATCATCGAAAGGAGGTGCCGAAAAGAACCAAGGCGGGAACGTCATTGTACCAATTCAAAAATTGATTCGGATTTTCTGATTTTAATACTAGAGTTTTTTATTTTCTGTGCTTCCAAGGGAGAATTCTCTTGTAACACTGAAGAAAATTTTGTATTATTAAATTGTATTGTATTGTGTAATGTGTATTGATTTCAATCTTCCAATTTTATTATTAGAGTTTTTCATTTTCCGTGGTTCCAAGGGAGAATTTTTTCATAACACTGAAGAAAATTGTTTATTATAAAAGTTTCAAATGTGTGCAACCCCTAAATATCACTTAATCGTTTTCAAAATTGGTGCACATCTTTCTTACAGGAAAAGGAATAAAAGCACAAGCAAAGTGGGGAAACATATTGACTTTTGATATTTTCCTCTGTACGAGTGAAACACTCTACCCGCGGGGTTGGCATCGAAACATAAAAAACGTGGCCCTGGGAGTTCTACCTAAAAGGTTATTAAGTGGCATGTAGGAATACGCTTCTATGAATGGGAAATATAAAAAGAACGCCTTTAAATTCGAGAGTTTCGGCCTGAAAAATATAACTTTATATGTCAATGGCGTTGCGCTGTGCGGGACAATGGATACGGATTATTCATGAGACGCTGCGTTCCCACTTTGCTCGAGGGCATAAGTAATCTGACCCATATTGCCGGTGCTTGTGATGAGCTTGTGATTGGTGTAACGCAGAAAGAATTCATCGATCAATTTAACCTTTATCCATTTGACATCACACCTGACATATCTGGTAGTGTAAATACACACTTAAGTCCACAGCAGAGTGGAAATATCTCAGTCAGATTGGAATTCGCCAAGCCGATAGACGCGCCTATTAGTGTACTAGTATACCTTGAATCACAAGCTCTAATAAAAATTGACAGATTTAGGAGTGGAGTCACTGACTTTTAAAATGGATACGGATACACTTCAGAGAGTAATGAATAGTGACCGAAACACACGTTCCAAATTTATCGGTGTGTTTGCGAAGAGTGAATCATTGAAACTTTCAAACACGAGAAAATGCTGCGCACTTATTGTAAATACGGATGTTATTGGTAGTGAAGGGATTCATTGGATAGCTGTCTACTTTAAAAATAGGAAAAGAATGTACTACTTTAACTCAATGGGGACTCATCCTTGGAGCGACTCCATTATTGTAAAATTTTTCGAACAGATGCATAACCCCGAAATTGTCTGGAATCCTTACCGATTCCAGGGATAGTTTAGTAATATTTGCGGCATATACTGCCTTTCATTTCTCTTACACATGTCACGTGGAAAGGAATTTATAAATTTTTTAAAATTATTCGATTTGTGTCACACTGAACGGAATGCTAAGTTGGTATGCAGAGAGATAAAAACTGTTTTCCGTTTGTGCGCACTCGATGTGTTGTATGATGTTTTACGCGTATATATGAAATGTAACTTGAATAATTACATCAATATTGTCTCCAATAATATTAGTTTGTGTATTCTATAGCTTATTTAAAATGTAACGGAAACTAATTCCGTAACGGTGTAACTATTTTAAGCTGGATGTAAAAATTGTACTATTTTATAAAACATGATTTCTATCATTTAATAAGTTGATGAAAATACACTGCCTCTTCTTCTTAACCGAAACACAAGAAAAATTAAAAAAGCTTACATTAATTCGTCCACGACATGACACTCGTTTGACTGGGTGTGATGCAATACTTCAATCTCCGTATTCAGGTCACTGTCCACGACTTGCGTTTCTTCAAAACTATCATGAAAAGATTGTATAACACGAGTCAGTTCCTCATCGAACCTTTAAGGAGATAGGATACGGATGTAGGCAGAAAATTACTTTGAATAGTTCATATTTTTTTCTGATCTTTTTTAATAAAAACCCATTTGTTTTTCATCAAAAAACTCATGCAGAGTACATATATATATATATATATATATATATATATATATATATATGTAGAGAGAGAGAGAGAGAGAGAGAGAGTTACAAGGAGTTACAAAGTGAAGTATCAAATATCTTCGAACCACTCAAAAGAAATTTGTAACCCCTTTAAGAGAAAATGCCAAATAACTTCACATTTCAAATTAATTTATTATGGAATTTTATAAAATTATTTAAAACTTGCAAAAGGGTCTTCATTGTTGTAAGGTAAAAAAAATTCAACGATTTTTGATGAAGAGAAATATCAAAACATGACTTTTATCATAATGTTAAGTATTAATTATATTAATTAGTTATTACTAATGCAATCTAATCTATAATTAAAAATTGAGGATACCTGCTATATTAATGAAACATTTTACAACAAAATGTAATGAGTTGAAAATGTATTATTACATTCATACCATATATATATATATATATATATATATATATATATATATATATATATATTATATATATAACCACGAAGTGTAGTAATGTCTAATTAAAAATTAGAATGTTTTGGTTATAAGAAATTAATAAAGATAATAATATTTAATAAATGTAATTACGATAAATAATGGTTTGTTTATAAAGAAATATAGAAATACGAGTTGGCAACTCCTGAACACAGACTAGAGGCTTGGTAGGAATACCCGGCAGTCATCGGGCGGCTTTGGGCTTAGTAACTTGGTGTTTTTGCATGTTGAGATGTAATTGTAAATTTATAATATTGTTTTGTCTCTCTCTCCGGCTGTTAAAATGTTAACGTTACTCCTCCCCTCGCATTACCACTTTTATCTCAGTGTTTTCTGCATAAATAAAGTCAGTAAAGTGTAATGAAGCGTATAATTATTCCCCCTGTCTCCCATGCCCGGTTCAAATTATAACGGCGCCTCAACTCGGTCACGTCTACCGTATTTATAAAGTCCACCGAAAGCGAGGGAAAAGAGTGTAAAGAGAACGAAGAAGGATAAAGAGAAAATTGAATAGAAAGTAAAGTAAATAATGAAGAATAATAATGAACGAATGGGCCCTTAAAGAAAGTAAATACTACTTTTTGGTGGCAAGCGGTGGCCCTAATTACATTTACTTACGGGGCTTTCCCACGTGCTTTATATTTCGGTCAAAATTGTTGCTACCCGTATTATAGCATTAATGAATATTCTGTTTCGATTATTTAAATAGCAAGATGCATTGTGTTAACCCATTTGCAAGCAAATTTCGAATCCCATTCCTTAACAAATCATTGAAACCGTTTTTCAAGATGGCGCCCATCATTTTCCAAATTTCTTCTCATAGCGAGCATTTTCGTAATTTTCGCGGTCAAAATTGTTTTTTTTTTGTCTTTTCGTTGGAGTCTAGATTTCCAAACCGCTCTGACTCAAAATTTCTCTTAGTCGTCTTGTTGAGACAGTTGTAATGTGGAGTCAAAAATTAGAGTAAAAATTCGAGTCTTTTGTTTCCTTCCTCACTCCGTTTTTTCTTTAGATTTCGTTTCGTTCGGTCGGAGAGAGAAATTTCAAAATAAATAATTGCTGTCCGGTGACTCATTCTTTTTTCTTTCCTTTCCACTTAAAGCCTACCTATTTTGTGTTGTCTTTTTGTGTTTACAATTTTGGAATTAGTAGTAATTGTGATGATAATAATAATAATAATACGAATTAAATAAATAATAATTGAATAATAATATGAATTAAATTATTTCAGTTGTAATGACATTGTGACATGCATATTTACACGGTACGGTTTAAAAGGTTGTGTGTAAATATGTAAATCATTGCTAGGTAATGAAAAAAATATATATATATATATATATATATATATATATATATATATATATAGTAGAGCATTCTAAGAGATTCAATTAGTAAAAAAAATTCCAGAATTTAGTTGGTAGTTTTTAAGATTACTCTTTGACTAGATGTGTATAATGGATTTACAGGTCGACACGTCAACATCAAATGTGTTTACTTTTAAGAATCGCCTTGTTTTTTAGGTCGCTTTATAATTTCAAGGTTTAAAGTCGAAAAATAATCGTTAAAGACACTAATTTATAATGGGTCAAATTCGGACGCTGTAAGATTATGTTTGCCGTATATAAATTGTGAGACTACCAGGAAGCTAAATTTGTTATAAAAAGATAAAAATGCGTTTAATTGAAATAGAGAAATTGTTTTCGTAAATTCTTTGGATAAATTAATTTGTTTTTTAAAAAAAAAATTTATATATTCATAATTTTATATTTTTATAGGTGGGGTGATTGTTGTTTATTTTTTCTTTCTTTCATTTTCAAGACAATTCCAGGTATTTTGTATGTTAGGCTGTTTAAATTTTTTTTTATTCTGAAATTAGATTTTATTGTGTTAAGGAGTGTTTTAGCATTTTATTTTAGATATTAAATAAGGAAAAATGTTTGTTTTACATTTGGCCGTTTGCATGGAAAATGTTACAAAAATTGTTTCCCGATGTACTGCAGTTTAGTTCGGTCAGGAATATTTTTATAGAGGCTCTGATTAGTAGGGTGAAATGTTATTTTATGCAAATGTTGTGAAAATTATATTTCTTTTTGTTTATCGATTTTTATAAAATGGTACGAAATATCGATATGTGGAATTTGTCATTAAAATGATTTCTTGTCTATCCTAACTGTGAACTTGTTAAAGAAAAAAATTGCAACATAAATAACTGTTGAATAAATAAATAAATTTGTTAAACGATATTAATAAGTTTTCCAAGTGTAAAACTTATTTTCAAGGGAGTGGTGCGAGTGTAGTAATGTCTAATTAAAAATTAAAATGTTTTGGTTATAAGAAATTAATAAAGAAGATAATATTTAATAAATGTAATTACGATAAATAGTGGTTTGTTTATAAAAAAAATATAGAAATACGAGTTGGTAACGCCTGAACACAGGCTAGAGGCTGGGTAGGAATACCCGGCAGTCATCGGATGGCCTTGGGTATAAGAATGTGTCTTTTGGTGTTAAGATTTTATGAACTTAGAATATTCTTTTGTGTATCTCTCCGGTTAAGTGTTAAAGTTAAATTCCCCCCTCGCATTACCCCGTTTATCTAAAGCGTTTCGGCATAAATAAAAGTTAGCAAAATGTTAATACGCGTATAAATTAATCCCCCCGTCTCCCTCGCATTATTAGAAAGTGTAAAAATGGCTGAACTGCCAGCCGCGTCCTTAAAAAGAACAGAGAAAGCAAGCGATAATAGAAGAAAAAGGAAAGTAAATAAAGAAATAATGAATTAAATAAATTAAACACTACATTTTACCACGAAGGAAACAGAATGGTGCTCGAGAGTTTTCGATTAATGACATTCTCAGGAACACTAAAATAAATAACAATCGCGAATAAATATACGCCACAAAATAAAATAGAAATACGGGTACATAAATTTTTATACTTACATTTCAACTGTAAATCCTTCTGCTGGAATGCACGGAGCGTCATTGAAGATGTTAGTAACGGTTTGCGTTGAAAATAATCCGTCCCGATGGGTTGCGTTAAAAAGATTAATTGTAGCTAACCCATCGGTGTTATTTTCTTCATATAAAGCTGGTAAATTGTAAAGTTGTGGTGACTGGCTCATGATGCGTGTTTATTCACTGGTGAAAATAACTACTGTGAGTTCCAGCTGAAAATACTCCCTTTTATATGTATGATTCCCGACTATAACCACCCCCCAGGGAGACTAATAGGAGATACGTAAACTTGTTGATTGGTTGTCAATGTAACTGGGTGGACTATGTTATGTATGTGTGTGCCAATCAGGTGTCGTAACGCTGAAGTAATGGACCCATGCTTTGGGCCTTGAGGTTCTGATTCGACACCTTCATGAATAATGAAGGTGTCTTTATCAAATTTGGCTTATTCTCTCCGCAGATTTATCTTCACATGAACGTGTGTCTTTATTAAATTTGGCTCATTCTCTCCGCAGATTTATTTTCACTGCTCACATCTCATTATTATATTATTCACCAAATTGCAACATTGAAATGAATGGCCTTTTATTAATCCTTAAGGTAAGGAATATAGCTATAATTTATTCAGGTAAAACTTCGACATAGAGTACTGTAATTTAAATTAAATAAAGTTTATATTTTTGGTCTCTTTGCAACTCATACGATTCCTAGCTTCATCCTCAGCTTTCCCATTTTGGTCATGGGTTAGGTTAGGTTAAGTTACATTGGTTAGATTATGTTATGGGATCCGAACCATGGATCGCTATAACTGGACACGGAGAACGGTCTCCCATCCAACTACTGAACAGGGGTCAACGTCGCTTAGACTCGCTAATCGAACGGTTGAGTGCTGAGCTATACTCGGATACCGATTGGTTTAAACTAGCTCTTACATACTTTCATGCTGATGTTTATCTTCTACTATGGATGAAAGCCTTGCAAGTTTTTGCCTTTCATCCACTCTAGCAGTAGTAGAAAGTTGAATAGAAAAGTATAAGCTAAATCTCTCTCTGAATTAGTATGAAAAATCTCATATATATATATATATATATATAATATATAATATATATATATATATATCTTTTGTGTATCCCCATAGAGTAAATTCGTGTGTGGTTTTCAGTGTACCGAATGCAATTCCTTCAATTCACAGTGCATAGATACATCAATCCTTGTTTTGACCCCTTCTCCCTGTGTGGGCGAGGCATTTTGCTAGCATTCGTTCTTGAACCCACCTTCCTTTTCAATCCTAATATTTCCGAGCTAATTTAAAACTCATCTTTTTCTCATCGGATATACACTTGATGTGCGTTGATCTCTCTTAACACACGCAGAAAATGTTGCGGGCCTTGTCTCTAGGTCTGGAGAATGCGCGATTTGCTTATTTGCCCGCTCTGTCACGGAACCCTCAAGTATTTTTAATTATTATATATGATTTTTTCCATTATTATATAAGATTTTTATTTGAAAAATTTCCACAACGCTAATATTCTTACAGACCATTGCACTAATTCCCGAATTATTATTAATATTATTACTGATATAAAAATATTGTGAATGTAAATTCGTTTAAAACCAAGTCGAAACCCCGATTAATAATGGCGTACTGATAAAAATCTAGGATTAATGTCGGTGGAGAGAGAGAGTGAGATGTTTAAGAAATAAATTTATTTGAAAGTTATATTTTGGGAAATCATAAAAATTGCTTTTAATATGGACAGGCACGAGCGAAATGGTTTTCATTAATGTAGCTTAAAAGCTTTTTGTGCATGATATTGTCTGATAGGTACGTGGACATTCCCGAAATTGGAAAAGTAATGTTTGAACTGAAAAGGACGACCGAATCCAGGTAGAGAAATGCTCAAGCTAAAATGAAAGTAAAAATTAAAGTAATTATTTCCACAGTATATGTTTGTTAAACTTTTATTATTTAAGAATGTATATATATATATCGTTTAAGGTGTGTATAGACTTATTCTGAACTAATTTGATTGTATATTTATTTTCTGTCAGAGAGGTTGGGGGTACATTAAGTTTGTTAAAATTTTTAAAATGAAAGTAAATGTGTATATAGATTTCTCCTGTACTATTATTATTATTATCATTTTGATTTTTATATTCCATCTTTTAAAACTGTGTATTTCTTATATTGTTATTTTTTATTGTATATTTATTTTCTAGAGTTGGTTTTTGTGTGTGTATATATATATATATATATATATATATATATAGAGAGAGAGAGAGGAGAGAGAGAGAGAGAGAGAGAGAGAGAGATGAACACTCAATGTAAAAGAAAGTTCAGATAATTTATCAGAGGCCTTAATGGAGGTTTACCAAAAAGTATACGTGAAAGAACCCAACATAATTATGTATAATTATGCTGTATAATATTTGTAAATCTGAAAACACCAAATTTATTTTCTATTTTGTCAACGGTGTTTTAAATAATAATAATAATAATAATAATAATAAATACACTCAGATCTTCTCTCTCTCTTTAAAACTTTGAATTTTGTCACAGAAAGCAGGCAGCCAGAATTGTTCACATTCGAAAGTGGCAGAGAGTTGCTTGAGGCTAAATTATTTACAATAAGGTCAGACTTGGAAAGTAAAGCACGAACATTATGGTGTAGTCAAATGAATTCAGTTCTTTACGTCGCATAGTTTAGAAAGGTTGGAGTTAAAAAATAAATTAACTTGTTCATAATTTCTTTTTAAAAAATAGAATAATAATAATAATACTTAATATGTTCAGGAAAATTATTAATTTTATTTTTATGTATGAGAACATCTCTTTCTTACCTTTAATAAATAAATAATTAAATTAAATAGTGCTATCTGGCAACCCCTCTAAGCATTGAGAACACCTCCCTCTTACCTTTAATAAATAAATAATTAAAACAAATAATGCTATCTGGAAACCCATCCATATATAAATAATTAAAATAAATATCTGGCAACCCTTCCATATATAAATAATTAAAATAAATATCTGGTAACTCCTCTAAGCATTGAGAGCATGTCTCTCTTGCCTTTAATAAATAAATAAATAAAATAAAAAGTGCTACCTGGCAACCCATCCATATATATAAATAAACATATTAAATGCTGCTATCTGGCAACCCCCGACTTTCTAAAACAAAAACCCGCCAACCAGCTGAGACTGAGCCATTATGCTTTGTGGCATGCCAGCGTGAACATCTCTCTCCTCCCTTAGATTAGGATACCCCTTTGGGGGGTGAGGCAGTCCCACCTTCTCCCTCAAAGTTAGGGTTACCCCTTTTGGGGGAGGTCATCCTCCCTCTCCCCCATTACCCCTTTTTCTTTTTCTTTTTTTTTTTGGTACCCTGGGGGTGGGGGGGTGGCGCCTTGCAACAAGGAGGAAGGGTGATTGGGACTCTTGCAACATTGATCAGCATTGCAATTGCACTCCCATTTTGCGCCCATGCTACTCTCGTTTTCATGGCCCCCTGTCCCACCGCAGCTGGGACAATACAAAATCTGCCTCTTTTCTCATTCCAGTTTGTTTCTATTTAATTTTTAAGGTTAGGGACAAAACCTCCGAGTATTTCCCATATATATATTATTGTGTACCGCTATTGTGTCTTCTTTCCAGAGTGCAGAGTTTCAGGGATTGTAGTCGAGACCAGTAGTCCTCATTTTTCGTTTCCTCTATCTTAGACGTAAAAGTCCTTTGTATAGCTTCAATGTTAGCAATGTCTCATTTTCTGTATGGGCTTGTGAGTACTGAGCAATATTCAGTTATCGGTAGGACTAGACTCTTTCATAATTTGAGCATGATGTTTGCTTTTCTGTTGCGGAAGCTCCTCCAGATGATTCCTATTACTTTTCTAGCCATTGTAATTTTGGTCTTATAGTTCTCTCTGAATTCTGCATCCGACGACATTATTACTCCAAGATCCCTGACTTGTTGTCTGTTTGGGAGAGCCACTGGAGGTGTTAACTCCTGGTAATCCCCTTCTCATCACGCCGTTGTGTGTATATATATTACTGATTATGTGAATATAAGTCGAGAGAATGGTTTTAGGTTCCTGCGTGGAGTAAAACAAGAATATTTACTCCCACCATTACTATTATTAAATAGTAATGGTGTTAGTCCGTAAATGTTTATATACACATCAGTGTATATTAACATTTACGGGCTAACATTCGCTTGTAATGATAGCAAAATAGGAGTAAAGAGAGGTGTATATTTGGTTACGTAACAGCCAAATAACATGCGATTAACTATCTACCAACCAATCCTTATGGTTCTCCTAACCATGCTCATTTTCCGATTACTTCCCACTCAGTGTCATTCTCATTCGGGGTTGGCATGTGAGAATGCTCGAAGGTAGAATTCCAAATGTGGGAGGAGAGTTTCCTGGTTTGGGAAAGGGTAAAAGGAGACCCGTAACGCAATTGGGGGCCCGAGGGGTATTTTCGGATCTATTCCCATTTGATCGACAGGACACAACATTGACACTCATGAAAAACTAACAACCTAACTTAGCCTAACCTACGTTAATCTTACTCATAATAACTCGTAGATTTTATGCGAAATCGATCAAACATCGTTACCCAGTTTTTTCTATAAAAATTCTAACTTAAAGCGGGAAATCGTGCAGTGGGAATGGGAATGGATCAATGTGAGAATGCCACCTTCGAGATACCAACTCGCCGATTTCTCAGTTACTGAAATGGGAAGGGCAACAAATTCAGATTTAGCAAATAATTTCGTTACCCAACCAATTAGTATTTTTCCCCGCGAGCTAAATGTTCTTTACTATACATAAATCAATAATTTAGCATACGTTGGTGCTATTGCATAAATACGTTCATCAATTATATGATGGTTTTGCGGTGTTTCTTTAAAATATATGAAAATTATGATGATATTCAAATTATTAAATTTTATTTATTATTAACTGATTACCAGTTCTCATTATAACAAAAAAAACACTTCAGGTAAAACAACAGAACAAGTACAAGAATTTAAGTATATTTGGCCACATTTTAACTGTTCTCTGCGTTGCGACCCGCTTTGGGATCCTATCTGCTTTGCAGATAGCTGGTGAGGGAAGCTGTATTTTTGGGGCCATTTTGCGAGTGATCCGTTGCCCACAGTAGTATGGGCTAAAAATGGACGAGTGCAAGAATGTTGCAATGAGATAATGATCAATGTTGCAAGATGTTGCAAATGTGTTATGCAACAAGGGGTGGCGGCTATGCATTGAAGGACGAGGGGTTATGCAACATCAATGTTGCAAAGAGGGTGTAGGGTTATGCAACAACTCAATGCTGCCAAGGGGGAGAGGGGAGGGAGCTTCGGGGGGAGAAGGGAGGATGACCTCCCCCAAATGGGTAGCCTTAACCTAAGAGAAGAAGAGAAAGGAGACGGAGGAGGTCTTTCGGGGAGAAGGTGGGATGTCCTCACCTCCCGAAAGGGAAACCTAACCTAAGCCTTAACCTAAGAAGGAAGGAGAGAGCGTTCTTTATTCCACCGGAGTCCGACTCATTATGAGCGTCCTGGGGCCAAGCAGGTGTTATATAGAGGATCGTGAGTTGCCAGATATCACTTGTTTATATATGGAGGGGGTTACCAGATACCACCATTTATTTTAATTGTTCAGGTACACCTTGTTAGGGTGAGTTGCTAGATACAGCCATTTATTTTATTTACATGAGTTGCCAAATAGTGTTTTTTAATTGTTCAGGTATACCTTATTAGGTTGAGTTGGTAGATACCACCATTTAATTAAATTACTTATTTATAAAAGGCAAGACCGACTTTCTCCTTAATTTTGTTCAGCAAAAGAACTAATTATTGAAACGTCGTTCAACTTAATATTAATAATAAAAGAAATACATTAGACAATTGGCTTAGCAAAAGAAATCGTTCCAATAACATATTCTCTAAGAATAATATTCAATTTACCTATAATTCGCTTTCATTTATCGTAACACATTAGAATGTATACTGTCTATTTACTTTTGACAATCCTTTCTATATATTGTCTGAAGTGAATGAAAAAACAAATTGTATCAGAAAAAATAACAATACACACCTTATATATATATATATATATATATATATATATATATATATATATATATATATATAAAAACAATAATTATTTTAACTAACTTCACCTAAAGTGTTTATTTACTTTCATTCCTTTCTTTGAAAGCATCTCTGGAAAAAAAAATTATAAATTCCAAACAGGTGAACCCTCGAGCTGACCGCAAAGGCTGACCGCAAAGGCTGACCGCAAAGGACCATTTGGCCTAAATTGAACCATACAGCTTAAGAAAACATCTCTACACTCCTATTGTTGTTTGCATCATGGTTATCATAATGAAGTTAAAACAACAAATATGTACATAAGCATCACGTGATTGTTTTCCAATAGACTAAATTAGCCTTTGATTAAGTAATAAGTTTCCTTATCATATTCCTAATACAACTATATATATATATATATATATATATATATATATATATATATATATACACAGAGAGATAGATTCGAGAAACTGAAGACCACCACACACACACACACACAATGGAGAATATATTTAATACACAGATTTTCAATAGACCTTTTAGAGAGAGAAGAAAAAAATATACATACGAGGAATATACGCAATAAATTCAGACCATAGATTCTCTTTGTAACTGGTACCTAACCGTGGTGCAAATTACAGTATTAATAATAATAGCTAACTCGGTTTTCCTTCTCACCGAATTGTTCATTTTGACGAGTGTCAAGCTTTTCACTCCGCCTTAGACCTACAATTTACGTTGAATCCGGACGATGCTCCACCACTGGCGGGGGGAAATTACAATATCATCACCCAGACTCGATCTCTCAACCAGCACCCCAGCGTCTTAACCAATAGGTCACCTAGGGCGCCCATTTATCTACCAACCCAAGCAGACATTAATTTTCATGAGCTAAACACAATTTAATCACACTTCTACGCGAGAATTTGCAAGTAGAAAGTCAAACCGAATATATTAATCAAAGTTGAGGATCAAATAGTATGACCGCAAACATATATTTTGCAAATATTTGAAACCATCGTGGCAATTAAAACACACACACACACACACACACACACACACACACACACACACACACACACGCACGCAAATCCACAAGTCAGGAATCTTGGGAAACCTGAGAATAGTATGACCGCAAAAAATAATAATGCACAAAAACATTCTGCTTGTAGAGATCTTTTAGATTTCTTATTTTCTAATGATCTTTGTGTCAACGGGTGTTACTGTGCTGTCTCTGGTAATGATCTGTCAGGATTATGAAGAGTAGCGGCGCTAATTCTGTTTCCTGTGGTACTGAGCTGAGCGGCTCTGATCAAGATAATCCTATAACGACTTGCCGCCGCTCAAGTTGTCCATCTCCCTATCCAAAATGGGAAAAATTGAGGATCAAATAGTATGACCGCAAATAATAAAAATAATGCAGAATATTGTCGTGATAGAGATTTGCAAGTGCCAATACACGATGTCAGCATTAAATCTACGGAGAGAAGTAAAAGACACCGTTGGTCGACCAATCAGGACGTCCAGCATACTCCAGGGAACCAGGAAATTGTACAGAGAGAGCACAATCTCCTTGTTTCCGCCTCCTAATATAACCCGATCGCTTTCTCTGTTTGTGGTATTTACTTTACCTATAAGTTCTGTGGCGCGTGCAACAGGCTACCTTCAGAAGAGGAAAACAGTTCCTCTGCGGTTTAGTTCAAGAAAATGGATAGGCCGAACCTTGCACACTATTTGCGGTGTAGGAATTTTTTCCCCTGAAACCGTAACCAATGATACATCCTCGGTATGGGATACATTACTTATTGAGGTACTTCTTGTCCTTGTAACTCCCTATCTTTCATGTACACTTTCCACATTGTGTCTGGCAACTAATACAGAAATTCTTTCCAAAATTGTTGTGAAAGAAGCTTTATGCAAAAGTGTAGTGAAAAAAGAACAGCTTCAGAGTTCATTCACACCATGCGTACACTTATCTCGTGTACACCGCAAGTAGAAAACAAAAGGCACCAATGAAACTCTAGACTCATTTAAAATAACCTAAAGTATGAATATATATCATCCCTCAATTTCGTACATTCTTTTTCTACAACGCATTCTTTCATCTCTCCTTGGACTATCTCGTGATGGGAGACGGTTCTCTGCGCCCAGATGATGTAGTGACCCGTGGTACGGGTGCTACAAAAAACTGTAGATACCCTTCGTCAAATGAACTTAGATATTGCGAAGGGAGTTAAACAGCCTACATCAATCAATCGACAGAATGCACTGACGACGCAACGTCGTATACATCCAGTTACAACAACCAAATATGAATTACATGACAACCAAACCTAATGGTTACTTTGATACAACTGGATTGAAGTTTGTAACCCAACCACGGTTAGTGACTTAACTTTTGGATTAACCGTTTGAACTAGTGCAAATTATTTTTTTATGTACGTACGTATATATGTATGTATGTAGGTATATATATATATATATATATATATATATATATATATATATATATATATATATATGTGTGTGCAGCAGTTATACGAGTACATTTTATGCCTGAGATAGATTTGTGGTTGAAGATATGCTAATAATTTTCAACTAAACGTAACTATCGTACGCAATACGATATTTCTGTGACCCTTCTAAACTATTTTATGTTCTTATATATAAATGATTTTGTCATAAATAAATTTATGTAAATAAATTATATTAACATAGTGATGGTATGCATTGTACAAATTATACCATTGTTGCGAGTTATCATTTAAACTAAACATGCTTCTAAAATCGACATCGTTGAACCGTGTAAGAACTTGAAAACCTCGGTGAGTTGACCGCGCAGCCTCAGAGTTTCCAGCGAAAACAATAAGATGCTCATTTATCTACCAACCAACCAGACATTTTCGTGCATTTTCACGAACTAAACACATTTTATTCACACTCCGGCACACTATTTGAGAGAAACATGTGCCCATATTTTTCATTTTTGCCTAGCAAACGATACTCGTCTCTAAATTCTATTAAATACTCACGCAGACCTTTAGCCACAATCTCACTACAAACCTCGTCATGATATATATTAATGTAGTAGTAAAAATACTTAAGATTCTCCATGATGACAAGATTTACTTTCTCAGTCGCAGGGTACGAGTACTCGCTATGATGCAACATCACATAATTTCGCTTGTTGCACCACTCATCAACAAGACTCACTAACCATATCCATTGCTTCTCTTCTGCACGTGTTGTTTCTTCTACTTAACGGTATATGTAAGCTTTTATAAAGTTTAGTCCTACAACATAGTTCAATACATCACTTGTACCACGAAATACTGCAATGCTCTCGCCAGAATAGCCGTAGAGTATGTGTACCTCTTGTTCCTTCGCACGGTTCAATGTAGCCTTAAAAGCATCAAAGGATGGTAGAATAGAGTCTTTCAGTGTTCACCACATCTTCACCCTTTACCGAATAGTACTTCATAAAACTCCAGTATGCAATATTAAAGGTAACTATCACTATTTTTCGTCTACGTGAGATTTCTTCAAATACACGTCTGAGATCCATGGCTTGCAGCGCTCAACTGAGCACGCAGGGGTAGAGATATGCCCAAGTAGTAACAGGAGTCATGTGACTGATCATACAGGGGGCGGAGCTTAGGAAAGATAATTCAAATGAATGAATTTATTAATATCTTACCACCTCTTAATTTCTAGGAGAAAGCATAAGCGCGAGATATCCCATTATAAAAGTTACGCTAGGAATTCCGGCGGTACTAGGGAACAATAGTACCCCGGGTAGAGTTTAAGGGTTAAACTTACAAAAAAACTCGTAATAATTTTGATACTACGATTTCAAGGTTTTAGGCACTTCTCTGTTCATAGTTAAACATAGGCGTAAGTTTTCTTCAAAACTGATATTAAGTCAGTTTAAAACTTAAGCTTACATAATGTTTAGTTAACTTTAAACTTGCTTTTTGTTATGTATTAAAACCAATTACTTATTTGAGGTTTGATAGTTCTTCCTCTTTCGAGCTCTGTTATCTGAAAGCTCTTCACTCTTTGGTCCTTAAGGTTTTCAGTCCTATTTATTAATGTTGTCTTTAAAGGATAGGACGTAGAAATGAATTCTTACTGTGATAACTTTATTCTCAAATGAAAGGAGTTAAGTTTCTTTGGAGGAGTATTGAGCTGGTGAAGGAGAGAGCAGGTCTTCTCTTACAAATCCCACTTTTATAGTATTCAATACTTGAGTGAAATCCTATCCCTGCTAAATTTTACATACAAGTTGTATGTCAGTTAGGCATTTGAACGAAACGTTTTTGTAACACTGAATTCGATGTATAACATTAGCGTAACTTCTCCAGATTGATATATATATAATGCTAATAGCTCTGGCTGATGAATTTGGTAAAACAAGAAATAACAGAAAACACAAGAAAAAACAACTGCATAGATTTGGTGATCACAAACAGCAACCTAATAGATACACAAATTGATAGATAATGTAGAAATATTCCCAACTATAATATCGGATCGAAACATTATTGAAATAACAACCAATATAAAAGCAACAAGAAAGGAAAGAACACGAACAACAGAAAAAAGCAACTTCGAATTTTTTAATTTTCACACCAAAGGTATAAACTGGGGAGATGTTGCATCCAGCATGGAAGTAATAGATTGGAAATCCATCTTCGTGGCCAGGTCAACGGAAGGGATGATAATGACCTTAAAGGAGACGACGCTGGAAATTGTGGAAAGACGTCCCAAAAATACAACAAATGGGAAAGAGAAGCAGGTTCGAGAGACAAAAGAGGTCATTGTTGAGGACCCCAACATACAGTGGACCGATACAGGTGAGATCATTGTGGAAGGAACAAAGGTACAGGGATCAAATATCGTAGACATACCAATATTATCTTAAAGAAATGCCTAATTCTTAACGTAACTTAACCGAACCTAACCTAACTTACACTTCTTTAGGGTGAATTTCACACTTAAAAACATGAAATGAATGAATGATGCAAACCACAAGGAAAGAGAAGAAATGTTTCCAAGTCCTTTCGTGTAATCAACAGTACACCTCGTCGGGGAATGGAGAAGGCGAGTGACGAAAATATATACATATGTACAACGGAACAGAGAAATAAAGAGATTAGCATATGGTTACCAAGCATTGATTAAAAGCGAAAGACATTTTAACAAGATATTGTTAATTTTATACATTCCATATTCTATTCCTACTACTACTAATGGGAACAAAACCTTGGTTTAACTTTACTTGTTCTAATGCTAGCAGCAACAGAGAGGAGTTTTTCAGAAATTGCCGTCGCCATCCATCTCCTGTCTCACATTTGTGCCAGGAATCGTGCAAAATCTGTTCTTCGAGTCGCCAAAATTTCCTTCATAAGCCATGCGTCGTGGTGCTTCCAGGCTTTGTCAAAAATAAAGGAGATAGTCCTGAACTTACCTTTAAAAACCTCCTCCATTCCAGCCTACCTTTTTTATACAGGAAGGAAGGGCCAGTGGTGAATGTCCGCAGAAAATCTCCTCCCATTGAGGAAGAAGTTGATACCCAAAATCAAGGTCCAGGGTTTTCGAGATTCCTATATATTCTGCGTTTGAAAGGTTGGAGGTCATAGACAGGTGGAAGGATGGACTGAGGAAGAATGTTTCGGAGTTGATCGGTTGATTAGATGAAAGATTCAAAATATCAATATTCCGTAAGTTAGAGAGTTCGACAGAAAAAGAATGAGAATGTGTAGAAAGATTGGTACTGCGTGCGCTTCATAAAGGAGACATGCAGTTGGAGTGTTCAGAAGAGCAATGTCTGATATAATAGCGATAAAGAGAGAGTGATGCAACATTGCGGCGAAGGGAGGGGGACTGAAGGCAGTCAGTAAGAGACGCAGAATTTGTGAGATGAAAAACCTTTGATTCTACTTTGATTTAGAAAGAGAGTATATGTGTTCTTTCCATGAAAGATCACAAGAGAAGGAAACAATAAGAATGTTAGAAATGGAGAAACAGTTTTTGAAGCATTGAAAGTCACATGGTTTTCTCTGCCCCAGTCTGAGATAGCAGAAAGATCAGAGGTCAGGTGCACTATTACCATCTACGCGAAGCACGGAGTGACTGTTGGGCGGGACGCTTTATGAAACGGGTGGAGAAGTGAAGAGTGGAATCATCGACATAGGAGTGGATAAGGCAGAGAGTGCGACTTAATAGATCATTGATCAATAAAAGTTAAAGAGTGGGTGACAGTACAGAATCTGAGGAACATCACTGTTAATAGCTTTAGTAGGAGAACAGTGGCCATCTACATCCGCAGCTATAGATCGTCCAGAAAGGAAAATAGAGAGGAAGGCACATATAGAAGGATTGAAACCAAATGATAGCAGCTTCGAAATTAAAGATTTGTGCCAGACTCTATCAAAAGCTTTTGATATGTATATCGCAATAACAAATGTTTCACCGAAATCCCAAAAAGGGGATGACCAAGAGTTAGAGGGATATGCAAGAAGATCGCCAGTAGAGTTTCCCTTGTAGAACCCATACTGACGATCTGAAAGAAGACTGTGAGAAGAGAGGTGATTAAGAATTTTCCTATTAAAGATGGAATGAAAAATATTACAAAGGCAAGAAATCAAAGCAAATGGAACCTAGTTGGAGGGTTGAGAGCGGTCACCCTTCTTTGGGACATGCTGAATGAAAGCGAACTTCCAGTAGGAAGGAATAGCATTAGATGAAAGACAAAGACGAAAGAGTTTTCCACGGGTAAGGTGTCTTTAGGCATGAATTTGTTCTTGAACACTGTAAAGAACAATGAGGCGATTGTGGTTGTTTCAGACATAATTATGTCGGAGGAATAGCACTGGAATCGTTCAGGGTTGAGTTGGAAGCGAAAGTTCGAGCGAATAGTTCAGCTTTGTGAAGAGAAGAGATGGCAACTGAGCCAGATTGGAAACGGGGAGGAGAGAAAGAACATGTAAAGTTGATGGCGAGGTTCTTGACTAGATGTCAGAAAGAGCGAGAAGACTTAGAATTGTATAGATTTTCACAGTTTTATTGCATGAAGGAAATTTTGGCGACTCGAAGAACAGATTTTGCACGATTCCGGGCACAAATGTGAGACAGGAGATGGATGGCGACGGCAATTTCTGAAAAACTCCTCTCTGTTGCTGCTAGCATTAGAACAAGTAAAGTTAAACCAAGGTTTTGTTCCCATTAGTAGTAGTAGGAATAGAATATGGAATGTATAAAATTAACAATATCTTGTTAAAATGTCTTTCGCTTTTAATCAATGCTTGGTAACCATATGCTAATCTCTTTATTTCTCTGTTCCGTTGTACATATGTATATATTTTCGTCACTCGCCTTCTCCATTCCCCGACGAGGTGTACTGTTGATTACACGAAAGGACTTGGAAACATTTCTTCTTTTTCGTTGTGGTTTGCATCATTCATTCATTTCATGTGTTTAAGTGTGAAATTCACCCTAAAGAAGTGTAAGTTAGGTTAGGTTCGGTTAAGTTACGTTAAGAATTAGGCATTTCCTTAAGATAATATTGGTATGTCTACGATATTTGATCCCTGTACCTTTGTTCCTTCCACAATGATCTCACCTGTATCGGTCCACTCTATGTTGAGGTCCTCAACAATGACCTCTTTTGCCTCTCGAATCTGCTTCTCTTTCCCATTTGTTGTATTTTTGGGACGTCTTTCCACAATTTCCAGCGTCTTCTCCTCTAAGGTCATTATCATCTCTTCCGTTGACCTGGCCACGAAGATGGATTTCCAATCTATTACTTCCATGCTGGATGCAACATCTCCCCAGTTTATACATTTGGTGTGAAAATTAAAAAATTCGAAGTTGCTTCTTTCTGTTGTTCGTGTTCTTTCCTTTCTTGTTGCTTTTATATTGGTTGTTATTTCAATAATGTTTTCATCCGATATTATAGTTGGGGATATTTCTACATTATCTATTAATTTGTGTATTTATTAGGTTGCTGTTGTTTCTGATCACCAAATCTATGCAGTTGTTTTTTCTTGTGTTTTCTGTTATTTCTTGTTTTACCAAATTCATCAGCCAGAGCTATTAGCATTATATATATATATCAATCTGGAGAAGTTACGCTAATGTTACACATCGAATTCAGTGTTACAAAAACGTTTCGTTCAAATGCCTAACTGACATACAACTTGTATGTAAAATTTAGCAGTGATAGGATTTCACTCAAGTATTGAATACTATAAAAGTGGGATTTGTAAGAGAAGACCTGCTCTCTCCTTCACCAGCTCAATACTCCTCTAAAGAAACTTAACTCCTTTCATTTGAGAATAAAGTTATCACAGAAAGAATTCATTTCTACGTCTTATCCTTTAAAGACAACATTAATAAATAGGACTGAAAACCTTAAGGACCAAAGAGTGAAGAGCTTTCAGATAACAAAACTCGAAAGAGGAAGAACTGTCAAACCTCAAATAAGTAATTGGTTTTAATACATAACAAAAAGCAAGTTTAAAGTTAACTAAACATTGTGTAAGCTTAAGTTTTAAACTGACTTAATATCAATTTTGAAGAAAACTTACGCCTATGCTTAACTATGAACAGAGAAGTGCCTAAAACCTTGAAATCGTAGTATCAAAATTATTACGAGTTTTTTGTTAGTTTAACCCTCAAACTCTACCCGGGGTACTATTGTTCCCTAGTACAGCCGGAATCCCTAGCGTAACTTTTATAATGGGATATCTCGCGCCTATTCTTTCTCCTAGAAATTAACAGGTGGTAAGATATTAATAAATTCATTCATTTGAATTATCTTTCCTAAGCTCCGCCCCCTGTATGATCAGTCACATGACTCCTGTTAATACCTGGGCATATCTCTATCCCTGCGTGCTCAGTTGAGCGCTGCAAGCCGTGGATCTCAGACGTGTATTTGAAGAAATCTCACGTAGACGATAAATAGTGATAGCTATCTTTAATATTGCATACTCGAGTTTTATGAAGTTATATTCGGTAAAGGGTGAAGATGTGGTGAACACTGAAAGACTCTATTCTACCATCCTTTGATGCTTTTAAGGCTACATTTAACCGTGCGAAGGAACAAGAGGAACAAATACTCTACGGCTATTCTGGCGAGAGCATTGCAGTATTTCGTGGTACAAGTGATGTATTGAACTATGTTGTAGGACTAAACTTTATAAAAGCTTACATATACCGTGAAGTAGAAGAAACAACACGTGCAGAAGAGAAGCAATGGATATGGTTAGTGAGTCTTGTTGATGAGTGGTGTGACAAGCGAAATTATGTCATGTTGCATCATAGCGAGTACTCGTACCCTGCGACTGCGAAAGTAAATCTTGTCATCATGGAAAATCTTAAGTATTTTTACCACTACATTAATATATATCATGACGAGGTTTGTAGTGAGATTGTGGCTAAAGGTCTGCGTGAGTATTTAATAGAATTTAGAGACGAGTATCGTTTGCTAGGCAAAAATGAAAAATATGGGCACATGTTTCTCTCAAATAGTGTGCCGGAGTGTGAATAAAATGTGTTTAGTTCGTGAAAATGCACGAAAATGTCTAGTTGGTTGGTAGATAAATGAGCATCCTATTGTTTTCGCTGGAAACTCTGAGGCTGCGCGGTCAACTCATCGAGGTATTCAAGTTCCTACACGGTTCAACGATGTCGATTTTAGAAGCATGTTTAGTTTAAATGATAACTCGCAACAATGGTATAATTTGTACAATGCATACCATCACTATGTTAATATAATTTATTTGTATAAATTTATTTATGACAAAATCATTTATATATAAGAACATAAAATAGTTTAGAAGGGTCACAGAAATATCGTATTGCGTACGATAGTTACGTTTAGTTTAAAATTATTAGCATATCTTCAGCCACAAATCTGTCTCTTATGCATAAAATGTACTCGTATAACTGCTGCACATATCTATATACGTACATACATACATATATACGTACGTACATAAAAAGTAATTTGCACTAGTTCAAACGGTTAATCCAAAAGTTAAGTCACTAACCGTGGTTGGGTTACAAACTTCAATCCAGTTGTGTCGTAATCAAAGTAACCATTAGGTTTGGTTGTCATGTAATTCATATTTGGTTGTTGTAACCGGATGTATACGACATTGCGTCGTCAGTGCATTCTGTCGATTGATTGATGTGGGCTGTTTAACTCCCTTCGCAATATCTAAGTTCATTTGACGAAGGGTATCTACAGTTTTACGTAGCACCCGTACCACGGGTCACTACATCATCTGGGCGCAGAGAACGGTTTCCTATCACGAGATAGTCCAAGGAGAGATGAAAGAATGCGTTGTAGAAAAAAATGTACGAAATTCAGAGATGATATATGCATACTTTAGGTTATTTTAAATGAGTCTAGAGTTTCATTGGTGCGTTTTATTTTCTACTAGCAGTGTACATGAGATAAGTGTACGCATGGTGTGAATGAACTCTGAAGCTGTTCTTTTTTCACTACACTTTTGCATAAAGCTTCTTTCACAACAATTTTGGAAAGAGTTTCTGTATTAGTTGCCAGACCCAATGTGGAAAGTGTACATGAAAGATAGGGAGTTGCAAGGACAAGAAGTACCTCAATGAGTAATGCATCCCATACGGAGGATGTATCAGTGGTTACTGTTCCAGGGGAAAAAAATCCTACACCGCAAATAGTGTGCATGGTTCGGCCTATCCATTTTCTTGAACTAAACCGCAGAGGAACTGTTTTCCTCTTCTGAAGGTAGCCTGTTGCACGCGCCACAGAATTTATAGGTAAAGTAAATACCACAAACAGAGAAAGCGATCGGGTTATATTAGGAGGCGGAAACAAGGAGATTGTGCTCTCTCTGTACAATTCCCTGGTTCCCTGGAGTATGCTGTGCAGTTCTGGTCATTCGTAACACCGATATAACGGGCCCATGCTTTGGACGTCCTGATTGGTCGACCAACGGTGTCTTTTACTTCTCTCCGTAGATTTAATGCTGACATCGTGTATTGGCAATTGGCACTTACAAATCTCTTTCACGACAATATTCTGCATTATTTTTATTATTTGCGGTCATACTATTTGATCCTCAATTTTTCCCATTTTGGATAGGGAGATGGACAACTTGAGCGGCGGCAAGTCGTTATAGGATTATCTTGATCAGAGCCGCTCAGCTCAGTACCACAGGAAACAGAATTAGCGCCGCTACTCTTCATAATCCTGACAGATCATTACCAGAGACAGCACAGTAACACCCGTTGACACAAAGATCATTAGAAAATAAGAAATCTAAAAGATCTCTACAAGCAGAATGTTTTTGTACATTATTATTTTTTTGCGGTCATACAATTCTCAGCTTCCCCAAGATTCCTGACTTGTGGATTTGGGTATATGCGGTCATACTATTTGATCCTCAACTTTGATTAATGTATTCGGCTTGACTTTCTACTTGCAAATTCTCGCGTAGGAGTGTGATTAAATTGTGTTTAGCTCATGAAAATTAATGTCTGCTTGGGTTGGTAGATAAATGGGCGCCCTAGGTGACCTAGTGGTTAAGACGCTGGGGTGCTGGTTGAGAGATCGAGTCCGGGCGATGACATTGTAATTTCACCCCGCCAGTGCTGGAGCGTAGTCCGGATTCAACATTAAATTGTAGGTCTAAGGCGGAGTGAAAAGCCTGACCCTCGTCAAAATGAACAATTCGGTGAGAAGGAAAACCGAGTTAGCTGTTATTATTAATACTGTAATTTGCACCACGGTTAGGTACCAGTTACAAAGAGAATCTATGGTCTGAATTTATTGCGTATATTCCTCGTATGTATATTTTTTCTTCTCTCTCTTATAAGGTCTATTGAAAATCTGTGATTAAATATATTCTCCATTGTGTGTGTGTTTGTACCGTCTTCACTTTTTCGAATCTGTGTGTGTGTGTGTATATATATATATATATATATATATATATATTTTCTTTTTTCTTTTTTTTTTTGCATTGGGAATATGATAAGCAAACTTATTCCTTAATCAAAGGGTAATTTAGTCTATTGGGAAACAATCAGTGATGCTTATGTACATATTTATGTTGTTTTAACTTCATTATGATAATAACAATGATGCAAACAATAATAGGAGTGTAGAGAGGTTTTCTTAAGCTGTATGGTTGAATTTAGGCCAAATGGTCCTTTGCGGTCAGCTCGAGGGTTCACCTGTTTCGAATTTATACATTTTTTTCCAGAGATGCTTTCAAAGATAGGAATGAAAGTAAATAAACACTTTAGGTGAAGTTAGTTAAAATAATTATTGTTTTTCTTATATATATATAAGGTGTGTATTGTTATTTTTTATGATGCGATTTGTTTTTTCATTCACTTCGGACAATATATAGAAAGGATTGTCAAAAGTAAATAGACAGTATACATTGTAAGGTGTTAGAATAAATGAAAGCGAATTATAGGTAAATTGAATATTATTCTTAGAGAATATGTTATTGGAACGATTTCTTTTGCTAAGCCAATTGCCTAGTGTATTTCTTTTATTATTAATATTAAGTTGAACGACGTTTAAATAATTAGTTCTTTTGCCGAACAAAATTGAGGAGAAAGTCGGTCTTGCCTTTTATAAATAAGTAATTTAATTAAATGGTGGTATCTACCAACTCAACCTAATAAGGTATACCTGACAATTAAAAAACACTATTTGGCAACTCATGTAAATAAAATAAATGGCCGTATCTAGCAACTCACCCTAATAAGGTATACCTGAACAATTAAAATAAATGGTGGTATCTGGTAACCCCCTCCATATATAAACAAGTGATATCTGGCAACTCACGATCCTCTATATAACACCTGCTTGGCCCCAGGACGCTCATAATGAGTCGGACTTCGGTGGAATAAAGAGCTCTCTTTCCTTCCTTCTTAGGTTAAGGCTTAGGTTAGGTTTCCCTTTCGGGAGGTGAGAACATCCCAACTCCTCCCCCAAACACCTCCTCCGTCTCCTTTCTCTTCCTCTCTTACGTTAAGGCTACCCCTTTGGGGGGAGGTCATCCTCCCTTCTCCCCCCGAAGCTCCCTCCCCTCTCCCCCTTGGCAGCATTGAGTTGTTGCATAACCCTACCCCCCTTTGCAACATTGATGTTCCATAACCCCTCCCCTCCATTGCATGACCCCCCACCTCCTTTGTTGCAGAACCACTTTGCAACATCTTGCAACATTGCAACATTCTTGCACTCGTCCATTTTGCGCCCATGCTACTGCCCACGTTGGGCTAACATCATGAAAAAGAAAAAACTATAGTGTTTGTCATTTACCATTACTTATTTGAACTATAGTGAATTTAATTTTCCCGGAAGAGTTCCTTGTTCCATGCACGGTCTGTGTGTATCATAAAAAACCTCAGTGGACTACTCTGAGTTCAATCCCATATATATATATATATATATATATGATGAATAAAACCACGAAGGAAAGGAAACACAAAACGGTGCTCAAGCGCTTTCGTCTAATGACATCCTCAGGAACACTGAAATACATAAAAGGTTCCGGCCTATATATAGGTTACAGAAATATATATAAATAACATACATACACACAAACACATATACATATATATATATATATATATATATATATATACATACATATCTACACACATACACATATCTACATACATACATATATATGCGATAAACGGAGAAGTAAAAATAAAACTTAAAAATTAAGGATTAGAGGATTAACAAAGAGGCAAATCGATTTTTAGCACAAGATCAAATGAGTTATAAAAATAATACAAATTTATACTGGAGATACGCCCGGGTTTAACACTTGCCTTCTTAGAGTCAAGTTTCGATATATATAAAAATAAATTGAAGATTAAAAGTAAATAAAGTAGCTTACAAGTTTACCAAAGATTGAGTGTCCTACCCTTTTTATCTAGGTTTGTTTTAAAGGAATTCAAAACAACAGGATCGAGTTGAAAAAGACCTTTGCTTATGTTGAAGTTATTTGAAAGTTGAATAATGGCAGACTCAAGAATATTTCTATTGACAATATTGCTCGAATGAAATAAAACTGAAGCATTATTCCAATCAATACAGTGGGATAACTCTGACAAATGGACAAAAAGAGCACTGGACAACTGTCCTGTTCTGACGGAATATTGATGCTGTTTTATACGTGTGTGCAAATCCTTTCCCGTCTGACCTATGTAAAAGGAATCACATTGGTTACACCCAATTTTATAGATAATGCCTGAAACATATTGAAGTCACCAGACAAAATGAGTGGTCCGCCTTCAAAAACTTAAACATCGCCAAACATAATTTTGTAACCGTTATTCCCCAACCGTGGATCCAACCTTTGTTTGATGAAATTTACAACGAGTTGCGTCGGAGAACTACTTCACTTCGTAACATTTTGGATCGGAAAATTAAAAGTCTCATTCGAAATAGTCAGTGGAGTAAAAAAGCAAGCTCAAAGTGTGTTTTGAACCTTTCTTCGAAAAACATTAGTGACGATGCAAAAAGTGCCCTTGGATATGGTATGTCCTTTTTTATTGTTAAAAAACCTTCGGCTTTTCAAATTTGTTACAGTCTCGCGTGTTTTGAAAAACAGTGTAATCTCCCTCAGTATTTGTTTAACATAGTTAAAGGCCTTGTTTATAGTGCGGCGAATGGTAATTACGAAGATAACTTTCCTAAACGGTTTTGCGATGGCCTCTCACAATTAAAAAAAGATGGGGAGCTCCATATTACTAAAGCAGACAAGGCTAACACCATAGTTATTATGGACAAAGTGGACTACATCGGAAAGATGAACGAGCTTCTCCAGGACCCCGCCACATACAGCAAACTTAAGAAGAACCCGCAGGATGACGTCATCAAATCATTTAATAGTGGCTTGAAACGCATTCTCAAAGATCATAAGGACTTAATTCCGCGTTTCATGTCCACTTCACCTTCTCTGCCCTACCTTTACGGTCTTATTAAAACCCACAAACCTGGCAACCCTATGCGCCCTATTATTAGCTCGGTGGGCTCTATTACTTATAAACTCTCCAAATGGCTTGTCAAAGTCTTGTCCCCCATTCTCGGAACTATCTCTGATTCACATGTTAAAAATTCCATGGATCTTACTGAAAAATTGAATAATGCACGTACTGAAACTAACGATAGATTGATCAGTTTTGATGTTTGTTCATTGTTTACAAAAGTGCCGATTGATGATATGCTTGACTTTCTCTCCCAAGAATTACATAAGTATGACCTGCCACTACCTTCACACATTGTTTTGGAACTTATTAAGCTTTGCATTAAAGACTGTAAATTCACTTTCAATAACGAGTATTATCAACAAGTGTTTGGGATGGCCATGGGCAACCCCTTATCGCCCCTCCTCTCCAATATTTATATGGAGTTTTTCGAAATTACTTACATTCCGAGAATCCTGGGGGTTGGCATCCCTTGGTTGCGGTACGTCGACGATATTTTGTGTATCTGGCCCATGAATCGTGACCTGGATAACTTCCTCCTTCAGTTAAATGATCAAGTCCCCTCCATTAAGTTTACTTTAGAAGTGGAACAAGACAAGTCAATCCCATTTTTGGATGTGCGTGTACATAGGGAAAGCCCAGGTTTTAAGTTTAGTATCTATCTGAAAACAACAAACAACTTGTCCTACGTACACTTTTACTCGGGACATGACACCCCCACTAAGAAGGCCATCTTTTCATCAATGTTTCTCCGCGCCCTTAGGATCGCCAGTCCGGAATACATCGATGCCGAATTGGAAAAAATCAACGGTATTGGAAGTGATCTGTGTTACCCATCTGCGTTTATGGAATCTTGTCTCAACAAGGCAAAACGAACTTTCTATCGTGTCAATAATAACACTCGTACTTTGTCAAAAAATATTTTAGTACTTCCATTTTTCCCGGGCTTTTTAGGCATTGCTAATGTACTTAAACTTTTGGATATTAATGTAGTATTTTCATATAACAATATTGTGAAAAATATCATAGTAAAAAATATCCCTACCAATAATTCAGGCATTATCTATAAAATTGGGTGTAAACAATGTGATTCCTTTTACATAGGTCAGACGGGAAAGGATTTGCACACACGTATAAAACAGCATCAATATTCCGTCAGAACGGGACAGTTGTCCAGTGCTCTTTTTATCCATTTGTCAGAGTTATCCCGCTGTAGTGATTGGAATAATGCTTCAGTTTTATTTCATTCGAGCAATATTGTCAATAGAAATATTCTTGAGTCTGCCATTATTCAACTTTCAAATAACTTCAACATAAGCAAAGGTCTTTTTCAACTCGATCCTGTTGTTTTGAATTCCTTTAAAACAAACCTAGATAAAAAGGGTAGGACACTCAATCTTTGGTAAACTTGTAAGCTACTTTATTTACTTTTAATCTTCAATTTATTTTTATATATATCGAAACTTGACTCTAAGAAGGCAAGTGTTAAACCCGGGCGTATCTCCAGTATAAATTTGTATTATTTTTATAACTCATTTGATCTTGTGCTAAAAATCGATTTGCCTCTTTGTTAATCCTCTAATCCTTAATTTTTAAGTTTTATTTTTACTTCTCCGTTTATCGCATATATATGTATATATATATATGTGTATGTGTGTAGATATGTATATATATATATATATATATATATGTATATGTGTTTGTGTGTATGTATGTTATTTATATATTTCTGTAACCTATATATAGGCCGGAACCTTTTATGTATTTCAGTGTTCCTGAGGATGTCATTAGACGAAAGCGCTTGAGCACCGTTTTGTGTTTCCTTTCCTTCGTGGTTTTATTCATCATAAATATTTTTCACGTGTTACTTTCGTGAAATAATTTTCATATATATATATATATATATATATATATTATAGATGTAGCAACTCAATATCATTTTCTATCCCAAGAGGAGACAATGCTTAATGTATATCATGTGTTTTAAGTGTAAAATGATAAAATTTCGTTGAAAAAACATGCATTTTTGCTAATTTATTCACATATTTTGGCTACAAAACTTGAAAAAATACTTTCAAAAGGTGATAAATAAAAAAAAATCACATGTTCTCATGTAAAAAGAAAAACTATTCATATAAATCATCATAAGATTGAGAATAATGTCCCTTTGACATAAATGCAGGACGCATCTTCTTGCTCAGTACTTTAGTAAGGATATATCTGTGACGAGTTTCGAACCCGTACACGGTATGGGAAGCCTCTGTCACTAATTTGACACTCCTCTCAACACTCTGAGAGTGAGAAGGCAAGTCTGGAATGTCTGGCTTAGTGTTAGTGTCCATGAATGACTGGATTTCTTCATCAGATAGGTGCTGTGTGGTAGGTGGTTCCATGACATCAGGGTCAGTGAGGTCGATGAGCTCATGCCAGTGATTTGCATTCCAATTCACCTGAGGAATTTTCTTCCCTGCTTCCTGGTTGCTCTCCATTCTATAAATAAAAAATGAAAATGAAAATATAAATGAAAATATAAATATAAATAAAAATATAAATATAAATGAAAAATAGTACTCAAATATTGCCGTTTCAATAATACAAACAAATTACCCACTTAAAGTGACAATTATAATATTTTTTCCATATTTTTTGGAGAATAACTCAGCTTTGGCAAAAAAGAAAAAAAAAAAAATTACAAGAAGCGCAAAATTTACCTGTGTCTGAGAGTGAGTATAGTCTGAAGCCCAAGATTCCTGATTCTGTCTTCATCATCTTTCACCATGGCATAGAGGATGTTCTCAGGTCGGAGGCAGAAAACATTACCCTGGATGTTCTGCTTTACAATGCGTTTCACATCATCAAATGGAATCAGCCTCAGTCGGCTGATAGCAGAGAAGAGGATGCGAGGAGAATCATGCAGCTTAGAGGATGCCTTTATCTCAAACCGTGCAGGAGCATAAACTCGAACAATGTAATGGACCAACTTTTTCAAATTCAGGTTTGGTCTGTTGTCTCTTGTGTACAAACAAAGAAGTCGTATGACAAGAGTTAACCATCTCGCATGGTTAAGTGGTCCAATCTTCCAAGCAGCCCATCTGTCATCTACTCTTCCTGATCCGATCCCTCTGCAATACTCAAACAGAAGCCTTTGATCATGACTGAGGTCTTTCAGTACTTCCTCTGGAATGTACCCTTCAATGATTGGAGTTTCCACAGCTTCAAACTGTACCTGAGGTTCATCCTGGATATCTTCTGCGCACCTTTGCCCAAGGGGCCCGCTGAAACTTCTTGGGCCAGTTGTCACTCCATCCATTTTTTTGAAAAGAGCTTTTAGTGGGAGTTCATTCTGATGCAGTGCGCAACCAATAGTGTGCAGTTTCCTCCCCAGAGTTTCTTCAAGTTTTACCACTAAACCACTCTTCCAGCCAGTGTTGGTTGCGGTATTATCAAGAAGAATGGCTCGGATACTTTCAAGGCTATTATATTCTTCAAGAATACTGAATGTCTCCTGAGCAAGGACCTCACCAGTGGCGCCTATAACAGGAATTGTTCTGTGGGTCAAGTAGGCGCCAGGAGATTTTCCATCTTCATAGGTGAAGGTGAGGTGATGTTCTGCGTCAACACACTTTCTGAGAACAGTTTCCCGTCAGGTGTCTCTATTTCTTTGTAATCATGGTATTCTCGTCAACCTTCCCATCCACACCAACACAAATGAGCTGTGACTTTTTCTCTGATTCCACACCCTCACTAACTACCCTAATTTGGGCTTTGGCCCTGTCTAATTTACACTTGTCAATCATGATGTGATTGATGTCAACTTCACGTCTCAGTAGGTGTTTGATGTCATGGAGCAAGGCATTCCCAAGAGCTGCGCCCAGATTTGATGAACATTCACCTCTGACAAGTTCCATAGCATATCTGGGAAGCTTTAAAAGGCTGTAGTCTCCTGAAGGCCTCTTCCTAGGCTGCCACTCATCTTCTTCCTGAAAATAAATGGAAAATATTAATGCGTTTTCTGTTTATTTATTTATTTATTTATTTATAATTATATATAATTAATATAAATAAGAGGAAACTAACCTCGCCACCAGATGAACTGCTCGTAAGTCCAGGCAACTCTGTAGGCTGTATGAAAGATCCTACTAGCTCAACTTCCTCCTGAGGTAGTACATGTTGCTGTCCTTGTTTGGCCTTCCTGTCTCTTTTGGCAGCAGCTGTGTCCACTGAAGACAGCTGGTATGCACCCTTAGGACCTGTTTTGGATCGCTGATCACGAAGGTATGCTCTTTCTTCAAGTGGCACCTTTGCATTTCGAGGGCAAACACAGATGATATGTTCTTGTGTACATTTGTCCTTCTTACAGTATACTCTTGAATCACTGCAAGGCAAAATATCCAAAGAACAGAAACAGGCAGAAATATCAAAAAGGTTGTCCAAGTTAGCATCCAGATTTCGCTTGACACTTGCCTTAGCATGCTTGCGATTAATGTCTTTCACAAAAGTAAGTAGGTCTTTAACCTTTCTGTCAATGGATTTGTCATTAATCAGAGGCAGCCTTGGATTCACTGAAGACCAAATGGATTTTAAATCCTTGCTAACTTGCTGCACTAAGACCCAAAAATCTGCGCCAGGGTTAGCATGATTAAGGTCATAATAGTATTGAATCAGCTGCCTGTAAGTGCTTGGTTCGGTCATTAATAATTCACAAGGACCACCTCCATACTTTTCTTCACTTTTCTTTCGGGTCAGATGTCTTGTTTTCGCTTTCGGCATTATTTACACAGGAAAATCTGAAACATAATGAAAAGTGTCAATGCGAATAGCAATATGTAAGAAATAAGCGTGAACGGTCACAGGAAATATATTTTACCATTATTTTTTAATAAAGATGCATAATTAATAATTATATAAAAATACAAGCAAAACGTTGATATTTATGCTTATAGAAACAAGTTAATAATTTTGGGTTTCCTTTGTTTTGGTTGCGCGTATGCCGCATACGGGATTTTACGCATGAAGCGACAACAGAAAAAATTACAAACTTAAAAGCTAAATTCGCATTCTGATCTTTTATCAAAATGCATTTATTTGTGATATTCACATTTCATAGATGAAACGACAACTACTGGATGTTTATTCGCTTTCTGGTACCAACTTCGACCACCCCTAATATATATATATATATATATTATATATAATATATATATACATATATATATATATATATATTTCAACTGCAAAGAACACGCAGTATAATTAACGTAAAGAACGACGCTTGTATAGGAGAACGTTCCGCGCAAGATGAGGAGGAAGAACGAACAAATGAAAAAATGAGGTAACCACCCGGGAATCGAACCCGGAATCTTCCGATTGCCGGTCAGATATGATAACCACTACACCATGGTCCTCACTCGATCAGAAGTCGTAATTCTCCTACATACGCGCAGAAACCAATGCCCCGAGGGGGGCACCTCTCGCATGCCGCACCTATACAGGGTGTTTGAAAACTTTCTGTACAAATTGTAATGGGGGATAGGCAACACCAAGACAAACCCTTTTCGTCTATAAGTGTATGTCCGCTGACGTCACCATTCGGCGCGAGAGGGCGCCGCTGCAATTGGCTAAAAGGTGAAGTGGTGTTGCCTATCCCCCATTACAATTTGCACAGAAAGTTTTCAAACACCCTGTATATACATTTCAACTGAAAGAACACGCAGTATAATTAACGTAAAGAACGACGCTTGTATAGAACATTCCGCGCAGGATGAGGAGGAAGAACGAACAAATGAAAAAAATGAGGTAACCACCCGGGAATCGAACCCGGGATCTTCCGATTGCCGGTCAGATATGATAACCACTACACCATGGTCCTCACTCGATCAGAAGTCGTAATTCTCGTACATACGCGCAGAAACCAATGCCCCGAGGGGGGCACCCCTCGCATGCCGCACCTATATATACATTTCAACTGCAAAGAACACGCAGTATAATTAACGTAAAGAACGACGCTTGTATAGGAGAATTACGACTTTTGATCGAGTGAGGACCATGGTGTAGTGGTTATCATATCTGACCGGCAATCGGAAGATCCCGGGTTCGATTCCCGGGTGGTTACCTCATTTTTTCATTTGTTCGTTCTTCCTCCTCATTTTGCGCGGAATGTTCTCCTATACAAGCGTCATTCTTTACGATATATATATATATATATACGGTATATATATATATATATATAATATATATGTATATATATACTCTTACATGTAGCAATTTACTGTAACTACATGACAGTTGGGTTAACATTCCTCACATCACTCACACATCCGTTAATTAGTCATTTAAATTGTAAGCATTAATGTAACACTTATTAAGGTATATGACGGAGTAAACAAAGAAAGGCTTTCATTTCGTCTCTTTGTTTGTTTATATATATATACGATAATGTTTGCAATACATTTACGATAATAGCTGCATCAGTATACAACAGCAGTAATTTTATATACAAGATTGAAAGAAGATGGTGATTGCTGACTAAAGCGTGCACGGATTTGTTTGTTTACATATCCGTGAATAGATGATAAATTACATAATATAGGGTGTCCATAAATTATTCACCCCATTATAAGCCTTAATAAATTCGTTATTATAGGAGCTATCTTAAAACGGTTTGCGGCAATTAATAACACAAGAAATTTTTTTCTTTATTTCGCAGAACATCCACTAGGGGCACAATGGCGACAGTGAAGGAGAAAGCAATGTGTGTGCTGTGGATGTGGGAAACCAAATCTCCAATTACTGTACAGAGACGTTTTCGGGTGAATATCAGAAAACTCCACCAATAAAGCAATCACTCAAGCGATGGCTGAAACAATTTCAAGAAACTGGTAGTGTGCTATATCAGAGAGGAGCTGGTAGGCCTAGTGTGTCTGAAGATAAGATAGCAGGAATTCAGGAGGCATTTATCCGAAGTCCTACAAAATCCATCTGTCGAGCAAGCCGAGAACTGCAAATACCGCGTTCAACAGTGCATAAAGTGGTTCACAAGAGGTTGAAAGTTTATGCCTACAAATTGCAAACCTTGCAGAAACTTCTACCAAATGACAAACCCAAACGGGGTACAGTTTGCTGTTGACATTCTTAACCGTATTGATGAAGATGAGCATTTTTTTGAACAATGTCGTTTTCAGTGATGAAGCGACATTCCATCTGTCTGGTAAAGTCAACAGACACAATTGCCATATATGGGGATCAGAAAATCCGCTTGAATTTATTGAACACGAACGCAACAGTCCCAAGATAAACGTTTGGTGTGCTCTCTCCCATAACCGTGTGATTGGACCATTTTTCTTCCATGAGAACACTGTGAAGGCTACAAATTACCTAGATATGCTTGAATGGTATGCTGCACCTCAGCTTGAGGATATGCAGCCCCGTGTGTTCTTTCAGCAAGATGGGGCACCGCCACACTGGGGACTAGAAGTGCAGAGGTTCCTCAATGAAAAGTTCCCTTCTCGTTGGATCGGGCGAGATGGCCCTATTCCATGGCCTCCTCGTTCCCCGGATATCACGCCTCTGGAATTCTTTTTATGGGGCTACACAAAGGACAGAGTGTATGCAAAGAAGGTTAATAACATCACAGAATTAAGACACCGGATTGAAGAGACATTAGCTTCCATCACGCAAGACATGCTTCTTAATGTTTGGAACGAAATCATCTATCGCCTTGATGTTCTGCGTGCTACCAATGGGGCTCACGTGGAGGTTTACTGAATTAAAACAAAAATTTATTGAGTTGTGTTATTAATTGCCACAAACCGTTTTAAGATAGCTCCAATAATAACGAATTTATTAAGGCTTATAATGGGGTGAATAATTTATGGACACCCTGTAGTTTTATACGAATTAGTCTGTGAAAACCAAACTTTTAAGTTTGTATTTTATACCACACTTACATATGATTACAGTATTAGTATTTCTGTAAGTTTTTCTGAATGCGGTGAAATATAATTTGTTATGATCTTTGTATGCATAACTTACTGTAATTATTACACTGGCCAACAAGTATTTTTCATCAGATATAATTAGGGTGGTCTAGATAACTGTTGGGACGCTGATTCCAAATCTGTTTTCGGTTTTCCTCTAGCACGTCCAGTTTTCGAGATGAGACCGATTATAATATATAGTTTATATACAGTAGGCCGGGTCGAAAATGGGAAATTTTTTTATTTCTTAAAAAGTACACTATGTGAAAAGTTTCATTTTATCATCTTAAAAAAATATTAAAATATCAAGCATGTGCTACCCCTGCTACCACTAGCACATATCCCCTCCACTTTTTTACCCTCATATTTGCATACATTTAAATGGGAAAAAATGTTATTTCTTAAAAAGTACACTATGTGAGAAGGTTTTTTAATCACTTTAACAAAATATTAAAAAATCAAGCATGTGCTACCCTACTACCCCTATCACATGCCCCTCCTCCCCTTTTGTACCTTCATATTTGCATATGTTTAATGTTGTTATATGTTACATGATAAGTTGTTTGTTTCATGCTTGATATTTTTATGTTTCAGATAAATAGAAATAATTTGCATTTGCTTTAATTATAATTTGAATTATCATAAATTATAAATTACATATAATTTTATTTTACTTCTGAATATAAACTATGACTACTAGAAGCAAGTCCTCAAATGCAGCCTTTGGATATCCTACGGAATTCCCAGCCGCCATGACTCCTTCAAAAGCAGATGTTGTGAGACACTACCTCTTTGTGCGCCGTCGCGTCGTGAAGAAGCTAAATCAAAAGGATCAGCAACTGCTAATGATTGTTACAGGGTTGTTGTAAAAGATATTGAAGACATTTGGATGAAATTTTCTTTTCCTACGATTAACACTAAAGGTATCTATCTTAAAGTCAGTCGACTAATAGATATGTAACAAGGTGCCGTTACATCAAAGAAGTGAAAGTTTTGCCTTAAAAATAGCTCAGTATGATGAAATGTTTGATATATCTTCTTGTGAATGCTATGATAAGGGAATTGATAGGAAATCTTTCAGGTGTAAGGATAAAATACCAATGGCAGAATGGGAGTCTTTTGTGGGTCAAAAACAAAGAAAAAATCAGTTAGGACCAATTGATCGCATAGCTAGTTCAACAAAGAAGAGATCTTTAGCAAGAGCCCAAGAAGCACAAAACCGTCAACTAAAAGCACAAGAAGAAATGACTGAAGCCACCAATGTTTTACCATCGGAATTTATAGAAAACACCGAAGAAGACATGGATGTAGATTCAGAGAGTCAGGATGTAGATTATGAGGCCGATTTAGAATTGACTGAGAATATTCAGAACAGGCACTCCTATAAAAACCTAGCATTAACAGCAGATCGTTATCGAGTAAGTTGTAGAGCTGCAATTGCAATAGTCAATGCAGTTTTAAAAGATATGGGGATCCTTAACCACACCAACATGCTTGACCGAAAGAAATTAGAAAGAGAAAGAAATCGCATGGGTGAAACAAATACTTTTAGGTCTAAATCCGAAAATCTGAAGATGGAGTGCCTTGGATTTGATGGAAGGAAAGATAACACATTAACTAAAAGTGGAAAGATAAAAGAAGAACACTATGTTATTGTGAAAGAACCTGGAAGCATCTATGTAGACCATATCACACTAGATAATGGAACTGCTCGCTGCATAGCAGAAGAGTTGATAACTATTATTACAGACTCGAACAGCACTGATACTATCAAAGCTTTACTGTGTGATGGTACGCCTGTAAATACAGGAAAAATTAGTGGAGCCATAAAACTGGTTGAAATTCATCTTAACAGACCAGTGCAGTGGTTGGTGTGCCTCTTGCATTTGAATGAGCTGCCTTTTATGCACGTCTACAAAGCCATTGATGGTAAAACAACAGGTCCAAATACTTTTGTGGGTTCAATTGGGAATAAACTGAAAACAGATTTAACAAAATTGGAGGTGTCAAATATTTTCGCGTAAAGGGAAACATTAAAGAAATTCCAGCAAATGTTGTGAAGGAGCTAAGCAGTAATCAAAGATAACGCTATGATGTGTGTCTGGCAGCGCAAACTAGAGACACTTCTCAAGATCTGGCCACTCGATCCCCAGGTATCCTTCACCATGCTCGCTGGCTAACTCTAGCCAACAGGGTTCTTCGATTATATATCTCAACGCCAAATTTCGATAAAAAACTTCAAGATATAGTCAAGATAATTATGCAGTTCGATGCTCCAGGGTGGTTTTGGATAAAATCTCATCCTAATGCAACTGATGGTGCATATAACTTTTGGCATTTAATGTGCTTGCTTCGAAATGTAGATGAACAACGTAGATCAAGCATAGAACCAGTAATAAAGAATAACGCCTACTTTGCCCACCCAGAAAATATACTCATATCAATGGTAACTGACAAGAGACTAAAAATTAGGGAGCAAGCTATTCAGAAATCATCCTTTCAAGAACAGGATTTTCAGGTACCAGAATCCATAGGTACCAGAACCCTCAATTTCCAATCTACTGACTACACCGAGATGATCGATTGGCAAAAAGAGATCATCACTCCTCCACGGCTGCTAAACAATTTTAGCAACGATGAGCTACTACAGGCTCGATGTAAGCCACTGGAGATAGCTTTTTTCCATGCCACAGTCAAAGTGTGGAAAGGGCAGTGAACCTAGTAACAAAGGCATGTCAGGAAAGACTAGGATATGGCAGCCGTCAAAAGTTTATCTTAAACTCATTAGAATCAAGGCGAAAACTACCCAAGTTTGAATGGAAAGCCTAATGGAATGAGTAAGAAACATATGAAATAAAATTTCCTAATAATATTGAAAATTTCTTCCCTTTTGATGTGATAAGGAACAATGAAAATTGAATTGAATTTTAGCACATTTATTATGCCTCTAATTTTTTCTTCTGAATATATTGTACTTAATTAATTTTCCTAATGCTGTACATTATTAAATAAAATATTATCCGTTAATAAAGATTTATGTCATCAAAAAACCTGAATGTAGAGTAAGTCTCATATAAATGGAATATTCTTCAATATAGGTCAAAAAGTGAAAAATTGTGCCAGGGGTAGGAGGCTTTAAACAGCGAAAATAATTTATGACGGGGTTCCTGTGTTCCATTCAAACCCCTCACAATATGTACCTTTTCAATATAAAATTTCGACCCTGCCTAATATACAGTATAATAAATATAATATATATAATATAATACTATATATATAATAAGTCTTATATATAATATGCATGTAACTATATATAATATAACATATAATACTATATGTACAATATATAATATGCCTATAACGATCTATTATATAATATATAATACTATATATACAGAACATATAATATGCGTCCTTTATACATGTAGCGGAGTATTTTGTCGTTCCAGCTTAGGTGTAGGTTTTTGCTTTACCACTTCTGTACCCTCATGTGTGGCATTTTGTCGTTTCAAGTTAGGCTTTCCGCAGGTTGTCTTGTGGTATTTTAGGTGAGACAGTTGCTGATCCACAAATTTGGAAACGATGCACATGTACTGTACACCCTTTTATTCTTTGGCGTAACAGTCACATGTCTAGTTGTGTGTTGTGTTTTGTTTTGTGTCGCCACTTACACATTTTATTTTTTAGGTGATTTACATCAACCCACTCATCGATCATCATGCCTCGAAAGTGTAAAAATCACCCCGACAATTTCTGTTACGTGTGCGGCTCGTTCGAGACTAAATCACAACGGCGTACAATCACGATGGATCTTCGGAAAACTTACCGGTTATACTTCGGCCGTCCACTAGGCGACCAAGATAAGGCGTGGGCGCCACCCACATGATATCTGTACCTCTTGTTCGGATGGATTACGTGACTGGTTGAACCAAAGGAAAAAGTCGATGCCGTTCGCTATACCCATGATATGGAGGGAGCCGAGGGACCATCATGGCGATTGTTACTTTTGCAATGTTAACATAACTGGATTCTCCGTGAAGAACAAGCATAACAGCGTTTATCCGAACGTAGACTCCGCAATCAGACCGATCCCTCACGATGACACGATGCCGATTCCGGTACCTCCACAGCATGGACTCGATTCTTTAGAAGACGAAAGGGAATCCGACGAAGGTGCAATTGTCGGAGATGCGAACCTTTAGCCGACCTTGACTACACACCTGACGAACAGCAATCGGAGCCAGAGAGGCTTACCCAAAACGAGTTGAATGACCTCATTAGAGACCCAGCCCTCTCCAAAGAGAAATCAGAACTTCTCTCCTCGAGACTCAAGCAAAAACACTTACTTGAGAAGAACGTCCGAATGTGTCACTATCAAAAACGAAACCATGATTTGGCGACATACTTTACGTGAAATCAATGGACTTTTCGAGAACTTGTCACAAGTACACACACCACCTGAGTGGCGCCTCTTCATTGATTCCTCACAGTGAAGCTTGAAAGCGGTTCTCCTGTATAACGGGAACTTAAAGCCGTCATCTAAAGGAGACGTACGATAACATGAATATACTACTCGAAGCAATCCAATATAGCACTCATCAGTGGAATATCTGTGGTGATCTCAAAGTCTTTCGTTAATGGGCATGCAAGGAGGGTTCTTCGATACCTTGTTGGGAAATTTGCAAACATCAGTGCCGCGAAATTGAAGGAGGGAATCTTTGTGGGGCCCCAAATCAGGGAGGTTCTGCAGGGTGAAGGCTTTGAAGAAAGCCTCAATGCCTTAGAACTAAAAGCATGGCAGGCTTTCAAATGGATTTGTGGAAACTTCTTTGGTAACCACAAGTCTCCCGCATACAAAGATGGAGTTCGGAAACTGCTCGATGCATATCAAGAAATGGGCTGTCGCATTTGCTTGAAAATACATTTTTTACATTCGCATCTAGATTTCTTTCCCGAAAACCTTGGCGCGGTGAGTGACGAACAAGGGGAACGCTTCCATCAAGACATCCAGTCAATGGAAAATCGCTACCAATGTTTCTAGAACGAAAGTATATTGGCAGACTGCTGCTGGATGTTGCACCGTGACGATCCGGACAAGGTTTACAAAAGAAAATCGTACTCGCAACGTTTTTAAGTTGGTGTATATTTCTTTTTATGAATAAAGTTGTACGTTTACGATAAATTGTGCTGAAATTAACACGAGTCATATTTCGATAACTAGATGTGCTAGAGGAAAACCGGAAACAGATTTGGAATCAGCGTACAAACCTGGTCTAAACAAGTGTGTATACATCTTTGATGAGAGAAAAAAGTTCGATTTTGTCAACCAGTGTTATCAGTTGGGGCACTTAAGAACTGTTAACTATTGCATCGAATCAGGGAGTGTGAGAATATATATATATATACTGGGACACGATTCAAGGTTATGACCTCGATCTTACAACTCTATAGGTTCTACCACTTCACTTCAGATTGGACTGTGCCATGGTGTTGGGGTTGTGCTGTGGTTGTAAATAAGAATTTGTTTTAATGAGATACAGAAATAATTCTCTCTCTCTCTCTCTCTCTCTCTCTCTCTCTCTCTCTCTCTCTCTCTCTCTCTCTCTCTCTCTCTCTCTCTCTCTCTTGATATATATATATATATATATATATATATATATATATATATATAATCTTATATCTGTTTCCTGTCCAATCGCTCCAATTCTGCCTTTGGATCCTCCCAAGAGGAGGTACCTTTGGAACTTTGGCGCCGCTGATTGGGAGGCCCTTAGGCAGTACTTCTGTGATTTCCCATGGAATGATTACTGCTTCCGTGGCTGGGGCCCCTCCGAGTGTGCTGATTGCATCACGGAGGTGATTCTCTCGGGCATGGAGGCGTACATTCCATATTCTATTCCTACAAATAATGCAAAAAACCTTGGTTTAACTTGTTCTAATGCTATCCGCAAGAGAGAGGAGGCTTTCAGAAGGTACCGCCGTTATCCAACTCCTGACCCACTCAGCTTATACTTCTGCCCGGAATCGTGCAAAATGGTGGTCGGTCAATTCAATCCCTGGTCAACTCATCCCATGTCAACCCAACCCCTCAAAACTCAAATGATTCTGAAATCTGAACAGAAAAATTATTTTGAAAATTCAATTTGTAAAGGGTGAGTGAAAACTAATAACTATTCTGATTTTTGCAGTTTATAAAAGATAATGCAGTGCAACGGAGATATTATAGTTCGATATTAAGTTTCGCGGAGACCAGATCGCATTAGGTTAAGTGGTTGTTTTAGATTGATTGATCCCGGGTGACCAGTTTCGGCTAATCAGGATCTTTGTAACAAATTTCGACTGTTAAAAAAACTGGTCTCAGCGAAACTTAATATTTACCATATTTCGTGCAATGAATAGATCTATTATTTTAAATGATGAACGGGACGCTTTTGTTTCTCCAGTTTAATATTATTGGGATCGTTTCTTTATAGCACCCCCATTGTTTTAATGTGTAAGTGAATGCCCGGTTAGGTCAACTGTACACCGTTGACGATTAGTTAGGTTAAGTCGTGATATTTTCGTTAGTTTTAACGAAAATATCACCACTTAACTTAAACAATTGGGATCACCTGAAGATCCGTCACCCCAGCCATTTTTAATTAGCTTTATAAGACTAACTGACGAAAATATCACGACCTAACCTAACCAATCGTTAGGTCAACTGTACGCCCTTGACGATTGGTTAGGTTAGGTCGTGATATTTTCGTTAGTTAGCCTTATAAAGCTAACTAAAAAAGGCTGAGGTGATGGATCTTCAGGTGATCCACCAATTGTCAAGGACGTGTCAAAATTGTTACTAACTGAAAAGAAGAAATTGGGGGTGCTATAAAGGAAAAGAGCCTATTATTGTTTTACAAATGATTTTTAACATCTTTTTCAGATGTTGAAAGATTTTTTGCGTTTCTTTAAGTTTGTTCGTTTGTGTACTGGTGTTTTGTTTTATGCAAACTATGAAAATGAACCAGACAAACGCCGATATCTTAGAGCAATTGCTCACATGCAATAATATAAGCGCTATATAATATACTACAAACAATAAAAAAAAAAAAAAAAAATGAAAAATCAAAAAAAATCATGAGGTGCACGCAACACTCCGACTCCACGCGTCGCAGGACTGGGACTGGTTATATCCAATGCAGGGAGAGTGCTATATATCCTGATTTACTTATGTTTAAACATAAATGCATGCTAGTTGAATTTATGGGGGTTGAATTGACATGGAACCGTGCAAAATCTGTTCTTCGACGAGGAAAAATTCGTTCATCCGACAAAAATGTAAATGTGAAAACCTATCCAGTTCTAATTCTCGCTTTCTCTGGCATCTAACTAAGAACCTCTTCAACAACTTTACTTCCTCTTCTTTCTCTCCTCTTTTCCATTCCGACGGCTCAGTTGCCGTCACTTCTGACAAAGCTGAACTCTTCGCTCAAACTTCCGCCTCCAACTCAATCATGGACAATTCCGGTGCTGTTCCTCCATCTCCTCCTGACTTTATTATGTCTGAAATTAGAATCTCTTCCAAAGATGTTCTTTCTGCCCTATCTCGGCTCAACTCTAGGAAGGCGTACGGTCCTGATGGTGTTCCTCCTGTTGTTCTTAATGATGTACAGTCCTCTGCAATAGTTGCGCTCCACCCTTGTATAGCCCTTTCCGAGATGTGGAAACAACGCAGTCCCTCTTTCTCCACTACCCTCATTCCCTCCCTCTCCTCCTCCCCTCCTCCTCCCCCTCCTTCTCCCCCTCTCAGGTGTTGTCATAGTAATACTTTTATTTTTTGAAAACCAACGACTGAATAAATATATTGTTCACTGTAGTTTTGGAGGTAATGCTAGGACGACTATGTATTTTATTCATGCATTATTCCTAAATTTAGGGAATAGAGTAGTTAGGTTATTTCACAAACGTGGGATACTTTAAAAACTTTCAATCATAAGATTTTGATGTGATCATGTTATAGTTAAAGTGTAAGATAAGTTGTAGTATCGACTTTTAATCCAGGCAATAACATTTCTGTTTAAAGTCCATGCATCATCAACAAGTGATTAGCCCAAAAAGGGTCTATCCATGGAGAGATAATGATAACGTAGTTCAATTTTTTATTACAAAAATAAACATGAATCAAGTAAATTTTGGGATTTTCTTAAGAACATACAAAACATAATGTTCAAATTATAAGGAACTGACAATTGTTCAAGTAAATAAATATATATTTATTACATCACAACCATAATAGTATCATACACCATTACTCAATACTTGGTCCATCCTCCATTATTATTAATGACCTCTCGTCGCCTATTTGGAACAGATGCCACGTGTTTGTAGATGACGTGTGGATTCCTGCGGAAAAGTTCCCACTCTGCCATGGTGTGTTCCAGCAGGTGCCGAGATGTCCGCTCCTGCCCAAGCTCCCATGCGTTAAACACATTTGCCCACACATTTTCAATGTGGTTTAGGTCGCACCCCGTGGTGGGCTAGTTCAACAGCCCGACATCTCATTGTTCCTGAAACCACCGTCTGATGATCCTGACAGTATGAACAGGGCAGTTATCCTGTAAAAAGAAATTAGCAAAACTTGAGAGTTTACATTTCATCCATACTTTTTTGAAGTTGCCTTAGACTGTAGGGGAATAATTAACACCCTTTTACAAAAAATAATATGTTCACCACAGACTTTCTAAACCAATTACAATGCAAAATGAGATTTTGACCGTAATGAAAATTTGTCGAAGAATGACACTTGATAATAAGACAATTAAGTAAAATGAACAAACACTTTAAATTTGACTGTTAGACAATTTTAATCTACAATTTGTAGTTATTTAACTGAATACAGCTGTATTGTAATACGCAAGATCATTAAAATGAATAAAGTATAAACGCATACATACTACAATTTTGATTGAATTATCTTTTGAGCAACAGTTGGTTCTCTACCCGGCCTTTTGACCGTATTTTCTACATAGTACAATTTCATAGAATTAATTCAATCTTATCTGGTTATTTGACCATTTCAATTAGATGAACTTTGACTGCAATTACTTCTTTTAAAGAAAAGATATTTGAGACAACTGACCATTGTCTTAAGAAGTCTGAGATTCAAAATTAATACAAGACAATTAAATGAAATGATATAATGTATAAGGTAATAGAATAAAGGATAAATTTCAATAATTACAAATTGTCAGCTACTTATCTTACAACCGTAAACCCCCTTTGGATGGGATTAATTTCTTGTAATTACATTCGTGATCCACCTTCTCATTCTTATTACTATATTTACCGCGTAAGGAACAATTTTAAAATTTGATTCTTTCGCGTTTCCTAAAATGAACTTTAGGGGGAGACGTTCGTTTTAAGTTATTCGAGCTAAGTCCGTTTTCTATGCTCTTATAGGGAAGACACTTTTAGCATGGCGAGTAATTTACCCAAAATTAGAAGAACGATTTCGCTTCTAAGTGCCACACACGATTTCAATTTATCATTACGGCACAATATATGTATTTTATATACTTGAGCAAACTTCCACTAAGAACTCTTTTTCTTTATTTAAAAGGAGAAATAGATTTAATGTTCTTATTTTAAAATTCAACACAGGTTTGTGAGAGGGAACCTTCGTTTAACAAGGCTCAAGACACACTGCCCCTGCGTTTTCCTTATTGTTTCATTTGGGCATCGTCCGCTTCGAATTTATATTTTAATGAAGGCATTAATCCCATCTTTTAACTAGCATAATTTTATGCTACGTTATTCGGCAATAGGTAAAGAGTAACTTGATATAATTTTCATTCTCGTTATCTGTTTTAATACGACTTTAATTTTATACAAGTTATTCCAGAATACGGCGTATTGTATTCGCTCTCTGCCGGCGTAAGATTACCTACATACCCAAATGAGATTCTCTTTTTGATTTATCTTATTTTTAAGAATTATTAACCTTTCAGAAGGTGTAATTTTAACATGCCATTAAACTTATTGATAATGTAACAATCTAATTCTAACGGAGTTTGCCCGTTTTATACATAAATGAATGTTCAATTTTGAAGCGCGAGAACCCGCAGTAAGGAATGGCGATCACATGTTTTTCTTTTAATGTAATTTTACATTAGTTATTTTCCTAGTTTCTGGGTACCTATATATGGTATTTTCATCCGAACTTATTCAGAATTAAATAGACAATTACATTACATGAGTATTTAACATGCATATATTTCTAATTTCATGTACTTAAGAATTTATAAAACGTCGTTTCAGAAACGAAAATGCGGTGCCGCCATTTCAGTTCGTTCCCTTTGTTTTCATGAACCATTCATTCATACATACAATCCATTCTGTTTACATAATTAATTTTGTTTGTGGGTTAATTTATAACCAGCAACTAATTAACCATTTTACATTATTCCCATACATAACATATATATATATATATATATAGTGTGTGTGTGTGTGTGTGTTTGTGTGTGTATATATATATATATTATATATATATATATATATGTGGGTGGGTGTGTATATATATATATATATATATATATACATACATACGCAGCTGTTCATCCTTCCACACAATAAAGAAAGTGGTTGGTAGATAAATGGGTACCCTACGTGGCCTAGTGGCTAAAACGCTGGGCTGCTGATGGGGCGTGGTTCGGATTCCACGTTAAACTGTAGGTCTAAGGTGGAATAAAAAGCTTGACCTTCGTCAGAATGAACAATTCGGGTGGAAGCTAAGGTTATATATAAGGTTATATATAACTTTAACCTTGGTTAACTTTGATTAACCTTAGTTTTGCTTCCGCTCGAATTGTTCATTCTGACGAAGGTCTAGCTTGTCACTCGACCTTAGGCTTACAGTTTAACGTGGAATCCGAACCACGCTCCCACCAGCAGCAGCCCAGTGTCTTAACCGCTAGGCTACCCAGGGTACCCATTTATCTACCAACCAATTTCTTAATTGTGTGGAAGGATGAACAGCTGGGTTTTGCTGCATGCCGCCTGCCGTCACCGGGTCTCGATCCCGGGGCCAATGAATGCGTAGTCAGTGAAGCTAATCACTACACCACCATATATATATATATATATATATATATATATATATATATATATATAAAACAAATCTGTCTCATGTGATGTTCGAATCGCCGACGATTTATGAATGGGAAGAATCAATCTCTCCAATTTTGAGGTCTTGGCCTTAATCTTTAGTTAAGTTAGGTTAACATAGGTTAGATTAGATTATTACAGTATCGATAATATATATATATATATATATATATATATATATTATCGATTATATATATATATGTGTGTATATATATATTATCGATATTGTAATAAACTAATCTAACCTATGCTTAACCTAACCTAACTCAATATTGAGGCCTACACCCCAAAATTGGAAAGTGATTTTTCCCATTCATAAATCGTCAGCGATTGAATTTCGCACGAGAGAAATTTGTTTTGTTAAATTATATATAACGTTTGTGCAGTTTCGGAAAAAAATTCGCCTAGAAATATAAAACGTTCAGAAAGCATAAAAAATTACTAATCAGCAAGGACTGGGTTCTGTTCTTGAAATTTTTCTTGTCACCAAAAAAGAGAATAAATTATCGAAAGAAAATCTGGAATTTTACCAATTTGTAATTTTTCTGTGTTTCAAAATTTTTTGTTTCTACGCGAACTTTATTCTGAAACTGTACAATTTAAGATTTCGGTTACATATACGTCTATCACTGGTATATTCGTAATATAACGAATAGATAATTCAGTTAATGATAAGTAAACCTAAAGAACGGAATCGATGAAAGTGGGATACATGAAGGTAAAGTAATAACACTATACTGTAGGTCAGTGGTGGAGAACCTTTTTTGCTGGTGGGTCATTTTTGTTACTTTTGATTTAAAACAAAAACGAAATTGGGTCACAATAATTTATTTACTTACTATTAGTGAGATACTTGTTGGATTTTAGCTGCTAATGTTTTGATCCGAGGTTTATATTTAGTTGTCTTTAGTCTCACACATGCAGCACTCATATCTATGCCAAGGCGATTCCTAGTGGTGGATTTGACAAAATTCATGGAGGAAAACAATTGTTCACATGAATAAGATGAACCAAACATTGTTAGTAGAGCTAATGCTAGCTTTTTCATTGATACAAAATAATTTGGTAAAGAGTTCCATTCTGCAAGAATAAGATTCAAGATTCTCTACTCTTTCTATTGATTGTTATTCTCTGGTTACACCCAAAATTGACGACTGCAATTCCTTTTCTTGTAACTTCAGATTAAGATCAATAAATTTAGTCTTCCATACTGCACTTTCTTGGAAGTCAACTAATTCAATTTCTAAATTACCAATGTCAAGCCAATGAAAAGCTGATAACTGAAGATCTTCAAATTGAATAGTATGGGGAATTGGATGAATTGTAATGTTGCATCAATTTGTCGGAATTGTGAAAACCTCTATGAAAGTGATTGTCTGGCATCTCTTATTATTGAAGAGTACTTTTTGAGCACGTCGGATTTATTTTCTTCATTGTCTGCAAAATATTTTGAAGTCAAGCAGTGTTTCTGCAATAATGAAAAATATTTAAATTTTCCTTTTTCCAGATCTTTTGAGAAAATATTTAATTTTTTTTTCAAAAGCTTTAATATTTTCATACATCGATGATACAACACAGCCGCGACCTTGCAACTTTTTATCTAGAGCATTGTAATGCAATGTGAAATCAGCGAAAAAATGTAAGTCATTCAAACAATTCATGTCAGTCAGTTCTGGATATTCATGTTCCTTTTTATTAAAAAAATAGCTTATTTCTTCTAACAATTCAACAAAGTGATTCAAAATTTGACCACGACTTAATCATCTGACCTTGTTATAAGTGACTAACCCTGAAAATTGAGAGTCAACCTCATCTAATAGTTTGGTAAATTGACGTTTGTTAAGATCGTTAGCAACTATAAAATTGACAATCTTTGTCACAAGAGACATTACATTTTCAAGTGATTTTAAACGTTTTTTTGCCCAAAGAGCTTCTTGGTGTAAAATACAATGAAATTCAACTAAGGGGTATTCCACTTTTTGTTTAAGTAATTGAACAAATCCAACATTTTTTCCAATCATACTTGGAGCTCCATCAGTCGTCAGAGATAGAATATTTCTGAAATTAATACCCATTTGGATGAATTCCTTCTTCAATTCATTCATAATATCCTGTCCTGTGGTTTTCTCAGGCAGTGTCATCAATTTAATTAGCTCTTCATTCATTATAGTTTCGGAATAAAATCTTGCAATAACTGCTAGGCGGGACTGTGATGTGACATCTGTACTTTCATCCAAACAAATTGAAAACATTCCAGCATTTGTCAAATCCAATAAAAGTTGATCAGATACATCTTTGTCCATGATAATTATTCTATCTTTGACTGTATTTCTGGCAACACACAACTCATTAATACGTTTAATTATTTGATTTTTATTCTGAAAATCTTCAAATAAATAATCTGAGCAGTTTATAAAAGCTTCTTTTAAATAATCACCATCAGAACGTGGTTTTCCGTGTTGAGCAATGGTACTTACTTACTTACTTTTGTTGAGTTTGAACGACAGTTCAGGATCGACCTGCGGTCAACCCCTCTGCAGCATCCCGCCTCATTTGCGGGACTTGGTGAAGGAGGGAATTGCTCTCTGATCTCCTGCCCTCGTAGCCAGCCACGCATGGCTGGTCAGGGACTTTGCACAAGAATCTGTCCAGCTGGTTCTTGAAGTTATTCAGGTCGGTGTGCTGGAGATTCCTCACTTCTTTTGGAAGGACATTGAAAAGCTTTGGGCCCCGTATTCTGAGGGTATTCTCCATCTTCGTTTTCATGGCCCCTTGTCCCACCGCAGTTGGGACCGTGGTAGATGATAAATGAAAACTAGCTGCTGTAATGTTGTTGTTTGGTTTAAAAATTCTTTTGAAAATAGCAGATTGTTGTTGCTGTTGGTTTAATTGCCGCATAATAATTTCATTCCTTTTCTCATCTGACATTGAGCACAAATTTTTGTGGTTACTTTCAAAATGTCGCTTAATATGATAAAAGCGAGCAACAATGTCCACTTTGCAAATACGACAAAAAGCTTTATTATTTCGTTTAATAACATATTTTACAGTCCACTCTTCATGAAATAACCATCCAGTTCCACTATCTTCAGAACTAGTTTTTCGTTGTTTTGAAGCCATTTTTTTTTATGGGTGATAATTTCTGCACATAATTTGGCGCTCCCAAACTTAAGGACTTGAACTGCAAAACTGGGAAGGCAGATGACCGCGCGGCGCGCACCATGAGCCGGTTGTCATACATATACACACGTTTTTAAACGTATACTATATACGTTTAAAAACGTTTCAGTGTGTATCAGCTGTTTATTTCGGTCGGTTTTCATACATACACGCACGTTTTTAAACGTATACTATACGTTTGAAAACGTTTCAATGTGTATCAGCTGTTTATTTCAGTGGGAGAATAAAATAATTTTAAAACTATAAGGCAGAAAATGTTAAAAATTAAAGTCATATTTTATTTAAATAAGAACTCGTGGATCACTAAAAATTGCCTCGTGGGTCAGTATTTGACCCGCGGGTCAGTGGTTCGCCATCACTGCTGTAGGTGCTTTGCCCCACTTTTTTTTCCATTTTAGCCCTTTTAAACATTAATTTAACATTAACAAACAATTCGGATTGGTCTTTGGCGCCATCTTGTTTATTCCTCTGACGTCATTTGTTAGTTTTTTGGCACCTTTGTAAACGAGAACTCTATAAAGCGAGAAAAGAATAAAAGAAAAACGAAATCGTTTCCGGTATGGAGGGGTAACATATATAAAATAAAAATCATTCTTACCATGAACAATACGAGGCTTTAAATCCACAATGATTAAAAGTGAGAGAGAGAGAGAGAGAGAGAGAGAGAGAGAGAGCTATAAATAAATTTATAGTATTCATATTAATGAATTTTTATCATTAAATATTTTTTAACAAATATTTTACATACTTTTATAAATTTTGTATAGTGACTGACTAATCTATATTTTATGATGACCATTTTGTGTGAATTAACTATACACACACACACACACACACACACACATATATATATATATATATATATGATGAATAAAACCACGAAGGAAAAAAGAAACACTCCCTTCTTCTTTTTTCCTTCGTGGTTTTATTCATCATAAATACTTTTCACGTGTCACTTTCGTGAAATAATTTTTCATATATATATATATATACGGTGGCCCAAAAGGTACCTACCAACATTAACTTACATTTTCTCCGAAACGAATGAATAGAATTCGATGAAAATTTGCTCACACACCATACTACTCACGCCATTTGTTTAACATCAGTTTGGAGAGAATGTCATTGGTTTGCACTATGGAAGCGGCATTGATTGGCCTGCCTTTTCGCCTGATCTCAACCCGTGTGACTTCTTTTTGTGGGGATACCTCAAAGAAAGAGTTTCCCAGAGCAACCCAAAGACTTTGGAGGAGCTGAAATCATAGATTGAACGTCAAATCGTCGACATTCCGACAGAGGTTCTCCACAGCGTGGTATTGAATTTTGGGATAAGGTTGCGAAAAATCGTCGAAGTGGAGGGACAGCACATCGAACACATTGTCATATAAGTGACTTAAGATGCTGATTTGAATGGCGTTTGAAATATCTTTGTACTCTCAATAGTTTTGGTGAAATAAAGTCTTAAACTTGGTGGTGCGCATCGGTGGTGTAGTGGTTAGCGTCGCTGACTACGAATCCATCGGCCTCGGATCGAGGCCCGGTGACGGCAGGTGGCTCGTAGGAAAACCCAGTTGTCCATCTTTCCACACAATAAAAGAATGTGGTTGGTAAATAAATGGGTACCCTGGGTAGCCTAGTGGTTAAAACACTGGGCTGCTGGTGGGACGTGGTTCGGATTCCACGTTAAACTCTACGTCTAAGGTGGAGTGAAAAGCGTGACCTTCAGACACAATGAACAATTCGGGCGGAAGCAAACCAAAGGTGTGTGTGTGTGTGTGTGTGTGTGTGTGTGTGTGTGTATGCATATATATATATATATATATGTAGTGAATACTCTTATTTTAGTTTCAAGTTAAATGTTAATTTTACCGTCTTGAATTTCGGAATAGTATAAATTCATTTTAAATTAGTTACCCCATTATAATTCAATTGTGAACCACATTAATACTAATTTTATGTATACTATATTATTTTATTGTATGTAAACATAATTAATTATATATCACAATTGTCAGTTAATTATTTATATTCAAATATTTATTTTAATCTAATACCATGTCCATTTTGCAAATAAATAATAGAAATCCAAGGGTTATATTTTCCACCTTTGGTACTGTCGCAGTTTCGCCTAACGGACTCAATACGGCTAGTGAGATAATCACTGGTTGGCACTTAACTAGCGGCAGTGCTTATGGCTACATCATCCAGGTTAACCTATACCGGATAGATGCGCTACGGTCCCAAGCCGTAGCTTGCCTAGGCCCAACGACGACGACGTAAACCAACAATTGGTGACTCCGGAGTTGGATTCCCCCCCTTTTACCCGAACGACTAGGATTAGACTGTAACGTCGTTCGTGCCCATCACCCCCTTCACCCGAGCGACTAGGACCAGACTGTAACGTCGTTCGTGCCCATCACCCCCTTCACCCGAGCGACTAGGACCAGACTGTAATGTCGCTCGTGCCCTCTGCCCCTCACCCCTGCCCGTGCGCTCTGTGCCTGCGCTCGTCTCAACCTCCACTCCTTCGTTGGTAACTTGTCGTCTTGCTTGTACGTCAGCAAGCATAGGAGAAGATGCCTGACGACGCTGGTGCCATCTCCCACTTGAGCGTAAAGCTCCCCGTCTTCTGGCCGGGTGATCCATTTATTTGGTTCCACCAAGTGGAATCACAATTCAACTTGGGAAGGATCACCGCTAGCAGGACGAAATACGATCATGTTTTGTCCTCTCTACCAGCGAGCATCATCTCTGAAGTCCGTGACGTCATCGTATCTACTTCCACGAATGAGGACCCGTACAACGATCTGAAGTCTGCCATCCTGTGCCGCACCACTGTCTCCGAGCGTGAGAAACTACATCAGTTAATCTCAAAAGAAGAACTTGGAGACCGTAAGCCCACTCAAATGCTGAGGGCTATGCAGTGCGCTCTAGGCGAACGCGCACAAACCTTCGATAAGGACATCTTTAGACAGTTGTTCTTGCAGAAACTTCCTCCATCAGCTCAGCGTGTCTTGGCCACTATGGATCCTGCTACTCCAGTTGATAAACTAGCAGAAACTGCCGACAAAGTAGTGGAGATTGACACAGCTCCGGTCAACAACGTGAACACACAATCGGAACTGGAGTTGAAAGTGGAAGAGTTAAGTCAACAACTCAACCACGTTTGTTCTCTGCTACAAAATCAACGGCAAAGAAGCCATTCTCGGTCAAGATTTACGAAGAGGCATCGTTCGAGTTCCGGGAAGATCTGCTTCTACCACTCGAAATTTGGAAAGAAGGCTAGGAAGTGCATCTCCCTTGCAATTTTTCGTCGGAAAACCCCAGCAGCGAGTCCTAATGGCGTCTAGTACTCGCACTGCCAACCTGTTATTCATAAAGGACAGGAACTCTGGTGTCAATTTCTTGGTTGATACCGGAGCGTCAGTCAGTGTATTCCCTCAAAAATCTGGTCATACGCACTCGGAATCTCCGCCTCTATACGCTGCTAACGGTTCACGCATACCCACGTACGGTACTCAGTCGCGTGAACTAAACTTGGGCCTTCACCGATCCTTCAAGTGGATTTTCATCTGTGCTCAAGTGCAGCATCCCATAATCGGCGCTGACTTCCTCCAGCATTTCAAACTCCTGGTGGATCTTGACAAGCGACGCTTATGCGACCAGGCCACACTGCTTTCTGTTCTTGCCAAACAGGTTGCCCTTCCGGACGCCTCGAACTCTGCACTTTCCCTCGTTCCCCCTAATTCCATGTACCAGTGCCTTTTCCAACGATATCCAGGAATTCTTCAACCTATGCAGATGGGTGATACCATTAAGCACACCATTACCCATCACATTACAACAAAAGGTCCCCCTGTGTTTGCAAAACCCAGACGTCTTGCCCCGGACAAACTGAAAGCTGCCAAATCGGAATTCCAGCTTATGCTGGATCTTGGGATAATAAGACCTTCCAAAAGCAGTTGGTCCTCTCCCCTACACCTGGTCCAGAAGAAGTCAGGAGACTGGAGACCATGTGGGGATTACCGGTTTTTAAATTCGACAACCATCCCGGACCGATATCCGGTACCAAATGTCCAAGACTTTACTTCTCTTCTCCACGGCAAATCTATCTTCAGTAAAATAGATCTCGTTAAGGCTTTCCACCACATTCCCGTAGAGCCTTCGGATATTCCCAAGACTGCAGTTTGTACACCATTTGGGTTATTCGAATTTTTGAAGATGCCGTTCGGGCTACGGAATGCTGCGCAAACCTTTCAGAGGTTTATAGATGAGGTCACCAGAGGCTTAGACTTTGTTTATGCCTACATCGATGATTTGCTTGTGGCCAGCTCAACGGAAGAAGAACATAAGGAACATCTTTCACTCCTCTTTCAACGCTTAGAACAATACGGTGTTACTATTAATGCATCTAAGTGTGTGTTTGCACAGCCAACCTTGGAATTTCTTGGTCACACGATTTCGCAGCACGGAATTACCCCCCTTCAGGACAAGTGTGAAGTGATAAAAATTACCCTATGCCAAGTAATCAGCGTGAGTTACGTCGGTTTCTAGGTTTGGTAAATTATTACCACAAGTTCATTAAAAACTGTGCTAGTGTTCTTGCTCCTCTACACGCTATGATCACACACAAACGCAAGGTAACGAAATTGTTATGGTGTAGCGATAGTTTACAGGCGTTCGACAATGCCAAAAATGCTATCAATAGTGCATTGTCTCTGTCATTTCCTATCAGTAATGCCCCCCTAACTCTGACGGTCGATGCATCAGATGTTGCGATCGGTGGAGTGTTGGAACAAACCATTAACGGTCAACAAGCACCCATCGCGTTTTACTCGAAAAAGCTGCAGCCAGCCCAAACGCGTTATAGTGCTTTCGGACGTGAACTTCTTGCTATTTACTTAAACGTGAAGCATTTTCAACATTTCCTTGAAGGCCGAGAGTTTTGTGTTTTTACCGACCACAAACCTTTGGTCACTGTCTTCAATAAAAACAGCTGTAACCACTCTCCCAGAGTCATCAGGCAACTCGATTATATCTCGCAATTTACCACAGATATCCGCCACATCAAAGGTGTCTTGAACACTCCAGCGGATGCACTCTCAAGAATAGAGATTACTTCTGTTACCCTCAGCTCTACACTGTGGAATGCTATTGCACAGGATCAAGATAAGGATACGGAACTACAAGAACTGCTCAGAGAAGACTCCACTCACTCACTTTCCCTCAAGAAAATGAGTATGCCAGGATTGTCTGTGCCCCTCTATTGCGACGTATCAACAGCTGCTATTCGCCCTTATGTCCCTCCATGTCACAGACAAGCAGTCTTCACGGATCTTCATAAGCCCTCCCATCCTGGTATCCGTGCTTCGCAACACCTGGTTACCTCTCGCTTTGTTTGGCCCTCGATGCGGAAGGATGTCAAACATTGGACCAAAACGTGCCTTGCCTGCCAGCGTGCCAAAGTCCAAAGGCACACCAGGTCCCCCTTTGACGCATTTCCGCCCCCATCCCAGCGATTTGAGGTAATTCATGTAGACATTGTTGGCCCTCTTCCAGTGATTCAAGGCCAACGTTATCTGCTCACCTGTCTCGACCGCTTTTCCAGGTGGCCTGAAGCCATCCCACTTCCTGATATCCAAGCGGACACTGTTGCAAGAGCCTTTCTTCATGGATGGGTATCAAAATTTGGATTGCCGACAAAAGTCATCACTGACCAAGGTCGCCAATTTGAGTCTTCGCTTTGGAAGAAGTTTACCAGCTTGTTGGGTACAGTACATGCGCATACCTGTGCGTATCATCCGCAAGCTAACGGCCTCGTCGAACGCTTCCATCGCCAGCTGAAGTCATCCCTTATGTGTCACGAAGACTCCCATTGGATGGATAAGCTTCCACTCGTGTTGCTTGGTATTCGCTCTGCATTTAAGAGTGATCTGAAGACTACAGCGGCTGAACTAGTCTATGGAACAACACTGCGGCTACCAGGTGGCTACTTCACTGCAGGGGATAAGTCATGTGATCCTACGGAATTCGCTCAAACACTTTCCTCTCACATGCAGTCCCTTCAGCCTGTTCCCCCTCGATTGACTAGCCAACAGAACATCTTTGTTTCCCCAGCCCTCCAGTCTTGCACCCACGTTTTCGTTCGTGTACCTGTCCCAAACGGCCTCTCCAATGTCCATATGACGGGCCCTATGAAGTTCTCCGACGTACGCGCAAATCATTTCTCATCCAGCGCGGTTCCAAGGTCGACAAGGTTTCTATCGATCGTCTTAAGCCTGCGTTTTTGGAATCAACCTTAAGCGAGGTACATGTAGCTACCAAAAAGGTCCAGCGGAAATCTGTGTCGTTCGGAACTCTTTGAACTTCCTCTCTGGTGGGGGAGTGTGTAGTGAATACTCTTATTTTAGTTTCAAGTTAAATGTTAATTTTACCGTCTTGAATTTCGGAATAGTATAAATTCATTTTAAATTAGTTACCCCATTATAATTCAATTGTGAACCACATTAATACTAATTTTATGTATACTATATTATTTTATTGTATGTAAACATAATTAATTATATATCACAATTGTCAGTTAATTATTTATATTCAAATATTTATTTTAATCTAATACCATGTCCATTTTGCAAATAAATAATAGAAATCCAAGGGTTATATTTTCCACCTTTGGTACTGTCGCAGTTTCGCCTAACGGACTCAATACGGCTAGTGAGATAATCACTGGTTGGCACTTAACTAGCGGCAGTGCTTATGGCTACATCATCCAGGTTAACCTATACCGGATAGATGCGCTACGGTCCCAAGCCGTAGCTTGCCTAGGCCCAACGACGACGACGTAAACCAACATATATATATATATATATATATACACACCTTTGTTTTGCTTTCACCCGACTTGTTCATTCTGACGAAGGTCAAACTTGTTACTCCACCTAAGACCTACAGCTTAACGTGTAATCCGAACCACTACCCAACACGGGTGGTCAGAAATTACAGTCCTCGCCCGAACTCTATCTCACGACCTCCCGATCAGCAGCCCAGCGTCTTAACCACTAGGTTACCTAGGAAGGATGACTAGAAGGATGGAAGGATGACTAGATGGGTTTACTGCGCGCCCCTGCCATCACCGAGAATTTAACCAAGGGCCGGTAGATTCGTATTCAGCAATGGTAACCACTACACCACCGAGGCGCATATACAGTATATAAACCTTTGGTTAGCTTCCGCCCGAATTGTTCATTCTGACGAAGGTCAAGCTTTTCACTCCAACTTAGACCTACAGTTTAACGTGGAATCCGAACAACGCCCCACCAGCAGCCCAGCGTCTTAACCACTAGGCCACCCAGGGTACCCATTTATCTACCAACCACTTTCTTTATTGTGTGGAAGGATGAACAGCTGGGTTTTGCTGCGCGGCGGCTGTTGTCACCAGGTCTCGAACCCGGGGCCGATGGATTCGTAGTCAGCGACGCTAACCACTACATCACCGAGGCGCATATATATATATATATGAAAATTATTTCACGAATATAACACGTGAAAAATATTTATGATGAATAAAACCACGAAGGAAAGGAAACACAGAATGGTGCTCAAGCGCTTTCGTCTAATGACATCCTCAGGAACACTGAAGTAAATAAAGAGTTCGAGACTATATATAGGACACCAAAATATATATATATAATATATATATATATATATATATAATATAAAAAAATTGTGGGAGGAGCATACAATTTTGTAAGGAAAATTATCTATTTTAGCACTTTGCCCTTCTTGTCTAAAGCCGTTCTGAACGAACTCAACACAAGATCAAATGGATTGTTTACAACCAATTTTATAGATAATGCCTGAATGATATATAGGTCACAAAAAATAAAAATAAATATAAAAATAAATTTAAAAATAAAAATTGTAAGAGAAGCATACAAATTTATAGGGGAAAACTACCAAAGTTTTAGCACTCTGTCCTTCTTGTCTAAATCCATTCTGAACGAATTCAAAACAACAGGATAAAGTGGAAAAAGACCTTGGTTCATGTTAAAGTTATTTGTAAGTTGGATAATAGCAGACTCAAGAATATTTCTATTAACAGTGTTGCTAGAGTGAAACAAAACTGAAGCATTATTCCAATCAATATAGTGGGATAACTCTGACAAATGGACAAAAAGGGCACTGGACTACGGTCCCGTTCTAACGGAATATTGATGCTGTTTTACACGCCTGTGCAAATCCTTTCCCGTCTGACCAATGTAAAAGGAATCACATTGTTTACAACCAATTTTATAGATAATGCCTGAATTATTGGTAGGGCTATTTTTTACAATGATATTTTTCACAATATTGTTATATGAAAAAACTACATTAATATCCAAAAGTTTAAGTACATTAGCAATGCCTAAAAAGCCAGGGAAAAATGGAAGTACTAAAATATTCTTTGACAAAGTGCGAATGTTATTATTCACACGATAGAAGGTTCGTTTTGCCTTGTTAAGACAAGATTCCATAAACGCAGGTGGGTAGCACAGATCACTTCCAATACCGTTGATTTTTTCCAATTCGGCCTCGATGTATTCCGGACTGGCGATCCTAAGAGCGCGGAAAAACATTGAAAAAATTATAGCCTTCTTAATGAGGGTGTCATGTCCAGAGTAAAAATGTACGTAGGACAAATTGTTTTTTTTTTTCCGATAGATACTAAACTTAAAACCTGGGCTTTCCCTATGTACACGCACATCCAAATACGGGATTGAGTTGTCTTGTTCCACTTCTAAAGTAAACTTAATGGAGGGGACTTGATCATTCAACTGAAGGAGGAAGTCATCCAGGTCACGATTCATGGGCGAAATACGCGCCGGTTGTTGGATAATCCGCGGTACAACCCCAGCCCTCAACGTCTTACGCTACCAACCCTACAGCAGCTTTTTCAGCCCCTTGTACATCCTCCACAGCCCCCATCCGTTCTGTAGAGTCTGCTATAATAGAACCCCAGCCCTCAACGTCTTACGCGGCCAACCCCACATCGTCCAATATAGGCGCTCGTCCATCCTCCTCAGCAGTGACTCGTTCTGTTGAAGATGATATAACGTTTGAGTTGGTGCGCTCCGCAACCCCGACCCCAGCCTTGACTAGAAATAGGTATATAGTCAGGGTTGACCCTAGATCCCTGTATAGCAATGGAATTGAGCGCGGGCTACGTCACGTTGTAGAGCGCATTGTAGAGTTTGCCCTTCAGAACCGCGACGAGCGTGAAGTCACGACGAGTCTGTCCTTCGGTTTCTGCTCAGATGATGGTGATGTAGATGATTTTTGGGTAGTCATACCATTTAGACGTTTGGCTGCTGAGGATATAGATAATATATTAGCGCGTATAAAGCAAGCTGCCCAAAGTAGTATAGCATAAAATATGGACAACTTCACGGTAAATATTGACCGTGTATTCCGTGTTGCGGGTCATAGTACCACTCCGTATACTCTTAACTTCAATTCCCAGCTATTTATAGAAGGCATATAAACGTCGATCGTGGTTGCGGCTTTATAGCAGTAGTCCTAGCACGTATGTTTACTGTACAAAATACGAAAGCCGATCATATTTGGTTGCCTACGATCGTGGAGCGTGCCCGTAAACTAGCTGGACTGTGATCTTGAATTTGACTGTAATATGGGCCCTGAAGAGCTGAGAAGGGTAGAACAGGAAATGAATGTCTGTATAGTCGTATTTGGGATGGATGAACTTCGTAGGTCTGTGTATGTTTTTAAAAGTAATGTGAGAGATCGTACAAGACCCTTACTTATTTTAGGCCTGTCAGGTACAACGTATCTCCCCATCCGTAATATAAGGTGCCTTTACGCGAGTTATGATAAAAGTTGAAAATATGGGCGACATCAGATGATATAGTGAAACATTGTAAAGATTGCCACATGGTGTGTGAACAGTGTAAAAGCCCCAAATGTGAAAGCCGTGTGGTTGAAGCTGAGAAGAGGGACTGTAATGTGTGTAGACGTACATTTTTCAATAATAACTGTTTTGAGCTCCATAAATCAATTGGCACGTGCATGAAAATGAGAATCTGTGAATGTGGTATGTTTCACATGATGGGTAATTGGGGTAAGTTTGAGCATAAATGTGACGAGATTCACTGTTCTACATGCCATGAGAAATACAAGGCGGGTGGCGTAAAGCATGTATGTTATATGAAAGACGCAAAGCCTAAAAACAGCCCTTGTATAACTGTATACTACGATATAGAAACATACACGAACGCCGAAACCAAAGAGGTAATTCCACATTTACTTGTGAGCCAAACTATCTGCGACGAGTGTATGGAGATCGAGTGTGATGAGTGTCACTAATGTGGTAAACGGACAAACGTTTTTAAAACGAATGTCCACGATAGCCCTGTGAAACTATTTGTGTCCTATATTGTCAAGTTAGCCGACAAGTTCAAGAAAATGACTGTATATTCTTGCCCATAACGGGGCAAAATTTAACACACAGTTCCTTTATAAGGAGCTGCTCGAGCACGAGTCCTCTGAGATATTTACAGGTGATCCCTTGAAAAGGAGAAACAAACTTATACAGATGCAAATAAGAGGTAATGTGCAATTTAAAGATACTTTATTATTCACGCCTTGTAAATTAGCAAAGCTACCCAAGGTGATGTGGGTAGCAGCTGAAGTATCAAAAGGGTACTTCCCTTACACTTTCCTCACTAGCGAGACTTTAAATTACGTGGGGCTACCTCCACCCAAACATTATTTTAACTATAGTTGTATGAGTGCAGATGAACGTGAAGACTTTGATCGATACTACAGCAGTTTTAATGAACGTCATCCTTATAATATAGCTGATGAATGTGAGCGTTATTGCGTGAATGATGTGCGCGTGCTTAGAGTATGTTTCCAAGCCTTTAGAAGGATGTACATAGGCCGTTTCAAATGCGATCCGCTGCAAGTCGCAACCACCATCGCGTCACTATGCTTTACGGTGTTCAAGAATAGCTTCAAGCCTAAAGCCACCTTAGCCATTATTCACAGAAACAACCCCCGCAGTTACGGCCACAAGGCTATTTACTGGCTCATACACCTACAGCAACAGACAGGTGTATACATAAAGCACGCCCGCAACACGGGTGAAGTACCCATTAAGATTAATGGTCGTGTTTTTTGGGTTGATGGGCTAAGTGAAAACCGTGTCACTGGTGTGAAGACTGTATACTCCTTTAACGGATGCTGGTGGCATGAATGCCCCCGTCCTGAGTGCGGAATCGCCGGAGATATCCACGGTAGATCTCCTGCCGACTGTCTTGCATGGACCCGCACCCGTGATCAACTTATAGGGTCCCAGTTCACTCACAAAGTCTTGAGAGAGCATGAATATGATGCACGGATGGAGACAGACTAGGTGTACCGTGAGGAAATAAACACGATCAAGCGTTCAATGGTACTGGATTCTCTCAAATGCGGTGATAGCTTGTTCGGTGGGCGTACAAATCCCTTCAAGCTATAATTTCCACCTACGGAGGGTGTGAAACTTCACTACTACGACTTCTGTTCTTTATACCCATACGTGATGAAGAACAACCCGTACCCCGTGGGTGCTTCTGAGAAATTGGTGGAACCTAGCCTGCCCTCCATCAATGAATTTTCAAGAAATTTGAATGATCGCTACTTTGGACTCTCTTTCGTAGACGTGCTCCCCCCTCGCGATTATGGATGCCGATCTTACCCGTCGTCATGACCACAAGCTCATGTTTCCCCTGTGCGTGAAGTGTGCGGAAGAGAATAACGGTAATTGTAACCATACACCCCACCAGCGTAAGATCAGAGGCGTATATACAAGTCCTGAGCTGGCCCTAGCCGTACGCCATGGGTATAGAATACTGAAGATACATGAGGTTTGGAGGTTTCAGAAGCTACCCAACCTTTTCACACCGTATATAAACGCATTTTTGAAGGATAAGGTTGAGGCATCAGGGTATCCGCGAGGAGTTGACACCGAAGATGAAAAGTCTGCCTATATTCAACGTTACCGCGACCACGAAGGTATACAACTTGATCGCGCCCACGAAGGTATACAACTTGATCGCGCCCAAATTGCAAAGAATCCTAGCAAGCGCTTTAGTCCAAAGTTGTGTCTAAACAGTCTATGGGGAAAATTTGCACAGAATACTGGCAAGGGAAACGTTCATTTGGCACAAAGCTATAGCGAAGTCTGGGATTATGCCAACGCACCCGATAAAAAAGTCATGGAAATCGTGAATATAGGCAATACTTACAATAAAGTACAACACTGAATTGGCCACAGATACCTCAAGGGTTACAAACATTCCTGTAGCCAGCTTCACAACAGCCTACGCCCGCATCAAACTTTGGGGTCTATTGCATTCTCTTGCGCAGAGAGTCTTGTATGCCGATACAGATAGCTGATATTCACAGCGAGGGAGGGTGAATATATGCCTGCTATTGGTGAATTCCTCGGCGAGCTCACTGATGAGATCAAGGATGAGTATGGGGACAATGCATACGCCGACTCCTTTGTCTCAACAGGACCTAAAACTTATGGGGTACGGGTGAGGATAGGGAATGAAACGAAATATATCGTGAAGGCAAAGGGTATCACGCTTAACCAAGCGAATCGGCGGGTCGTTAACTTTGATTCGCTGAAGGATCTAGTGTGTTTGGACGATGATGAGGGTGACGGCCTCCCCAACTAATTGTAGGCACCCACAATTTTCGGGCGCAGAAGCTGGGGTGTGTGAAGGAACTTAGGGGTACGAAGGTGTGCCGTAACACCTATAGGAAACGTTACCAGTTACCTGGTACCTATGATACAGTACCCTTTGGTTACCATAAACTTTGATGGGTCTATTGCTAACTTATTCATCACACGTATTTGTAAATATATATGTATTGAGAACAATCTTTGATGTGCCTATTGTTAACTTATTTATTGCACGTATTTGTAAATATATACATGCTGATTATTTCGTTTATTAAATAAATCGTGCATCGACTTGTGTTTCACTTTGCGTGTGTGCGTGTGTACAGTAAAGTTAAGCCCCGCCCACTGTAAGACCGGGGACGTGATTCATCCCGTAGCCTGAGCAGCCTCTGTCCCCGCGTTCTCAGTTGACCTCTGTATACCCTTGAGCTCAGACGTGTATTCTCTCCCGCGTAGAAGAAAATGGCCACCTTTAATATCGCGTGTTCAACATTTATGAAGTGGTATTCAGTAAAGGGCGTAGATGTAGTGGATACTGAAAAACTCCCTATCCCAGCTCCTTTGACTCTTTTAAGGATGCATTGAATCGTGCGAAGGGTCAGGCTATTCAAATACTCTACGGATATTCTGGCGAGGGGGTTGTAGGATTTCGCAGTACAGACGATGTACTGAAGTATGTTGTAGAACTAAGCTTTATAAAGGCACACGTGCACCGCGTGGTAGAAGAAGCGGCACGCTCAGAAGCTAAACAACAGTTATGGGTAGTGAGCCTTGTGGATGAGTGGTGTGATAAACGGTATTATATCATGCTACACCATGTCGATTACTCATACCCTACGACTGAAAATGTGAATCTCGTTATCATGGACAATCTTAAGTATTTTTACCACTACATTAATATATATCATGATGAGGTTTGTAGTGAGGTTGTGGCTAAAGGGTTATGTGAGTTTTTAACAGATTTTAGAGATGAGTATCGCCTGTTAAATAAAAAGCCTAAATATGAACATATGTTTCTCTCTAACAGCGCCCCGCAGTGTGAAGATTTTTAGGAGAGATAAAACATTATAAAATGTGCCTAGTTCATGAAATTTACCCTGAGGGAAACTGTCTGGTGCGTATTCGGGGGAGTGGTAGTGATAAAACGTTAAAACCGAAATTAGTTCTTGTACCGGAAAATTTCTCAAAACCTACCCAGTATAATGGGGTACAACAATTCATGTTGGGCCAGCTCCGCACAGGTTTCATTAGATTATGGTGCGACTCGCACCTCACGGATCATACGGGTTCGAACAAACCCATTCACGTATCATCAGGGTGATCAACCGCCCATCGAACCGTTCCTGCCTACCTGCGTGCCTCACACGGCTCATAGTCTTCTCAGAGCTTGCTCCGAGTGGATGTGCCATAGTCATCTCTGTGTGAATACGATGGAACTCCCTTTGAGAAGCCTTCTCAACGCATCGTACGACGTCTCCGTGACGAAGTCGTTGCGTGTGTTCAGGCGGGAAACCGGCACCATTAACTGTGTGCTTGAAACGAACAGTAGACCTGCGAGCAAGCACAACGTTATTTATTTAAATCTTGAGGAGATGCATAAAATCTTCGCGGTAGTTGAGAGGTGGGCTGAGGACCGCTATAAAATACCAGCTGAAGTAGGTATAATAAGAGAGGTGATTAGTGATTACATTGAGTGTAAATAACAATCAACCATGCGTTGATATACGACTGATGTGGAAGAACACAGCTGATAATGGCGTTCTTGTTCCTACACGAAACAGTTTCATCCTCGACAGAATGTTTGAGATCGTTGGATTCCGTAAGCTGAAGCCTATATTAGACACACGTATCTCAGACATGATTTACTTTGACACAATACTTGAATACGTTTACACCGCTCTGCTCGACGGATTTGTTGAATGTAGGAATATGCAGGGAGAGAACGGGCTAGCTCTGGATGCGTATTTAAAAGGCTTAGACTCTTCGAAATATCCCGAGCTTTGGTACAAAACGCTTGAGAGGTACAGAGCTGAGCTCGCCTACACTGTTCACCCTGAAGAACTGTACCTCTATATAGTAGATAGCTGCCGTTACGACTTGGAAGATTATTTCAATTGCTGCTATGCCGGGTGAAGAAGAGTTCACGATTGAAAAGTTCGGTACGTTAAGAAAAAACCCTCGATTGGAAAGGCATGATTATAAGCTTGTATTTAATGACATAGTTAACGATGACGTTTTTGCGCGTGCTTTTGATTGCGTTCTAGTGGCGCTTAAAGACAACTTACCTGCCGAGTGTAAAGTGGGTACAAAAATAGTGTTGAATGATATGAAAGCCCTTTACATCGAATATAAACCGCCGTATCAGTTAAGCGGCTAGGTGATCCTTGAGCGGTTTTACCACATCGTGCAGAGTAATGCCGATGTTGATGTAGCATCAATCAGCATTGAATTTACCATTTTGTACCTTAGAACGTAAAGACAATATATATATTTTCACTGTAATATTTTTCTAATACTACGTTTTGTACGATTATAATTAATATAAATATATATTTTTCTAATATTTGGTTAATACTATGTTCTGTACAATTATATAGGTATAATTAATATAACTATATTTTTCCTGTACTAATATTTCATAATATAACTTTTGATAATATAACTATATATTTTCTAATATTTGATTAATACTGTGCTTTGTATGATTATATATTTTCCATGTTTTGTACGACTATATAATTAATATAAATATATATTTTTCTAATATTTAGTTAATACTATGATTTGCATGATTATATATTCCCCGTTCTATTATTTGATCATATATATATATATATAATGTTATAATGTTATAATGTTTCAGACCAACAAAGACCCTAGGATCCACTCATGGCTGGTCTACCTAACTGTGTTCGTAATCGTGTATTGTGTATGTCCTCCGTGGTGGCGGAGGGGACCTACAATTTTACGTGGGTTCCGAACCACAAGAACGTAAGAAATTTATGTAAAAACTGCCGGTAAATTGGCAACGCCCAATTTTTACGAAACTAAATAATTATCAATTTAAAAATAATTAATTATCGGTTTAAAACTAAAGATAGAATCTCTCGGTCCAGAGGAGCAAGTCATAATAGACTACTATCCACAAATATGTTACACTCTATATCTATTTATAACGGACATGCAAATATATCAGATCCAAAGAATCCAGTCAATTTCATTACGGTGTCCATCAAGTCACGGTCCATATCGATTGCGGACCAAGTCAAAATTTACAACCATATACATTATCAATTTAAAAATAATTAATTATCGATTTAAAACAAGATAGAATCTCTCGATCCAGAGGATCAAGTCATAATAGACTACTATCCACAAGTCACGGTCCATATCGATTGCGGACCAAGTCAAATTTACAACCATATACATTACAATATATACACTTACAAGGAAAGTGTAGGTGTGGCTGTAAAGACTGTACAATAATGTAGAAATGTGTGTGCACCCATATGGGTCTCCCATTTAAAGGTGTTTGTGGGGCAAGTGAAGATCATGAGTTTTTCAATACCTCACAGTACTATGGGGGCACCGCTCGGCAGAGGAATCTCTTTAAATGGGTGTGTAAGGACAGAGAGTATCCACCTAACCCAAGACGCTGCCTCCCTATATCCCACAACTTGTGTTGAGCTGTGGGATCTATCCCCACAAGCCTTAATTTTACTACTTTAAACTATACCCTTTCTATCAACATGCGCGTCTAATCGATTTTTAAACATGTTTATAGAAGTGCTACTAATTACTTCTACCGGCAAACTATTCCAGGTATTTACTATTCTATGCGTAAAAAGTTTTTCGCAACTGCTGTCTCGAACCTTCTACTTGTCAACTTACACCCGTTATTTCTAGTCCTATTATATTGAGATATTTCGAAAAAGCTATCTCTATCTACGTTATCAAACCCATTCATAATTTGAAACCGGATTAGATCACCCCTTAACCTCCTAGTCTCGAGTGTAGTCAATTTTAACTCCTTAAGCCTATCCTCGTACGACTTTGACCTAAGAGACGGAATCATCTTAGTTGCTCGTCTTTGAACTCTTTCGATTTTGTCTATATCTTTGCGCATATGCGGATTCCAAAATTGGACCGCGTACTCCAAATGGGGTCTAACTAATGATTTATAAAGAGGAACTATAATATCGCGCGATTTGTACTCAAAATTTCGAGCTATAAAACCTAACACTTTGTTCGCCTTATTGACCGCTGCTGTACTTTGTTTCGCTACTTTTAAATCACCAATGACTATAACTCCTAAATCTTTTTCCTGCTCTACGCTTGTTAAATCTTTCCCTGACATACTATACGCAAAATTACCGTTACGCGAACCTATATGCAAAATTTTGCACTTATCCACGTTAAATCTCATTTGCCATGTGACTGACCAATCAACGATTTTGTTCAGATCTTCCTGAATTTTACCTCTATCTTCGTCATTAATCGCCCTACCACCCAGCTTCGTGTCATCCGCAAACTTTGAAACTGTACTGACTAGGCCGACATCTAAATCGTTAATATATATAAGAAAAAGCAAGGGGCCCAATACAGAACCCTGAGGAACGCCACTCGCTACATTAGCCCAACACGACTCCGCTCCATCAACGACCACCCTCTGTTTCCTGCCTCGCAACCACTCTTCTAGCCAATTTATTACTACACCCCTGATTCCATGAGCCTTAGTTTTTTCAATGAGTCTTTTGTGCGGCACGATGTCAAACGCTTTTTGAAAATCTAAATACACTACATCAACCGCACGATGTCTATCGTACACGTCAACCACGCTTTGGAAAAATTCTAAAAGATTGGTTAAGCAAGATTTGTTTCGCCTAAAACCGTGCTGCGTATTTCTAACCAGATTATGCAGTTCTAAGTGTTCGACTATACGATCCCTAATTATTGATTCCAGTAGCTTACCTACAACAGACGTTAAACTGATTGGCCTATAATTTCCCGCCGCAACTTTATCGCCTTTCTTAAAGATAGGTGTTACGTTTGCTAACTTGAAATTATCTGGTACGCACCCCTCAGAAATAGACGCATTAAAAATCTTTGTTAGCGGCACAACAATGCTATCTTTTAATTCTTTTAGTTGTATGGGATATATGGAATCCGGACCCGGTGATTTACGCGTTTTCATTTTATCAATATAGCGCATTACTTCCCCTTCACTAACGACAATATTATCCAAAATATTACCATTATCAAAAGGTATTATGTCTATGACCGAAGGGATATTCGTTACATCTTCTATAGTAAAATCTGACGTAAAAATTCGTTTAGCAAGGTAGCCATTTCCTTGTTTTCAGAGACTAGATCTCCATTTCCATTTTTTAATGGACCTAAGACACTTTTTACTGGATTTCTATTATTGACGTATTGAAAGAATCGCTTGGGGTTTTCTTTACCGTCACGAGCTATGGAGATTTCAAATTCGCGTTTTGACTTTTTTATTACACTTTTAGCTTCACGCCTTAGAGATATGTAGTTGTTTCGTAACAACAGATTATCTTTATCGCACTTGTATAGCCTATAAGCCCTATCTCTACTCTTTATAATGTCTCCTACTCTAGAAGTAAACCAGAAGGGCTTGTTGTTTACTTTCGCACGCTTAATTTTGTACGGTACACATTCCTCATTTATAGTCCTAAATACCGTTACGAACGATTCCCACATTAGTTTTGCGTTGGAGTTCCCCATTACGTTTTCCCAATTGACGTGTGAAAATTTATTTCGAAATTTACTAAAGTCTGCGTGCTGGAAGCTAGGAATTTTAGTCGAGTTAGTTGGTTTCGAGTGACTTACTGAGAGGACAAACTCTACCATATTGTGATCGCTGTTGCTCAACGGTTCTATTACTTGAAGATCAGTAATTAGCCTATCATCCGTAGTTATTACTAAATCTAAAATACTGTCCAACCTCGTAGGTTCCCCAACCTTTTGAATAAGAAAGCTATCCTCGAGAAAATTAACTAAACGATTACCTTCCGCGTCTCCCTGCATTGTATCGTAATTCACGTTGGCGCAATTAAAGTCACCCATAACTAAAGCCTGCTCACTACCGATTATTCTCTTTAGTTCACGATATAACGCTTCGCCCGTAGCAGCTGTTTGATTTGGGGGCCTATATATAACCGCAACAAGAAGTTTGAAATCGTTCAATTTAAGTTCTGCTGTAGTCGAATCTATCGGTTCTGGAATTGAGTGCTTTACTTCTATAACGTTCGCAGTATTATCTTTGATATACAACATAACACCGCCTCCTCGCCTACCTATTCTGTTTTTAACAAAAAGTCTATAACCTTTAATTTGATACTCCCCTACAAAGTCACGTGTTTCAGTGCTAAGCCACGATTCATTTATCGCAATTAAATCATAGTCTTTACAAGCAATTAAAGAAAAAAATTCGTTTATTTCATTTCGTAGGCTACGAGCATTTAAGGATAGAACCTTCAAGTTGTTTGTAATTGCGACACCTTCGCGAGCGCGGGGGAAATTTGTGGAATTTACGCTGGGACCGTTCGGGTTACGGCAGCCTGAAAAGAAGAGACAGTATTATGAAATAGTCTTCCTAAACGCGCAGCTCCAACTTCATTAAGATGAAGTCCATCTTCGAGGAACAAGTCCCTCCTGCCGTAGAAACTGTTCCAAAAATTAGCAAAATGCACTCCTTCCTGTTGGCAAAGAGACTTTAGGTTATTGTCAATATAGGTCGCCTTGCTGTAGAAATCGCTTCGTTGGATAATTCGAGGAAGTATACCTGTTAAAACAATCTTATTAGTTTTCTCCTTTAATCGCTCTAATTAAATCCATTAATTAATAAACAGAACGTTGTAATGGTGTTTTATTTATTCCTTGAACATGTTTATATCATTTTCTAAAACAGAGTAATTGAGTAGATAAGTAACGAGGCTGACAGCTCAGCCAATCTAATTCAGATTGAATGATTGTATTTCTTTTAAAATAATTAGTTCTCTTTATTACCCGTTTTGAATGGATATATAATTTCAAATCTATTGTTCGGCCATATATACATGCTCCGTTGTAAATCCTTTAATTCATGAGCAGAATGATGTAACGACGTTTTATTGGTTCCTTGTACACAATAATATATTTTATTTGGTTGGATAATTGCATGGTTCAGCCGGGTGGCACTGGCGCTTGGCTGAGGTGCACGACCCAGCAACAGGGCTGACCTAGCCTGGGGTGCGTGCCCGGATCCATTTAGCATACTATGGCACTTAGCTGATGATGTTCTAAGTCGATGACGCGCTGAGGCAGTGGCTGGCACTGACTGCCTAAGCCAACTGGCTGTTTAGGGGCATTATGAGAGGCCGGGTGTTGGACGACGGAGTCATATGCGTCCGACAGCTGTCGGATGAAGGCTCTCCTCTTCCTCTCTTGCTATCTCTTTCTGCTCCTTTGGGGGGTGAGGTAACCCCTTCCCTCCCATAGAGGCCTCTTAGGTTAGGCATGCCCCTTTTGGGGGTTCAGCTTGGGGGAGAACTCCGCCTCCAAGTTGCATACCCCTTGCAATCCCATTTTGGGGTTGGCAACAAAGGGGGGGGCACTCTTGCAACAAAGGGGGGTGGGTGGCACTCTTGCAACAAAGGGAGTGGGGTGGCACTTTTGCAACAAAGGGGGTGGGGGTGGGATGACATTCTTGCAACATTACGTAATATTATACAATTGCAACATCCTCAGGAACACTGTTCCTGAGGATGTCATTAGACGAAAGCGCTTGAGCATCAATTTGTGTTTCTTTTCCCTTCGTGGTTTTATTCATCATAAATATTTTTCACGTGTCACTTTCGTGAAATAATTTTCATATATATATATATATATATATATATATATATATATATATATATATTATATATATAATATATAAATTATATATATATATATTATTATATATTATATATATATATATATATTAATATATATATAATATATATATATATATATATACAGGGTGTCCCATAAGTCCGGCATCATAAGAAAAATAATAAAAAAAGGCAAAACAAAAGCTTTTATTTACAGAACGTGCTCAATATGTCCACCATTGTTTTCATTACACAAATTCAGACGTGATATCCAGTCAGCAAGCACACGGTGAATGATGTCAGGAGTAATGGTGTTACATGCCTCAATAATACGCTGCCGCAAATGTTCAACACTCCTAATTTTCTCTGCGTATACCAGCGCTTTCAAGTGGCCCCAGAGATAAAAATCTAGTGGCGTGAGATCCGGGCTTTTAGCTGGCCATTCCACAGGCCTTCGACGTCCTATCCAATGACCAGGGAATTGTTGGTACAGGTATTCCCTTACTTGGGTGCTGTAATGTGCAGGAGCGCCGTCTTGCTGGAACCATGTTGGGAAATTTCCTTCTTCGTTCAAGACACTGGGAAATGCTTCTTCCTTGAGCATACGTAGGTAGGTGCCTCCAGTGACATGTTCATCGAAAAAGAGGGGGCCTATGATGCGATCCTTCCGAATGCCACACCATACCATCACCCGAGATGCACCTTGTTCCTTTGAAGAGGTATACCAGTGAGGGTTGTTTTGAGACCAGTAGCGGGTGTTCTGTCGATTTACCTCACCATTTCCATAAAAAAAAGCCTCGTCACTGAACAGAATGTTGGACGGGAAATTGGCATCCCGAGCATATTATGGTTTGTAGAAAGAGAAAAATATGAATTTCTCCTATGATGCCGGACTTATGGGACACCCTGTATATATATACATATATATACTGTATATATAATTAGTTTAATTCAGTTGGGTTCAGACAACTGTTTAAGATAGACCTGTGTTCGACTCCTTTGCAGCATCTCGTCTCATTTGGAGGACATGAAGGAGAAATTGCCAGGTTGGTCAGGACTATGATACATTGGAACGGAACTTGTGAAGTTGGTTTTTGAATGTATTTAGGTTGATGTGCTCGATGTTTCACAGTTCTTTTGGTAGCACATTGGAGTGTTGAGTCTCGTGTGTATATATATATATATACAGGGCCGTTTCTAGCCATTAGGGGGCCCTAAGCAGTATACCCATTTGAGGCCCCACCCCTCCATCCACCAACTTACGCCTTACTACATCACCTCAGCACACACGTACAAAAAATGGCTGTGTTAATAAAAAACAATTATGAAACAATTTTAATGAAACATTTATGTCCAAAACAACAAATATGTACTTTCAGAAGACAAACAGAAAAAATACTCCTCATGAAATTCCTGAAAATTAGCTGATACATTATTTAGAATAAATGACACAGAACTATGTATAAAAAAATAATGCACTTATCAACTACCAAACAATTACTAACTCTACGATACAATCGTGTGATAGCTAACAGTTATACAGAACAGTTTGTATCTTCAGAATTTTTGCCTCCTAGATTTTTTCTGGGCGAAATCATCAATAACATCATCATATGAAATCTCCCTGCCAACGTCCTGGTTGATGCTTATGATGCCAAGGCCACTGAAGCGATCCTGCCCCATTGATGATCTGAGGTAGTTCTTGATTAGCTTCATCTTAGAGGAGCTCCTCTCGGCTGACGCTACTGTCACAGGTAGAGTGCAGGCAATTCTTAGTGCAACCCAGAGATTGGGGTATAGTTCCTCCAGTTGCTTCTGATGAATGAAGGAGAGAAGCTCCAATGCAGTCATGTTATGTGAAGGTAAAGTCGGCAAGTTCTTAATTTCGAGGGCCAGTTCTCTTCCATCAATGTCAGAGTCAGCTCCAGAGCTCAGTATCTTAGAGAGCTTTTCACACTTGCAGGACAAGTCTTCCTTGTTCATTGTGGTGAAGTTTAGGAGAACCCCAAATATGTCCCTCACATCATCTAATGTTTTGAATCTCTCATTTATTGACGCGATGGCACAATCCACCACCACATTGAAAAATTTGACTTCCAGCCTCTTTAAGGCTTCTGTAAATGGTTTGTCAGGAGCTTCGTAAGCAAAGTGCTTTTTTTGTGGATCTGAGCCTCTTCTCCTTCAGCACAGCCTCCACATTCATTTCCTCACATATGTCCCTAGCTACGACTTGTGCTGCAACAAAACCTGTGTTTCTGTAGCTGGTGAGTGAGTCTTTTGTTTTTGTGGAGGTTGACTGCCACATCAAACTGCATTGTAGGAGACTGCAGAAGTTTGCTCACATGGTTAACTGCATGAAGAATATCATACTATGCTACTGTGCAAATCTGAAAGCGATAAGCCCCTACCTCCTCTGCAAGTACTTGTGCTTCAGTCCTGGCTATGGCATCTGTGGCATTGTTTCTGACTTCCAACAGGGCCTCTCTGATGTTGTGGCTCTGGTATCGCACAGCCTCAATGCTCTTAAGCCAGCTCTCCCACCTGGTTTCACTCCAAGACTTGAGTGTTATGTTCACGTGCTTCTTTAGGATTGTCCATCTCTGTGTAGCTGCTGCAGAAAGGTTGTACAATTTTTGTACGTTGCCAAAGAAGCTGATGGCATCTGTGGAAGCTTTAGCTGCATCAGCCACTACGAGATTCAAAGTGTGAGCCCCCACATGGAACATAGAGTGCACGACAGTTCTTCTCTAATAACCTTGCCTGAACACCTTTGTTTTTCCCCTTCATGTTCGCTCCGTTGTCATATGACTGTCCTCTGCAGTCATCAAAGCGAATATTCAGTTCATCTAGTCTCTTCAGAATCAGAACTGATAAACCCAGGCCTGTACTTTCTGAAGCCTCAAGAAAGCCCAAGAAGTATTCTTTTATTTCTGGTACTTCACCCATTTTAACGGTTCTGATAATAATCGACATCTGTTTTTGGTGGCTTATGTCTGGAGTGCAGTCTAAAATGAGTGAGTAATATTTAGCTTGTTTTATTTCTGCAACAATGGCATCCAAGATCTTCCTACTAATGGACCCAATGAGATAATTTTGAATGATGTTTCGTAGGTAACTTGAATGACTATATTGGCCACTTTCGACTCTGCTGATGTGTTGTTTCATCACTGGATCAAATTTGGCAAGCAGCTCAACCTCCTTGAAGAAGTTGCCATTGTCTCGATTGTACAATGTAGAGGAAGACCCCTGAAAGCAAGGTTTCTCTCTGCCAGTGATTGGATTATACTTACAAGACGTGTGAGAACACCTCGCCAGCGTCTTCGCTCTACCTCCATTAATGACATTTCAGTTTGGTCAATGGTCCTCCCAGTTTTTAGCCGCAGTTCCAGATCCTTCCATGTTGCTATGTTATCTGCATGTTCTGAACTATTTTCATGGCCTTTCAGAAGCGAACCAACGTTTATTCAGTCTAAAAGTCCATCCGTAATTAGTTTGTACGACTTCCTTGAAAACAACTTGCAGCAGAAGCAATAAAGAGCATCATTCCTTCTAGAGTACATCAGCCAGCTTCGCTTTATTTTTTCCCCATTAATTAATGTTCTGTACACGTAATGGTGATGAACGCTTCTACCGTCCTCTCTTTTAGGGAATATGAAATCTGGACTGATTTGAAATGGTCCTCGAGACACCAGATCTGTCTTCAAAGCATCTGACAGGACAACTGGCCTGTCATACGGATCAAGCGGTGGAGCAGATCTTGGTTCTTGTTGCTCAGTAGAAATGCCTGTGTGGTGTTTGAAGCTGAACAGAAGATGGGCCATTTTTTGGTTCATCAGGCTCTACTTCTACTGGTGTTTGAGGTTGCATAGAGGATGGTCCTGCTGTTGGCTCATGATGTTCATCAGGCTTTGCTGAGGATGGCTTTTCCAAATATTTCAGTAGTGCTCCTGAGAAGAACATAACATTACATATTCTGTTAATTTTTGCTAAAATACTCTTTCTTATCTTGTTTGATAATTGATCTGTGTGAACAGAATTTGAGGTGATGTGATCCATTAAATTTCACATTTCGAAATATTATAAATATTACAGAGACTAGCTTACTCTACACGATTCCTGAGCACTTGCCTAGCTTGATGGTCTACCTAACCTAGTTGCCTGAACTGTAATCATAAGAATATACAAGTGGCACATCTCACCTGTGCTACTGGAAAGCTTCTCCTCCTCTATTTTCTTCTTTTACAGTTTTTCAGCTCCTGATGGATAATGTCGTTTCATTTTCCAAGATGCACGAAGTCACATCTAGTTAACCACAACTAATCTGCTAAATAATAATAATCATGATAATAATGATGACGATAATAATAATAATAATAATAATAACAATAATAATAATAATAATAATTCACCGTGTAACACAAAATTTGTCCATGAGTTAAAACTATTATTTTCTGATTTTTTAGGGCATAAATAAGTAAAAATGAGCAGTCACCAAGTTCAGACTTCGGTTCTGAGTTCATGAGATCGATTTATTGATTTTTTGCCATTTTTGCTTATTAATTTAAGGGTTTTTCACACTATCTGCTTTTAAATCAAATGAATCCTGTTAAGTATAATTTTAATTGATGTTAACACGATTATTATGATAAATCAATGATGAAAAATGAAGTTCTCCAGGCCCCATCTTTAGAAATGAAAATAAAAAGAAGGAAACGAGTAGGGAATAATTATGTATTATAATATGTTAATACACAGACAGTGATACAGTCAGAGCTGGCCAGTATTTAAATACATTTGTATTTAAATACGTATTTAAATACATTTGTGTATTTATAACTGTATTTATAAATACATTGTTTTTCATGTATTTAAATATAGTATTTAAATACTTTAATGAGTATTTAAATACAATGTATTTAAATACTCAAAATATAAAAATGCAAATACTTTTACTGGTTTAATACACGTTCTGTACTACCACAGTACGACGCGTCGACAGTGTAGTACAGCATGGTTCATGTTTCAACAGTTTGGGAAAACATCCTCTCATAAAAAGACTGTTCCTCCGCTACAACACGACATTACCATCTTCGGCACCGGTAGAGCGAATATTCTTATTCGCGGGAATCACTTTGACTCCCAAAAGAAACTCTCTTTCAGACAAAACTTTTGAAAGATTGGTTTTGATCCGCAGCAACCGTGAAATAAAAGAGAATTCGTAAGGTGCCTTATGTTTATGTTTACGTCTTATGTTTACGTTTATGTCTCATCTACTCATTAATTGTTACTCATTTTGCAATGATATAATGAGTATAATATGTCACTGGTTGAACAGCGTAAGTTCTAAGTTCTTTTGTTTTTGTTTTGTTCTAAAAAGGGAAATATATAATCGGAAATTAGATTGTACTATTTCTTTATCCTTTATCAAGCATTTTATATTGTTGTTACTCATGAATTAGTGAATGCATATGTTAAAATTTGTATGTATTTAAAATGTATTTACAAATGTATTTAAATACAATTGATGTATTTTGTATTTAGTATCTAAATACATTCGTAAAATGTATTTAGTATTTAGTATTTAAATACATTTTTCCCATGTATTTAGTATTTAGTATTTAAATACATTCAATGTATTTATTGCCCAGCTCTGGATACAGTGCAGTGATGCAGAGCGTTGATAAAGAGTATTGCTACGGAGAATTGATACAGAATTGATACAAAAATTCTAGCGTTATAGTTTAATCAAAAAGAAGTTTGTCTACGAGATTGGCGATTGTATTTCAGTTCACTCTCACGCAAAAGGTTCCAGATATAGTCCCCCATCATACTTTCATTGTACTGTCCCTTGTAGCGTTCCTCGAAAGAGCTGACATCCTGGTGAAATCTTTCACCTTGTTCTTCTGAGTAGTCTCCCATGTTTTCTTTGAACTCATCAAGGTGGGCGTGTAGTACGTGCAGTTTCAGCGACATCCGGCAGCCCATGCTCCGGTACGTGTCCACAAGTTCGTCAACGATTTCCCTGTAGTTCTCTGCCTTGTGGTTTCCGAGGAAACCTTTGACTAGAGAAACGAAGCTTGTCCAAGCTGCCCGCTCAACCTCAGACAGCTTCTCAGGAAAGCTGTCGGAGTCAATAAGTCGCTTCACCTGAGGGCCCACAAATACTCCTGCTTTGATCTTCGCCTCCGACAACTTCGGGAACAGCTCCTGGATGTGCTTCAAGGCCTCACCCTCTGGATGCAGCTGTTTAACAAACTGCTTAATGATGCCCAATTTGATGTGCAGGGGTGGCATCAGCACTTTCGTTGGCTCCACCAGCGGCTCTTGCTTCACGTTATGGGCCCCAACCTCATAGCCGGTCCTGAGGGGCCAGTTCCTCTTCTCGTAGTGAAGGGCTGTATTTCGGCTATCCCAGAGGCACAGATAGCAAGGGAACTTGGTGAAGCCTCCCTGAAGCCCCATCAAGAAGGCCACCATCTTGAAATCGCCAATGACCTCCCAGCTGAATTGGTCGTACTTCAGTGCACTCAGCAGGATTTTGACGTTCTGGTACTCTTCTTTCATGTGCACTGAATGAGTCAGAGGAATCGAGGGCCACTGATTTGTGTTGTGCAGTAAAACAGCCTTGAGGCTTTTAGATGAACTGTCGATGAAGAGCCGCCAGTCAGAGGTGTTGCAGGGAATGCCCACAGCGTCGAAGAGTCCTCTGATGTCATGGCAGTAGCACAACCCATCTCTAAGAGTGAAGAACACTGATAAGCCGCGATGCCGCTTCCTCTGGGAAGTAATTCGAACGCTGTCCTCCAGTAAGTCCCACTGCTTCAGTCTGGAAATGAGCAGCTCGGCGTTGGACTTTGTCAAGGCCATTTCCCTGATGAGGTCGTTGATGTCCTCTTGGTTGGGGTAGTAGGGGCACCTTTCACCGGCCACCCGGCGTCGACGGCGCGCAGCAGATGACGCACCTTGCTCCTCCTCGGAATCATCATAGCTTGCTTCTTCTGCTGGACAAGATTGATCTCTCAAGGGAGGCTGTGGCACAGGTAGGTCCGTCGCGTTATGGGGAACAGGTGCAATAGATGACGGAATGTCAGGGTACTCAATGGGAGGCGCATTCTTCCCCTTTCTTCGTTTTGTTGGGTCCACCATACAGAAATAGCAGTCCGTGAGATGGTCTGAGGGCTCACGCCAGACACGGGGGATAGCGAAACGCATTGCCCTCTTCTCTCCTCTAAACCAACCTTCAAGAGTGCGGCGGCAGTAGTCACAGATGACATGTGGTGCCCAGCGTTTGTCTTGGTCACCGACTGGCATTCCGAAGTAGGCATGATAGGCTTCCTTTGCACGGGTGCAACTGTCCAAGCAGTGTTTTTTAGCCGTCTTTGCGAAGAACTCGCCGCACACGTAGCAGAAGGAATCCGCTGGGTATTTGCAACCACGAGCAGCCATAACAGTAACTTCGTCACACGTCACACGTCTGAAAAAGTAAAAATAATGGATTAATTTAACCCTATATGGACATAATTCTTATTTTTGCCTTAAAATTTTTTTTACCTATATTAAACATTCATTTAGAGTACTTTGAACATAAATATGTGATTTTTAATGTAATATATATATATATATATATATATAATAATATATATAAATAATATATATATATAATATATAATAATATATATAATATATATATAATGTAATATATATAATACAAATTGGACAACCTTATACCACGTGGCAAAGAAGGCATGGATGTCAGAGTCATCAATATTGTTACGTTTCAATAAAATATTCAGTGCTCAGTTTATCAGAATTGTTTTATATTACTTCAGCCACTCTAACAACATATATTGAGCAATAAAAAATTATTCAACTTACCTTTAATCAAATAAAGTGATAAAAAATAAAAAACGAACTGCGTAACCATACACTTTTACTTCTACTGACGCACTAACTTATTTTTTTCATTAAAGCTCGGTTTTCTGCAGTAGGAGTTGCCAATTCGTGATATAAACTCCTTGAACCGTTACAAATTTGACGATATCATCATTTAAGTTAAAATGTACTTGTTTCGATAAATATATAGTAAATTTTGAAGCGTTTACAGATCTGTCGCAGATGTCCATATAGGGTTAAAAAATAATAATATTCTTATTTCAACAAAATCGATGTACTGACAACAAACCCGAAGTTTAAAATCACTGACAGCTTTTTTCCAGTGATTTGAAGCATAATGAATTAGAAAATAAAGGTTATTGCCCAGAAACAAAGAAAAAAATTTTTTTTGTTACACGGTGATTAATTGTTATAATTGTAACGTTAATCAAATACATTCAAATAATCAGACCATTTAGGTTTTAACCAACAAAATTCACATTATCTGAAAAAGATGAGAAAAGAATTAATAAACTTGAAAACATAACGAAAATAATCCTAGGTTTTAAAGCGTTACAAAATCTCTTAATAATTAGTAAATTAGTGAAATAATGTTTTACAATACTAGAAAAATTAAGCCTTTAGAAAAGTATAAGCATATAGTAAGAATAAAGTTAAATAATATAGAAATAAGATCTCACAATAGTTATTTACACATAATGACCAAAACGTTTCGTTTGTCTCCGTTTTATCACATTTGTCTCATACAAAAACTTTAATTAATACGACAATAATAATAATAATAAGGATAATAATAACAATAATAACAATAATATTAATAATAGCTTTAGCTATATTCCTATTCTTGCCCACTGAGCTATGACCTTGGAGCCTGTCTAGGGCCCCCTAGTAGCAGCGGGGCCCTAAGCGGCCGCTTAGTCTGCTTATGCAGGGAAACGGCCCTGTATATATATACTGTATATATATATATATATATATATATATCATAAATATTTTTCACGTGTTACTTTCGTGAAATAATTTTCATATATATATATATATATATATAATATATATATATATATATATATATATAATATATATATTAGGGGACTGCGAAGCTTCGAGATTCGATTGATTTCGAATCGGAAGAGAGAATTCGATTTGATTCGTTAGCTTTAGCTTGGCCTCCGATTCGATATTTTCGAATCTCCATTAAGTCCTGTAAACAACATCAGTGATGTTTTGAAGAACACTTTCGTAAATAAACTCTTCTTTTTACTTAGTATATAGATTAAATTATAATCTGAGACCAATCTCTTGTACAATAACATTTATACTTTAATACCATTGTTCCTTCTGATGATCAAACAATACATTTTTTTAGAAGGATTTACTTTGTCCTTTGTTCTCAAGAAGATTTAATTAATTTTATGCTTATTACTAATTGTATGTAGATTCGAGATTCGATTTGAATTTTTTGGGATGATTTGATTCGAAAAAAAAATTGTGAGTCGGCAGGGCCCTAATATACATGGTGGGTAAAAAAAAGTGACCCCTTAGAGGTAAAATCATTAAAAAAAGTAAGGGGACTAGAGCTCCCAAACTTCATAGATGCTTACCTTAGCATGTTGTTCGTTTTAATTGGGAAGTTGCTCGATGTGTCTCCCTTCCTGCTCAACGCAGGCCTCCAAACGTGGACGCCACTGATCAATACACCTGTGAAAGATCGGGGCTAGTAGCTGGCCACATATTGGGTTCGATAAAATTCGGTGTTTCGTTCTCAAGGAATATGCCAGTTTGGCGTGCTCTGTGAGCAGGGGCTTCATCTTGTTGGAAAGTATATCTTTCACTCTGTCTAACTGATATTCGACGAATTAGTGGTGAAAGATATACTTTCCAACAAGATGAAACCCCTGCTCACAGAGCACGCCAAACTGTCACATTCCTTGAGAACGAAACACCGGATTTTATCGAACCCACTATGTGGCCGGCTAGTAGCCCCGATCTGGAGAGAAAAGAAAGGAGTAAGAATCTAAATTAGTGTGTTAGTTGTGTTGAAGAGGTGTCGGTTGGTTGATTATGAAGTATGTAATTTTACCGAGGAAAGGCTGTCGTTTAATTCTGGATTTAATTTCCTGATAAAGAGGGATTCTAAAATTTTGAGATCAAGCGAATTAGAAGCAGACGACAAAATTGTAAAGGAGTCCTGGGGTACGGGTGGTCATGGGTCTCTGAATGATGCCGAATAGCAGAGGATTCAGGGGTACCAAGGAGGCGAGAATTAACTATTTTGCCTATTGCATTAGTTTTATAACTATGTACAGTATATTTATCTTAATTTTTTTTACTTTTGTTTCTTTAGTTAAATTGATTTCTTTATGCTTTCATTTAGTCATTGAGGGTGGCCCCTGAGTGGACGGAAACGTTTAGCCAATAAATGTTGAGAGTCGTATCTCTTGTCGTTATATTTCTATTGTGATAAGATTCCCCAAGAACACTTCTATTTTAACATATATATATATATATATATATATATATATGGGAATGAACTCAGAATGGTTCCCTGAGTTTTTTATGATACACACAGACCGTGCATGGAACAAGGAACTCTTCTGGGATAATTAAATCCACTATAGTCCGAATAAGTAATGGTAAATGACAAATACCATAGTTTTTCTTTTTCATGATGCTAGCCCGACGTGGGCAACGGGTCACTCGCAAAGAGGTCCCATAAATATAGCTTCCCTCACCAGCTATCTGCAAAGCAGACAGGATCCAGCTTTGGGACATGGATCTAGGGTTTAAAGCAGCCGAGCCCTGCTACATTTAGAACCTCAATATAAGCAAAAGACTCGCTGCCTTCACGTCAGATTGAATACATCAAAGAAAAAGGGGTAACTATTATATTTTTAGCCAAAAACCAAAACTTAAACCTCAACTGGCAGAATTGAGTTTTGGTTTTTGACTAAAAATATAATAGTTACCCCTTTTTCTTTGATGTATTCAATCTGACGTGAAGGCAGCGAGTCTTTTGCTTATATTGAGGTTCTAACTGTAGCAGGGCTAGGCTGCTTTAAACCCTAGATCTATGTCCCAAAGCTGGATCCTGTCTGCTTTGCAGATAGCTGGTGAGGGAAGCTATATTTATGGGACCTCTTTGCGAGTGACCCGTTGCCCACGTCGGGATAGCATCATGAAAAAGAAAAACTATGGTATTTGTCATTTACCGTTACTTATTCGGACTATAGTGGATTTAATTATCCCAGAAGAGTTCCTTGTTCCATGCACGGTCTGTGCATATTATATATATATATATATATATATACAGGGTGGGCGGAAAGTAGCTCCCTATTTTGGATTGGTAAAAAAATACGTATATTATCCATTTATTTCAGAAGAAATAATATGAAAAGGTAGGCATACATGGTAGGTTTTCTATAAAATTCAATGTGGGCTCCAACTCTTTCCACCAGCTTCTGGAGCCGCCCAGGAATGGCGTCCACTGATTTTAGCAGGAACTCCGGCGGGATGGAGGACATGACTTCCCGAATTCGGTCCTCCAGTTCTTCCAATGTCCTCGGTTTGGTGCGGTAGACTTCTTCCTTTACCCACCCCCAAAGAAAGAAGTCGCACGGTGTCAAGTCGGGGCTCCTGGCTGGCCATTGATGTGGACCATGACGACCCATCCAACGCCCAGGGAAGTGGGCATCCAGCCACTCACGGACAACAAGAGCGAAGTGCGGAGGGGCGCCATCTTGCATAAATATCAGATCGTCGATGTTCTCCCATGTGCTGACAACCGGCCAGACCTCGTTTCGCAACATAGCAAGGTACCGCTCAGCATTCATGGTGTTGCGCAGAAGGAACGGGCCCACAACCTGATCTGAGGTCATACCACACCACACCGTTACACTGAACCGATTCTGCTGTTTTTCAGCGGTAACCGTGCGACTTCTTTCTTTAGGGGTGGGTAAAGGAAGAAGTCTACCGCACCAAACCGAGGACATTGGAAGAACTGGAGGACCGAATTCGGGAAGTCATGTCCTCCATCCCGCCGGAGTTCCTGCTAAAGTCAGTTGACGCCATTCCTGGGCGGCTCCAGAAGCTGGTGGAAAGAGTTGGAGCCCACATTGAATTTTAGAGAAAACCTACCATGTATGCCTACCTTTTCATATTATTTCTTCTGAAATAAATGGATAATATACGTATTTTTTTACCAATCCAAAATAGGGAGCTACTTTCCGCCCACCCTGTATATATATATATATATATAATTATTATATATATATATATATATATATATGATGAATAAAACCACGAAGGAAAGGAAACACAGATGGTGCTCAAGCGCTTTCGTCTAATGACATCCTCAGGATGTCATTAGACGAAAGCGCTTGAGCACCATCTGTGTTTCCTTTCCTTCGTGGTTTTATTCATCATAAATACTTTTCACGTGTTACTTTCGTGAAATAATTTATATATATATATATATATATATATATATATATATATATATATATATATATATACACGAGGCTCAACACTCCAATGTGCTACCAAAAGAATTGCAAGTAGAACCCGGATGTTCAGGCAAAATGCCATAAATGCCTATTTTTCCATTTCCAAGAAAAAGCCTTCTTCCTCATAAAGTGCCTAATTTTCCTTTTTTTAGTATTATTCCATTAGTCATAAAATAAGCCTATCAGTTTGTTATATATACCTACACACACACACGTGTATATATATATATATATATATATACACAAACTCAGAATGGTTCCCTGAGAACATTATATGTTAAACACAGACCGTGCATGGAACAAGGAACTCTTCTGGGAAAATTAAATCCACTATAGTCCGAATAAGTAATGGTAAATGACAAATACCATAGTTTTTTTCCTTTTTCATGATTTTAGCCCGACGTGGGCAACGGGTCTCTCGCAAAGAGATCCCATAAATATAGCTTCCCTCACCAGCTATCTGCAAAGCAGACAGGATCCAGCTTTGGGACGTGGATCTAGGGTTTAAAGCAAGCCTAGATCCCTACACTCAGAACCTCTATATAAGTAAAAGACTCGTTGCATTCACGTCGTGTTGAATAAATCAAAGAAAAAGGGGGTAACTATTATATTTTTAGCCAAAAAAACCAAAACTTAAACCTCAACCGGGACATTGAGCGTCCACTTTTCAAGGCACGAAACACGTCCGTTTAGTATACACAAACTCAGAATGGTTCCCTGAGAACATTATATGTTAAACACAGACCGTGCATGGAACAAGGAACTCTTCTGGGAAAATTAAATCCACTATAGTCCGAATAAGTAATGGTAAATGACAAATACCATAGTTTTTTTCCTTTTTCATGATTTTAGCCCGACGTGGGCAACGGGTCTCTCGCAAAGAGATCCCATAAATATAGCTTCCCTCACCAGCTATCTGCAAAGCAGACAGGATCCAGCTTTGGGACGTGGATCTAGGGTTTAAAGCAAGCCTAGATCCCTACACTCAGAAACCTCTTTGCGAGAGACCCGTTGCCCACGTCGGGCTAAAATCATGAAAAAGGAAAAAAACTATGGTATTTGTCATTTACCATTACTTATTCGGACTATAGTGGATTTAATTTTCCCAGAAGAGTTCCTTGTTCCATGCACGGTCTGTGTTTAACATATAATGTTCTCAGGGAACCATTCTGAGTTGTGTATACTAAACGGACGTGTTTCGTGCCTTGAAAAGTGGACGCTCAATGTCCCGGTTGAGGTTTAAGTTTGGTTTTTTTGGCTAAAAATATAATAGTTACCCCCTTTTTCTTTGATTTATTCAACACGACGTGAATGCAACGAGTCTTTTACTTATATAGAGGTTCTGAGTGTAGGGATCTAGGCTTGCTTTAAACCCTAGATCCACGTCCCAAAGCTGGATCCTGTCTGCTTTGCAGATAGCTGGTGAGGGAAGCTATATTTATGGGATCTCTTTGCGAGAGACCCGTTGCCCACGTCGGGCTAAAATCATGAAAAAGGAAAAAAACTATGGTATTTGTCATTTACCATTACTTATTCGGACTATAGTGGATTTAATTTTCCCAGAAGAGTTCCTTGTTCCATGCACGGTCTGTGTTTAACATATATATATATATAGATATATAAACATTATACATATATGTATACACATTTCATATATACACACTTTATACATATATATATATACACACACATTTTATATATATATATATATATACACACTGTGTGTATATATACACATTTTATATATATATATATATATATATATATATATATATATATATATATATATATATATAATATATATATATATACTGTGTATATATATATATATATATAGGGTGTCCCATAAGTCCGGCATCATAGGAGAAATTCATATTTTTCTATTTCTACAAACCATAATTCATATTTTTCTCTTTCTACAGGCCATAATGTCTGTGAGCAAGGAAGAACGAATCCAGATAATTCTACTCATAGGAAATCAGAGTCAAAGAGAGGCCGCTGCTGAATTTAACAGACTGCATCCAGACCGCGAGCCAATAACACAGAGTTGTGTTAGCAGACTTGTTGCAAAGTTTAAGGAAACAGGATCCATAGAAAATAAACCACGCAGTGGACCTTCAAGGAGATCCACTGACGATGATACAGTGACTGCTATCCTGGCTCATTTTAACAGAAGTCCCAATAAGTCTCTTCGGCGATTGTCCGCCGAGACAGGAGTGTCGAAAAGTAGCATCCATCGCATTCTTCAGGCTCACAAATGGCATCCATATAAACTTCAGATCCTACAGAAATTAAGCAACGATGATCCCGACCGGCGGATGGAATTTTGTGAATGGGCTACGGTACAATATGCTCGGGATGCCAATTTCCCATCCACCATTCTGTTCAGTGACAAGGCTGTTTTTTATGGAAATGGTGAGGTAAATCGACAGAACACCCGCTACTGGTCTCAAAACAACCCTCACTGGTATACCTCTTCAAAGGAACAAAGTTCATCTCGGGTGATGGTATGGTGTGGCATTTGGAAGGATCGCATCATAGGCCCCCTCTTTTTCGATGAACATGTCACTGGAGGCACCTACCTACGTATGCTCAAGGAAGAAGCATTTCCCAGTGTCTTGAACGAAGAAGGAAACTTCCCAACATGGTTCCAGCAAGACGGCGCTACTGCACATTACAGCACCCAAGTAAGGGAATACCTGTACCAACAATTCCCTGGTCATTGGATAGGACGTCGAGGGCCTGTGGAATGGCCAGCTAGAAGCCCGGATCTCACGCCACTAGATTTTTTATCTCTGGGGCCACTTGAAAGCGCTGGTATACGCATAGAAAATTAGGAGTGTTGAACATTTGCTGCAGCACATTATTCGGTTATGTAACAACATTACTCCTGACATCATTCACCGTGTGCTTGCTGACTGGGTATCACGTCTGAATTTGTGTATTGAAAACAATGGTTGACATATTGAGCACGTTCTGTAAAAAAAGCTTTTGTTTTGCCTTTTTTTATTATTTTTCCTATGATGCTGGACTTATGGGACACCCTGTATATATATATTATATATATATATATATATATATATATATATATATATATATATGCATAATGTTATAATGTTTCAGACCAACAAAGACCCTAGGATCTACTCATGGCTGATCTACCTAACTGTTCGTAATTGTGTATTGAGCATGTCCTCCGTGGTGGCGGAAGGGACCTACAATTTTACGTGGGTTCCGAACCACAAAGCCTTAATTTTACTACCTTAAACTATACCCAATCTATCAACATATGCCTCTAATCGATTTTTAAACATGTTTATAGACGTGCTACTAATTATTTCTTCCGGCAAACTATTCCAGCTATTTAATATTCTATGATTCTATGCATAAAAAAGTTTTTGGCAACTGCTGTCTCGAACTTTCTACTTGTCAACTTACACCCGTTATTTCTAGTCCTATTATATTGAGATATTTCGAAAAAGCTATCTCTATCTACGTTATCGAATCCATTCATAATTTTGAAAAGCTGGATTAGCTCACCCCTTAGCCTCCTAGTCTCGAGTGTAGTCAATTTTAACTCCTTAAGCCTATCCTCGTACGACTTCGACCTAAGCGACGGAATCATCTTAGTTGCTCGTCTTTGAACTCTTTCGATTTTGTCTATATCTTTGCGCATATGCGGATTCCAAAATTAGACCGCGTACTCCAAATGGGGTCTAACTAATGATTTATAAAGAGGAACTATAATATCGCGCGATTTGTACTCAAAATTTCGAGCTATAAAACCTAACACTTTGTTCGCCTTATTGACCGCTGCTGTACTTTGTTTCGCTACTTTTAAATCACCAATGACTATAACTCCTAAATCTTTTTCCTGCTCTACGCTTGTTAAATCTTTCCCTGACATACTATACGCAAAATTACCGTTACGCGAACCTATATGCAAAATTTTGCACTTATCAACGTTAAATCTCATTTGCCATGTGACTGACCAATCAACGATTTTATTCAGATCTTCCTGAATTTTACCTCTATCTTCGTCATTAATCGCCTTACCACCCAGCTTCGTGCCATCCGCAAACTTTGAAACTATACTGACTAGGCCGACATCTAAATCGTTAATATATATAAGAAAAAGAAAGGGGTCCAATACAGAACCCTGAGGAACGCCTTGCGCTACATTAGCCCAACACGACTACGCTCCATCAACGACCACCCTCTGTTTCCTACCTTGCAACCACTCTTCTATCCAATTTATTACTACACCCCTGATTCCATGAGCCTTAATTTTCTCAATGAGTCTTTTGTGCGGTACGGTGTCAAACGCTTTTTGAAAATCTAAATACACTACATCAACCGCCCGATGACAATCGTAAAAGTGAACCACCCTTTGAAAAAATTCTAAAAGATTAATTAAGCAAGATTTGTTTCGCCTCAAACCGTGCTGCGTATTTCTAACTAAGTTATGCAATTCTAAGTGTTCGACTATACGATCCCTAATTATTGATTCCAGTAGCTTACCTACAACAGACGTTAAACTGATTGGCCTATAATTTCCCGCCGCAACTTTATCGCCTTTCTTAAAGATAGGTGTTACGTTTGCTAACTTGAAATTATCTGGTACGCACCCCTCAGAAATAGACGCATTAAAAATCTTTGTTAGCGGCAAAACAATGCTATCTTTTAATGCTTTAATTGTATGGGATATATGGAATCGGGCCCCGGTGATTTACGCATTTTCATTTTATCAATAATCAATATAACGTATCACCTCCCCTTCACTACCTACAATATTATCCAAAATATTACCATTATCAAAATGTATTATGACTATGACCGTAGGGATATTCGTTACATCTTCTATAGTAACGGTTCCGGTTATATATAGGACCCCTAATCAAACAGCTGATACGGACGAAACGTTATATCGTGAACTAAAGAGAATAATAGGTAGTGGGCAAGCCTTAGTTATGGGTGACTTCAATTGCGCCAACGCGAATTACGATACAATGCAGGGAGACGCGGAAGGTAATCGTTTAGTTAATTTTCTCGAGGATACCTTTCTTATTCAAAAGGTTGGGGAACCTACGAGGTTGGACAGTATTTTAGATTTAGTAATAATTATGGATGATAGGCTAATTACTGATCTTCAAGTAATAGAACCGTTAAGCAATAACGATCACAATATGGTTGAGTTTGTCCTCTCAGTAAGTCACTCAAAACCAGCTAACTCGACTAAAATTCGCAACTTCCAGCACGCAGACTTTTGTAAATTTCGAAATAAATTGTCACACGTCAATTGGGAAAACGTAATGGGGAACTCCAACGCAAAACTAATGTGGGAATCGTTTGAAACAGTATTTAGGACTATAAATGAGGAATGTGTACCGTACAAAATTAAGCTTGCGAAAGTAAACAACAAGCCCTTGTGGTTTACTTCTAGAGTAGGAGACATTATAAAGAGTAGAGATAGGGCTTATAGGCTACATAAGTGCGATAAAGACAATTTGTGGTTACGAAACAACTACATATCTCTAAGACGTGAAGCGAAAAGTGTAATAAAAAAGTCCAAGCGCGAATTTGAAATCTCCATAGCTCGTGACGGTAAAGAAAACCAAGCGATTCTTTCAATACGTCAACAATAGAAATCCAGTAAAAAGTGTCTTGGGGCCGTTGAAAAACGTTAACGAAGATCTAGTTTCTGAAAACAAGGAAATGGCTACCTTGCTAAACGAATGTTTTACGTCAGATTTTACTATAGAAGATGTAACGAATATCCCTACGGTCATAGACATAATACCTTTTGATAATGGTAATATTTTGGATAATATTGTGGTTAGTGAAGGGAAGTTAATGCACTATATTGATAAAATGAAAACGAGTAAATCACTGGGGCCGGATTCCATATATCCCTTACAACTAAAAGAATTAAAAGATAGCATTGTTGTGCCGCTAACAAAGATTTTTAATGCGTCTATTTCTGAGGAGTGCGTACCAGATAATTTCAAGTTTGCAAACGTAACACCTATCTTTAAGAAAGGCGATAAAGGTGCGGCGGGAAATTATAGGTCAATCAGTTTAACGTCTGTTGTAGGTAAGCTACTGGAATCAATAATTAGGGATCGTATAGTCGAATACTTAGAACTGCATAACTTAGAAATACGCAGCACGGTTTTAGGCGAAACAAATCTTGCTTAACTAATCTTTTAGAATTTTTTCAAAGCGTGGTTGACGTTTATGATAGTCATCGGGCGGTTGATGTAGTGTATTTAGATTTTCAAAAAGCGTTTGACACCGTACAGCACAAAAGACTTATTGAGAAAACTAAGGCTCATGGAATCAGGGGTAGAGTAATAAATTGGATAGAAGAGTGGTTGCGAGGTAGGAAACAGAGGGTGGTCGTTGATGGAGCGGAGTCGTGTTGGGCTAATGTAGCGAGTGGCGTTCCTCAGGGTTCTGTATTGGACCCCTTTCTTTTTCTTATATATATTAACGATTTTGATGTCGGCCTAGTCAGTATAGTTTCAAAGTTTGCGGATGACACGAAGCTGGGTGGTAGGGCGACTAATGACGAAGATAGAGGTAAAATCCAGAATGATTTGAATAAAATCGTTGATTGGTCAGTCACATGGCAAATGAGATTTAACGTCGATAAGTGCAAAATTTTACATATAGGTTCGCGTAACGGTAATTTTAGGTATATTATGTCAGGGAAAGAGTTGCTAAGCGTAGAACAGGAAAAAGATTTAGGAGTTATAGTCATTGGTGATTTAAAAGTAGCGAAACAAAGTACAGCAGCGGTCAATAAAGCGAACATAGTGTTAGGTTTTATAGCTCAGAATTTTGAGTACAAATCGCGCGGTATTATAGTTCATCTTTATAAATCATTAGTTAGACCCCATTTGGAGTACGCGATCCAATTTTGGAATCGCATATGCGCAAAGATATAGACAAAATTGAAAGAGTTCAAAGACGAGCAACTAAGATGATTCAGTCGCTTAGGTCAAAGTCGTACGAGGATAGGCTTAAAGAGTTAAAATTGACTACACCGGAGACTAGAAGGCTAAGGGGTGATCTAATCCAGGTTTTCAAAATTATGAATGGGTTTTATAACGTAGATAGAGATAGCTTTTTCGAAATATCTCAATATAATAGGACTAGAAATAACGGGTGTAAGTTGACAAGTAGAAGGTTCGAGACAGCAGTTGCCAAAAACTTTTTTACGCATAGAATAGTAAATAGCTGGAATAGTTTGCCGGTAGAAGTAATTAGTAGCACGTCTATAAACATGTTTAAAAATCGATTAGACGCTTATGTTGATAGATTGGGTATAGTATAAGGTAGTAAAATTAAGGGTTGGATAAGATAGATTTTGATTCTCGTTTCATTAAAGATCACAATAACCAGACTAGAGGTCATAGTATAAAATTATTTAAGCCAAGATGTAGAACAAATTTAAGAAAGCATAGTTTTACAAACAGAGTAATTAAGTTTTGGAACAGTCTGACAGAAGAAGTGGTGACTTCAGATACAATTGATTCTTTCAAAAGAAGGTTGGATAGTTTGATGTCTGCAAGGGACATCTGGTGATAGTGTTTAAGCACATTTTTATGGCATGAATGGTACTAGTTTATTTCATATATATTATGTACATTTAAGTGAGAGATCACACAGCTCAACACAAGTGTTGTGGGATATAGGGAGGCAGCATCTTGGGTTAGGGGATACCCTCTGTCCTTACACACTCCATTTAAAGAGATTCGTCTGCCGAGCGGTGCCCCCCATAGTACTGTGAGGTATTGAAGAACTCATGATCTTCACTTGCCCCACAAACACCTTTAAATGGGAGACCCAAAATGGGTGCACACACATTTCTACATTACTGTACAGTCTTTACAGCCACACCTACACTTTTCCTCCTAAGTATATATATTGTAATGTATATGGTTGTAAATTGTGACTTGGTCAGCAATTGATATGGACCGTCACTTATTTTTGGTTGGCAAGGTACTGGTATTGATGGATACCGTAACGAAATTGACTGGATTCTTTGGATCTGATATGTTTCCATGGCAGTTATAAATATATATATAGTGTAACATATTTGTGGATAGTAGTCTATTATGACTTGATCCTCTGGATCCAGAGATTCTATCTTTAGTTTTAAATTGATAATTAATTAGTTTTAAATTAATAATTATTTAGTTTTGTAAAAATTGGTTGTTGCCAATGTACAGGCAGTTTTTACATAGTGGAGCCACCTTGATGGGCCGAAGTGGCCCATAGTGTGCCCACTATACAAATTTCTTATGTTCTTATGTTCTTTGTGGTTCGGAACCCACGTAAAATTGTAGGTCCCCTCCGCCACCACGGAGGCCATGCACAATACACAATTACGAACACAGTTAGGTAGACCAGCCATGAGTGGGTCCAAGGGTCTTTGTTGGTCTGAAACATTATAACATTATAACATTATATATATATTGTATATATATATATATTATATATATATAATATATATATATATATACAATATATCGGTGGTGATCAATCTTTCCTTGTGAACAGACGTGTTTTATCGAGTATCCAGTGTTATCAATTGAATACGTGGTTTTCGTTCAGGTGTCTTTAAAAAAAAATAGTGTTTGGTGCATTCTTAACTAAATTACTTCGTGTTACTAATCATTCATTGACGAATATATTTCATTTATTGACTTTATTCAGTACTATATTGTTTGATTAAACCAAGACTAGTGCACGTGGTTTGCCTTGTTTGTTTTTCAAATCTATCAGAAAACGAGGAGTCATAAGGTTCATTTTCCCTTCCTTCGGGAGATCAGGTAGAGTGTGGTCACACACCGCGGGACAAAGGGAAAGAAGTCAATCGAATCGCGGACAGATAAGTATTATTAATACTCTTTCTTTTACAGATCTTTCGTCGGTAGCTTAATTATATATTCATTTAGTATAAATTTGTTAGAAGAACCTGTTTCTGCGTTTCAAGAACATTTTCGCGGGTTTGGACAGGTGACGGCAGAATAAGCACGCGGTAGACCTACGTTGTAATTTATTAATTTCCAAACGATCGTGTTTTTTTTGTTTTTCTTTTTTTCGTTTTTTAACTAATTAAAAGCATGGCACACCCGTCAAGTACGTGCAGTCGCTGTGAAGGGAAATTTGCCGCCGCTTACGCGTTTACAATGGCTAATAATAATGAACAGTTAGTTTGCAGATGGTGCTCAAGCATGGAAGTCCTGAGGAACGAGTTAGAACGTGAGAGGGAAGCCAGAGTGAGGCTTGCAGAAAGCGTGATGCTCCTGACGGCAAAATTAGAATCCCTTGAGACTCCAGTTACGACCCCTCCTGCCTCAGTTTCTACTAATAATATAAATAGTACTAACAGCCCTCTCTCTTCCCTTAGTTCCCAAACCTTTGTTTGAGTGCGTAATGGAGCCCCATTGAGAAAACCTAAGACTTTTCTACCAGTAATAACAAACAATAAGTTTTCTGTTTTAGGTTTCGAAGATGCTGATGAACCGGAAATACGACTCGTTGACGATTCCATTCTTCGAGGGGAGCTCGAGGAATTCTGTGGGAGAAACCCTCGTCGTAGGCGCCGTTACTGCTACCCTGGTGCAAGGGTGGAGGATGTAACTAATAGTGTTGACCATTTTACAGACGGTACCGGCGAGGACACAACGTATGTTATTCATGTCGGTACTAATAACGTTTTAAATTCTAGATCGGAAGAACTGCTGGCTAGGTACAGCGACTTACTAGAGCGATTAAACGAAAAGACTAATAAGACTGTTTTAACAGGTATGCTTCCTCGAATTATCCAACGTAACGATTTCTACAGCAAGGCGACCTATATTAACAATAACCTAAAGCAGGGGTCACCAACCTGGGCGGTAGCGCCCACTAGTGGGCCCACATTAAAGGTAATTAAACATTTATTTCATTATTTATTTTATCGATTATGTTGATTTATTCTTTTTGATCTAAGTTGGGCGATAAACTTTTTTAATTTTCAAAAAATCGTAAAAGTGGTAGGTGAACAAAAAAAAGGTTGGTGACCCCAGACCTAAAGTCTCTTTGCCAACAGGAAGGAGTGCATTTTGCAAATTTTTAGAACAGTTTCTACGGCAGGAGGGACTTGTTCCTCGGAGATGGACTTCATCTTAATGATGTTGGAGCTGCGCGTTTAGGAAGCCTATTTCATAATACTCTCTCTTCTTTTCAGGCTGCCGTAACTCGAACGTCACATCGTAAATTCCACAAATTTCCAATGCGCTCGCGAAGGTGTCGCAATTAAAAAAAATTTGAAGGTTCTATACTTAAATGCTCGTAGATTACGAAATAAAATAAACAATTTTTTTCTATAATTTCTTGTAAAGGCTATGATTTAATTGCGATAAATGAATCGTGGCGTAGCACTGAAACACGTGACTTTGTATGGGAGTATCAAATTAGAGGTTATAGAATTTTTGTTGAAAAGAGAAGAGGTAGGCGAGGAGGCGGTGTTATGTTGTATATCAAAGATAATATTGCGAACGTTATAGAAGTAAAGCACACAATATCAGAACCGATAGATTCCACTATAGCGGAACTTAAATTGAACGATTTCAAACTTGCTATAATGTTATGTTATAATGTTATAATGTTTCAGACCAACAAAAACCGTAGGATCCACTCATGGCTGGTCTACCTAACTGTGTTCGTAATTGTGTATTGTGTATGTCCTCCGTGGTGGCGGAGGGGACCTACAATTTTGCGTGTGCTCCGAACCACAAAGCTTTAATTTTACTACCTTAAACTATACCCAATCTATAAACATATGCGTCTAATCGATTTTTAACATGTTTATAGAAGTGCTACTAATTACTTCTACCGGCAAACTATTCCAGCTATTTGCTATTCTATGTGTAAAAAAGTTTTTGGCAACTGCTGTCTCGAACCTTCTACTTGTCAACTTACACCCGTTATTTCTAGTCCTATTATATTGAGATATTTCGAAAAGCTATCTCTATCTACGTTATCGAATCCATTCATAATTTTGAAAACCTGGATTAGATCACCCCTTAGCCTTCTAGTCTCGAACGTAGTCAATTTTAACTCTTTAAGCCTATCCTCGTACTACTTTGACCTAAGCGACGGAATCATCTTAGTTGATCGTCCTTGAACTCTTTCGAGTTTGTCTATATCTTTTCGCATATGCAGATTACAAAATTGGATCGCGTACTCCAAATGGGGTTTAACTAATGATTTATAAAGAAGAACTATAATATCGCGCGATTTGTACTCAAAATTCTGAGCTATAAAACCTAACACTTTGTTCGCTTTATTGAACGCTGCTGTACTTTGTTTCGCTACTTTTAAATCACCAGTGACTATAACTCCTAAATCTATTTCCTGTTCTACGCTTCTTAACTCCTCCCCTGACATACTATACGCAAAATTACCGTTACGCGAACCTATATGTAAAATTTTGCACTTATCGACGTTAAATCTCATTTGCCATGTGAATGACCAATCTACTTTTTTATTCAGATCCTCGTGGATTTTACCTCTATCTTCGTCATTAATCGCCCTACCACCCAGCTTCGTGTCATCCGCAAACTTTGAAACTGTACTGACAAGGCCGACATCTAAATCATTAATATATATAAGAAAAAGCAAGGGGCCCAATACAGAACCCTGAGGAACGCCACTCGCTACATTAGCCCAACACGACTCCGCTCCATCAACAACCACCCTCTGTTTCCTACCTCGCAACCACTCTTCTATTCAATTTATTACTACACCGCTGATTCCATGAGCCAATCGTAAACGTGAACCACCCTTTGACAAAATTCTAAAAGATTAGTTAAGCAAGATTTGTTTCGCCTAAAACCGTGCTGCGTGTTTCTAACTAAGTTATGCAATTCTAAGTGTTCGACTATACGATCCCTAATTATTGATTCCAGTAGCTTACCTACAAAAGATGTTAAACTGATTGGCCTATAATTTCCCGCCGCACCTTTATCGCCTTTCTTAAAGATAGGTGTTACGTTTGCTAACTTGAAATTATCTGGGACGCACCTCTCAGAAATAGACGCATTAAAAATCTTTGTTAGCGGCAAAACAATGCTATCTTTTAATTCTTTTACTTGAATGGGATATATGGAATCCGGCGCCAGTGATTTACGCATTTTCATTTTATCAATATAACGCATTACCTCCCATTCACTAACTACAATATTATCCAGTATTATGGTTGCGAGGTAGGAAACAGAGGGTGGTCTTTGATGGAGCGGAGTCGTGTTGGGCTAATGTAGCGAGTGGCGTTCCTCAGGGTTCTGTATTGGGCCCCTTGCTTTTTCTTATATATATTAACGATTTAGATGTCGGCCTAGTCAGTGCAGTTTCAAAGTTTGCGGATGACATGAAGCTGGGTGGTAGGGCGATTAATGACGAAGATATAGGATAAAATCCAGGAAGATCTGAATAAAAAAGTAGATTGGTCAGTCACATGGCAAATGAGATTTAACGTCGATAAGTGCAAAATTTTACATATAGGTTCGCGTAACGGTAATTTTGCGTATATTATGTCAGGGTAAGAGTTAACAAGCGTAGAACAGGAAAAAGATGTAGGAGTTATAGTCACTGGTGACTTAAATGTAGCGAAACAAAGTACAGCAGCTGTCAATAAAGCGAACAACGTGTTAGGTTTTATAGCTCAGAATTTTGAGTACAAATCACACGGTATTATAGTTCCTCTTTATAAATCATTAGTTGACCCCATTTGGAGTACGCTACCCAATTTTGGAATTCGCATATGCGCAAAGATATAGACAAAATCGAAAGAGTTCAATGACGAGCAGCTAAGATGATTCCGTCGCTTAGGTCAAAGTCGGTCGAGGATAGGTTTACGGAGTTAAAATTGACTACACTCCAGACTAGGAGGCTAAGGGGTGATCTAATCCAGGTTTTCAAAATTATGAATGGGTTCGATAACGTAGAGATAGCTTTTTCGAAATAACTTAACATAATTGGACTAGAAATAACGGGTGTAAGTTGACAAGTAGAAGGTTCGCGACAGCAGTTGCCAAAAACTTTTTTACGCATAGAATAGTAAATAGCTGGAATAGTTTGCTGGAAGAAGTAATTAGTAGCACGTCTATAAACATGTTTAAAAATCGATTAGACGCATATGTTGATAGATTGGGTATAGTTTAAGGTAATAAAATTATGGCTTTGTGGTTCGGAACCCACGTAAAGTTGTAGGTCCCCTCCGCTACCACGGAGGACATGCACAATACACAATTACGAACAGAGTTACTGTAGGTTGACCAGCCTTGAGTGGATCCTAGGGTCTTTTTTGGCCTGAAACATTATAACATTATAGCGTTTTAAATATATATATTATATATTTATATATATATATATATATATATATATATTATATATATATATATATATTATATATATATATTATATATATTTAGATATTATAGATATATATATTACATATATATATATATATATATATATATTATGGATATGTACATTATATATATATTATATATCAGTGGTTCCCAACCTTTTCACCACAAAGGACCCCTTTTATTTTTATTTTTTCCCACGGACCCCATGTTTTTGAAAGATTCCGTCTACCAAACAAACTGTTTTTATTAACTAATAATTAACTCGTTTTCTCATTTTTCACTATCAAATAAAGGACATATAAGTGAGTATGCAATTAGAATACAGCGTATTAAAAAAGTATTAATAATTCCAGCCAAGAGCAAGGAAACTTGAAATTTTAGCCTAAGCGTCCTTATCGTGGGCAAATGTACGATTTCTATTGGAACCTCTCGAAATATTGAAAGCTCACGGACCCCCAGGACTACCTTCGCGGACCTCCAGGGGTCCGGGGACCCCAGGTTGGGAACCACTGTTATATATTATATTATTATATATATTATTATATTATATATATATATATATATATATATATATATATATATATATATATATATATATATATATATATATATATATATATTATACATATATTATACATTATACATATATATTATATATATATTATATATTATACATATATATTTTATATATATTATATATTATACATATATATTTTACATATATTATATATTATATATATTATATACAGTGCGTTCGAAGTCTCTCCTCAGTGAACGTACTTTTTGTGAACAGTGTTTGACAACAAGTGTAGACGATTTGCTCTGTGCCTGCGAAATGGTAGAAAACACTTTCAACACATGTAAAATCAAAAGGTTATGTAATAAAATTACTAAATCATGGGTGAATGAAAACTGTAGTTTTTCAATTTCCTATGCGTTTAACATAGCACTGCGGAGAGACTTTTCGAACCCATTGTGTGTGTATATAATATATATATATATATATATATTATATACAGTATATTATATATATATATTATATTTTTATATATATCATTATATAGTTATATCATATACATATATATATAATATATATTACACATATTATATATATATATTATATATATGTATATTATATATATATGTATTTTATATATATATATATATATATATATATATATATATATATATATATGATACACACAGACCGTGCATGGAACAAGGAACTCTTCTGGGATAATTAAATCCACTATAGTCCGAATAAGTAATGGTAAATGACAAATACCATTGTTTTTCTTTTCCATGATGCTAGCCCGACGTGGGCAACGGGTCACTCGCAAAAAGATCCACACAAATATAGCTTCCCTCACCAGCTATCTGCAAAGCAGACAGGATCCAGCTTTGGGACATGGATCTAGGGTTTAAAGCAGCCTAGCCCAGCTACATTTAGAACCTCAATATAATCAAATGACTCGCTGTCTTCACGTGAGATTGAATACATCAAAGAAAAAGGGGTAACTATTATATTTTATCCAAAAAACCAAAACTTAAACCTCAACTGGCAGAATTGAGCGTCCACTTTTCAAGGCACATAACATGTCCGTTTAAAGATGGGAATGAACTCAGAATGGTCCCCTGAGTTTTTTATTATACACACAGACCGTGCAAGGAACAAGGAACTCTTCTGGGATAATTAAATCCACTATAGTCCGAATAAGTAATTGTAAATGACAAATACCATAGTGGACGCTCAATTCTGCCAGTTGAGGTTTAAGTTTTGTTTTATTGGCTAAAATATAATAGTTACCCCTTTTTCTTTGATGTATTCAATCTGACGTGAAGACAGCGAGTATTTTGCTTGTATTGAGGTTCTAAATGTAGCAGGGCTAGGCTGCTTTAAACCCTAGATCCACGTCCCAAAGCTGGATCCTGTCTGCTTTGCAGATAGCTGGTGAGGGAAGCTATATTTGTGGGATCTCTTTGCGAGTGACCCGTTGCCCACGTCGGGCTAGCATCATGGAAAAGAAAAACTATGGTATTTGTCATTTGCCATTACTTATTCGGACTACAGTGGATTTAATTATCCCAGAAGAGTTCCTTGTTCCATGCACGGTCTGTGTGCATCATATATATATATATATATATATATATATATATAAATATATATATTATATATATATATATTTATATGATATATATATATATATATAATATATATATATATATACACACAGTATTATATATATATATATATATAATATATATATATATATATATATATATATATACAGGGTGTCCCAGAATTAACTATTTCAATGAAATCGGACAAATTTTTAAAAAAACACACTTTTATTTATGTTTATCATGTTTAATATGTGTTAAAAATGTATAAATTTCTAAATTTTTTTCATAATTTTATTTTCATAATTTTTTCATAGTTTTTCATAGTTTTATTTTTAGAATGGCAAAGAGATTCTCCAAAAGTTAACGTGTGGCTTGGAATGACCAAATCCAAAATTTATGGCCCATTCTTCTTTGCGGAAGCAACTGTAACAGGTACCGTCTACCTTGATATGCTTCAGCAGTTTCTCGAACCACAGCTTCTTGATGATGGCATTCTTGATAATGTTGTGTTTCAACAAGATGGAGCACCACGTCATTATGCTCTAATTGTTCGAGAATACCTCAACAGACGCCTTCCGAATCGGTGGATTGGACGTGGAGGACCTCGACCTTGGCCTCCGCGTTCTCCGGATTTGACACCCCTGGATTTCTTTGTATGGGGTTTCATAAAAACAAAGGTTTATCGCCAAAAGATCAATAGTTTAGCTGAACTTAAAGAACGCATCCAGTTGGCAGTGCGGGAGATAACACCTGAAATGCTTCAAAATGTGTTTCGCAGCGCTGAGGATAGATTTGAAATTTGCAGAGATACAGACGGTGCACATGTTGAAACTTCTCAATAAAGGTTTGACTTATGATTTATAAATCTATTTGTTTTTGTATCATAATTTAGTAATAAACACAAAATTATGTCAGTTTTTATTAAATTTGTCCGATTTCATTGAAATAGATAGTTAATTCTGGGACACCCTGTATATTATATATTATATACGAATATTATATTATATATATATATATAAATATTTTATATATATATATATATATATATATATATATATATATATATATATATATATACACAAACTCAGAATGGTTCCCTGAGAACATTATATGTTAAACACAAACCGTGCATGGAACAAGGAACTCTTCTGGGAAAATTAAATCCACTATAGTCCGAATAAGTAATGCAGATAGCTGGTGAGGGAAGCTATATTTATGGGATCTCTTTGCGAGAGACCCGTTGCCCACGTCGGGCTAAAATCATGAAAAAGAAAAAACTATGGTATTTGTCATTTACCATTACTTATTCGGACTATAGTGGATTTAATTTTCCCAGAAGAGTTCCTTGTTCCATGCACGGTTTGTGTTTAACATATATATATATATATAAGGATTGTATACAAAGTTTTGTCCGATGAATAAACGCTGATATTCTTGTAATTATGAGGTCTATGGCTACTGAAATTCGGTTGATTTATTTAATATATAATTCTCGTGCTTCGAACACTATGCGTAGGCTATGCGTAGGCTAGGCGCTACATAGCGCCTAGCCTACCCAACCGTCAGCCATCATCATTTTCTCTTCATTCATTTCTCGCTGCATTTATCATTTATTGCTTATTTTTAAGCATGGAATTTGAACGAAGAGACGTACGTAAGGTGATTTATTTCTTCTGGAAACGTGGAATGTTACCTGCAATCATAGCAGCAGAGATAAATTCGACACTTGATGCTGAAACAACAAATGAACGTACATGTCGTCGGTGGGTGGCTCAATTCAAGGAAAACAATTTCAATGTCGATGATAAACCACGTTGTGGTCGACCATCACTGGATTTGAACACAGGTATACAAAACTTTCTGGATACAGAGAAGTATGCTACGACTAGGAGTATTGCATTAGAACTGGGAGTTTGTCACAGAACAATTCAGCAGCATCTTATTCAGATGGGGAAACGTTATTTATCTAATCGATGGATTCCACATTATTTAACTGTTGAACAAAAGGCAAACCGTGAACGAATATGTTTAGAGTTGTTGGAGAAATATGCTGCAAATGATTTCTTGGGACAATTAATTACAATGGACGAAGTTTGGATCTATTGGGACAATGATGGCAGCTATCACCATATGAGTTGGAGAGGAGATGGTGATATCCCAAATGTGGAAGTTCAACGGACGTTGACCATTCGTAAACATCTGCTCTCGGTATACTGGGACTGCAAGGGTGTTCTCCTTTTGGAGGTATTGCCACGTGGACAAACAATAAATGCTGATATTTACTGTCAGCATTTAGATCGCTTGAAGGTAGCAATTCAGCAAAAACGTCGGCGACTAGTTAATGGGGGATACCACCATCTTCACTACCTCCATGATAACGCGAAGCCTCATACAGCTGCTAAAACTGTTCAGAAACAGCGCGATCTCGGTTTTACAGTATTGCCACATCCCCCATATTCACCAGACCTCGCACCGTCTGATTTTTACCTTTTCTCCCCACTTAAATCTTCAATTCGTGGTAGGAAGTTCTCATCTGCGGAAGAAACTTCCATTTTTCCCGGGCTTTTTAGGCATTGTTAATGTACTTAAATTTTTGGATATTAATGTAGTATTTTCATATAACAATATTGTGAAAAATATCATAGTAAAAAATAGCCCTACCAATAATTCAGGCATTATCTATAAAATTGGTTGTAAACAATGTGATTCCGTTTACATTGGTCAGACGGGAAAGGATTCGCACACGCGTGTAAAACAGCATCAATATTCCGTTAGAACGGGACAGTCGTCCAGTGCCCTTTTTGTCCATTTGTCAGAGTTATCCCATTTTATTGATTGGAATAATGCTTCAGTTTTGTTTGACTCTAGCAACATTGTTAATAGAAATATTCTTGAGTCTGCTATTATTCAACTTACAAATAACTTTAACATGAGCAAAGGTCTTTTTCAACTCGATCCCGTTGTTTTGAATTCGTTCAGAATGGATTTAGACAAGAAGGGCAGAGTGCTAAACCTTTGGTAATTTTCCCTTATAAATTTGTATGCTCCTCTTACAATTTTTATTTTTCATTTTTTTTTTGTGATCTATATATCATTCAGGCATTATCTATAAAATTGGTTGTAAACAATCCATTTGATCTTGTGTTGAATTCGGGCAAAGTGCTAAAATTGGCAGTTTTCCTTACAAATTTGTATGCTTCTCCCACAATTTTTATTTCTATATTTACTATATATATATATATATATATTATATATATATATACAGGGCGTCCCAAAAAAATGTATACACACTTTAACAGCTGATAGCTCAATTGATGTTTCTTTCTTTCCAAGTTAAACCCATTAGAATTAATAATGGCAGTCAGACTAAGCTTTGAACAAAGGAAATTCATTCTAAAATGCTACTGGAAGTGTGAAAACGCAGTTGAAGTGCAAAGACAGTTTAGGAGGGAGTTTCAAACAGATCCACCAACGCGACTTACCATCACTCGAATTAGAGATAACTTTGAAGCCGATGGAACTGTTCAGAATGTCCACAAGAAGCGTTCCGGAAGACCACGGACATCGACAAGCCCCACAAAGCAAGAAAGAGTACTGGAAACGTATCACCAAAGTCCAAGAAAATCTGTGCGGCAAGCGAGTCGTGAGGTAGGAATTTCAGAATCGTCTGTCCAACGCATTTTGAAGCGCTGTCAATGGAAAAGTTACATTCCAAGATTAGTCCATGCTATTAATGAAGATGATCCGGACCGAAGAGTGGAGTATTGCGAGTGGTACTTGGCACGATGTGGATGTGGATTGGACGAAGGGGTTTCGTAGAATACCCTCCGCGTTCACCAGACCTCACACCACTAGACTTTTTTTTATGGGGATACTTAAAAGACAAAGTCTACGCTATAAAACCTGCAACAGTCGCTGAATTGAGAGCAGCCATTGAACGAGAATGCACACAAATACCAAACGAAATGTTTCGTGATGTTTGCGATTCCATTGCTTCGCGTTATCAGCAGTGCCTGGACCAGAACGGACGTCAGTTTGAAAACAGGCGTTGACAAAACAATTAAATAATGTCTGTAGATTCTATTACATTTTGAAAATGAAATGTATTTTAATAAACACTGCCTTTATAATTATTTAAAGTGTGTATACATTTTTTTGGGACGCCCTGTATATATATATTTTTTTTTTTTGTAACCTATATATAGTCTTGAACTCTTTATCCACTTCAGTGTTCCTGAGGATGTCATTAGATGAAAGCGCTTGAGCACCACTCTGTGTTTCCTTTCCTTCGTGGTTTTATTCATCATAAATATTTTTCACGTGTTACTTTCGTGAAATAATTTTCATATTATACAGGGTGGGGCACGGGAACCAAGTGTTTTTGGAATAATCAGGAAAATGATATTTATTTTTGTAAAGAAAATATATTGATAGAACAACATTCGTAAGAACATAGCATTTCATGTCATAATAATCATGTACCGAAAATTATATCTGGCATATGATGTCCTTGGCCGTCGACGCATTGTTGAAGGCGTTTACGAAAATTGGCCTCCACTCTTCCCAGCAGGTCTCTGTTGATTTGGATGATTTGTTGACGGATCGCTTCCTTCAATGCATCTAATGTACGGGGCTTGTCCTCGTAGACACGTGACTTGAGGTACCCCCATAGAAAGAAGTCACATGTGGACAAGTCAGGGGACCGAGGGGGCCATGCAATGTCACCAAATCTCGAAATGAGATGGTTGGGAAACAGGGGGCGAAGAACAGCCATTGACGCTCTGGCGGTGTGTGGCGTGGCCCCATCTTGCTGAAACCACAAATGTCGACGAGCAATACGCCTTCTTCGTAACTCAGGGATGAAAAAGGTGTTCACCATCTCAATGTAACGCCCAGATGTTATGGTAACGGTAACCCCATTTTGTTCGAAGAAATAGGGACCGATGACGCCAAACTTTCCCACCGCGCACCAAACTGTAACCTTAGGGCTATGCAGCGGTTTTTCATGGAGTTGTCGCGGATTTTCAGCAGCCCAATACCGACAGTTTTGATTGTTGACGGCCCCATTAAGGTGGAAATGGGCTTTCATCACTCATTACCACCATCATGTTTTCATTCTGCTCATAAAGTGCAAACATTTCCTGTGCAAAATTCAGTCGTTGGGGGCAATCGTTTACATTCAATTCCTGCACCATCGCTAACTTGTATGGGTGAAAATGTAATTCTTCATGCAAAATCCGTCTAACAGTACGATTGCTGATTCCGAGTGCAGCTGAATGTCTCCGAGCAGAGCGGCCTGGGCTTTGCAACATCGCTTGTCTGACCCTTTCAACGTTCTCTGGAGTACGCACAGTGCGTTGCGGCCCCTTCGGTTTTGTTTTCATTATTGAGCCTCCTGTTCGAAGATTGTTAACCCAACGTAAGATTGTGTCACGAGCGGGAACAGAGTCATTTCGATGAATGTTGAATCTGCGGCGAAACGCACGCTGAACTGCTGTCACTGACTCGCCACTCCTAACAAAATGATCATACGCGAACATGCGGTGTTCTAAACGTCCACTGCTCCATGATGGCACCTGAAAGATAAAGGTGAGTGTTAGTTAAAGTTAAATGCTATGAACCCAGGAATGGAATGCTACCTACCGCACGCCCCTCCCATTCCTAATGGCCGATTACTAGCTATTCAAAAAACACTTGATTCCCGTGCCCCACCCTGTATATATATATATATATATATATATATATATATATATATATATATATTATATATATATGACAGAAACTGAGCGTGCATAATAGCATTATTTTATATTAAACATTTTTGAAATTTAAATCTTTGTCATTGTTGTGTGGCGAACATTTTCAATACCTCCTGTTTTGTTCACTATAATGGCGTTGTAATATTATTTATACGAGTATAATGGCATTATTCTCTATTAAATTTTATTTTTGGAAATGAAATCTTTGTTATGTGTAACTAATATTTGCATCACCTACTGTTTTGTTCATTCAAGGAGTTGTAATATGCATTATGCGTATACATATAAAGGTATTATTCTAGCTTAAACGTTTTTGAAAGCAAGTTTATAAATGCCTTTGGGGTTTTTACTGCCTAATTTGAATGTTTATTTTGCCTATTTGCCTGCCTTTTTAAGGGGTTTAGTGCCTAAACATCCGGGCTCTGTATATAAGTAAGAGGTAGTATTTAAAGTACTACGAATAAAACTTTTAGCTATTACTAAGTATTCTCTGGACATGTGATTCACTGTTGCTGAAAACAGGACAAGAAAAGATTTATCCTCGACATGGTGTCGAGAAAATTTTTCTCATCTACAAAACTTTAATAGTTTTCTTCGTAAATAAAAAGTAGGCTTTCCTTTGTTTTTGAAGTCAGTCCCACTTTTTAGAATGTCGGCTTTAGTTGAATATTTATCCTGAATTTTTATCTTTTGATGTTCGTGTTTTGGGTATAAGAAATGAAGGGTTCGGGGTTTCTCCCGCGGTGGCGTCCCTTCCCCGGTGACCCCCAAATGAAAATAATCCATTCATTGCTCCGCTCGTGGGCGGGTGTGACGAAGTTGCGGTTTGTGTATGCACCGATATTAATGCGCAATATGGGCTACACTTAGTGTTGCCATCTTTCATTTCAGTAAATCCAGACACCTCCCCCCCCCCCCCCCCCTCCAAAGAAAATTATCCTCCCAACCCACAGTCCCTCATAATTGAAGTAAATCTGGACAATTTATAAGCACATTATTTTAAAAAGAGAAATATTTCAATATCTGAGAAAATGTGACTTACAAAAACAAGCCAAGCGGTACTTTAATTTTGTTATATACACTTATTAGAAAAGCATATAAAAGTTCTTTTTTCTATTCCAAAGGGATTTTTTTTATCACTTTTTTCCAAATTTTTCGGATCCTTTGCGCTCCGAACGGCTTTTTCCAACAAAAATATGACGTCACATGAAAAAATTTTCCAGAGGATCCGCGCTCCGAATGCGTTGTATGTACATCTGCATAATTGTAAAACGTTTTAGTTACTGCACGCCAAAATGCGGATATGTTGCTTGGCGTTTGACTGTCCTCATCCAAGATCCGGACAAACTGCATCCAGATGAGGGTGCGATCTGGACACCGGACATTTCTACTCATTTCCGGACTGTCCGGACGAAATTCGGACGGGTGGCAACATTAGCTACATTTGATACGGCAGCGAGGACACACTTTTTTTTTTCACAATTAACTGATGTTACAATTTAAGTGGTAGCGTGAACCCATTAATGTCTTTCTTCGTATTAGTTTTTCACTTAGCTTCATCTGAGTAAACAAACATTGTTTATCGTTATATTTTCAAAATTTACCTTTAACGTTATAACCCGTAATTTTTTTTTTTTACTTTAGACCACAAATATGACTTCCTTCGTTATGAAACACCATAAATTTTATAGTTTAAATCTTATGTTCGTTCACACATTAAATTAAATTTCACTTAATTTATACAATTAATAAACAAGGTGAGACCTTGATTCGGAAACAAGTAGGCCTAAAGAAACGGGATAGGCCTAGCGCGGAACATGAATAGAAGCCTAAGGCTTCGGAAAGAATTCACTCTCGTTGGCCCTAGGGGTAAATGAATTGAATTTACTGTTATTAATTCATCTTAAATATAGGCCCTATTTTCCCCAGGCTTGGATCAAAAGGTTAATATTTGGCTGGACACAGGGGCTAACGAGAAATGAGAGGTTGTGTTTCACTAGCACTATTTTTCATGATCTTTACGATGGTACTAATCATTTTTTGTGCTAGTGCGCGGTTATAAAATTCATTTAATATATAATTTTTACGTGGAGACTCCGTATGTATGTATGTATGTATGTATGTATGTATCCATGTATGTATGTTAGCGCTCCATGTGTTTGTATGTACGGTAATGCGTTTCGTGGACGTATCACTTGTTTTCAGATTGTCACATGGCTGGATTGGGCCAATTAGACACTTTTTGTGTAGATTTGGCCAATTAGACACTTTTTGCGACGTGCGCCATAGGAATTTCCTTTGCTTCACGCAGTTTGAGGACAATGGCTGAAGCTAGTGAAGGTTTTGAATGTGACGGTTGCGAGATTGAGTATTACCGCGCCATTTCTAAATATTTTGAAGATAACGAAGCAGCGGTGGATTGTTTTAAACGCCACGGAGTTCTGCCCGCTTGTGTGCAATGCCCTAAATGTAACAATTCCTGTTCTTATCGCGCGGACCAACATATATACTATTGTCACCGGCAGGTTAGGTTAGGTTGGTTAGGTTAGTTAATTTAGTTAGGTTAGCTAGTTTTTTATCAGAATTACATTTTCCTGGTGTAGTTTTCTCTGCTTTGTTGGAATTTGACACACATTTCTTGTGCAAATGAGTAGAAACACTCCATATTTTGGAATGGAAAAAAAAATAGTTTCTATTCATTTGCACAAGAAATGGGTATCAGATTCGAACAAAGCAGAGAAAACTACACTAGAAAAATGTAATTTTGATAAAAAAAATTAGCCCCTGTGTCCAGCCAAATATTTACCGTTCAAAATGTTGAAAACAAATTAACAAGGTGTCAAAAATGATCTTAAGATGGACTGTTTACGACAAACTTCGTGACAAACTGCTTCCGACTCTGTCTGACTGTCTTTTCTCGACTCAACTTCTATTGCCGAACCCTACCTTTCTGACTGACTCCTTCCCGTTGACAAAATTCTCTCTTCTCCCTTCGCTGGACGCTCCCTGGTTCACTCCGGATCGTGTTCGGTCAAATGTTATGGTTTCGCCAGCGAGATCATTTTTTATTATTTTATCATGAACCTATTACTTAAAAGAAATTTAGAATACATCCTGTTTGAGGAATTCCAGAGTTCTTATTGTTTTATATTGATTGCTGATATAAAAATAACCCCAACCATTATCTCAGACCACAACTTAATCGAGATATCAACAAATATGATGGCAGCATTAGAAGACAATACACATATTGTGGAAAGAAGTAAATTCGGGGCCTTTAACTTAAACTCGAAGACTATAAATTGGGAAGCAATCAGATCGCACATGGCCCAAATAGAATGGAGAACAATTTTCGAGAATAAAACAACGGAAGAAATGCTAACAACTTTGGAGGAAAAAACGCTGAGAATTTTAGAAAAATATGCTCCGAAATCACAGCCAAAAGGAAAGAGGAGCTGGCTAGAAAGGCAAAAGAGAAGTCTATTCCGCAAAAGAAAGAGAGTGGAGGCGAAGTTAGGAAACTGCGGAGATAATGGCAGGAAAATAATAAAATAAAAACTGGAGGGTATCGATAGGGAAATACAAGCCCTGATTAAGGACCATACAGAGAGGGAAGAGGAAAAGGCGGTAGAAGCAATAAAGGAAAATCCAAAATACTTCTATAGCTATGCAAAAAGGAAACAAAAACGCGCGCCGCTATTGGGCCCTTAAGGACGGGAAATAATGAACTAACCGACGATCCAAAAGAAATATCTGATACATTGAGAGCTCAATATGAATCAGTTTTCAGTACCCCAAAAAGTGACAAAGCGATACCTGACATAAATGCATTCTTTGAAGAGGAATTGCAAGGAGAGTATATAACAGACTTTGAGTTTACACCAGAAGATGTAGCGAGAGCTATAGAACAATGAAACTACATTCAGCTGCAGGTCCGGACAATTAGAACGCATTATTGATTAAAAACTGTAAAAATGAAATAGCTACACCTTTATACTGGATATGGAGAAGATCCCTAGACACTGGGGAAATACCGAGCATCTTGAAAAGAGCAAACATTGTCCCTATATATAAAGGAGGGGACAGATCTCAAGCAAAGAACTATAGACCAGTGTCATTGACGTCCCACCTCACCAAAGTATTTGAAAGAATAGTTAGACAGAAAATTTATGATTTCCTGGAGACACGGGAAAGATTCAACGAAAATCAGCATGGATTCCGATCAGGTAGATCATGCCTATCACAACTAATAGAGCACTACAACAATATCCTAGATGCATTGGAAGGCAATGACAACTACGATGTTATATACACAGATTTTGCTAAAGCTTTCGATAAATGTGACCATGGTATAATAGGACATAAAATTAAAGACATGGGGATAACAGGCAAAGTGGGAAAATGGATCTACAACTTCCTTAGTGATCGTCTGCAGGTCGTCAAAATTCAAAGTATATCATCATCAGAATCGGAAGTACGCAGCTCAGTACCACAAGGGACAGTACTGGCTCCACTCCTGTTCATTATCATGCTAACAGACATAGACAGCGGAGTAAACAGCAATAGTATAGTAACATCCTTTGCAGACGATACAAAGATCAGCAGAAAAATCAGAAGACAACAACATGTCATTCAACGCCGAGAAATTTCAGCTCTTGAGATATGGTAGAAAAGAAGAACTTAAACAGACTGCATATTATGCTCCAGATAGACAGGAAATTCAGAGAAGCATGAAAGCGATTGATCTCGGGATAATAATGACAGATGATACGAAATTCGAAACACAAAATCAGATAGCGATAAATAAAGCAAAAAGAGTCGCCGGACAGGTTCGAAGAACGTTCAAGAGAAGGGACAGGACAGTAATGATTCCCCTGCTAAAAACACTGATTATACCAAAACTTGAATACTGCTCAGTTTTGACGTCCCCATATAAAAAGGAAGAAACTAATAAACTAGAAGAAACGCAAAGGCATTTCACAGCCAAGATTGATGGCTGCAAAGAACTCAACTACTGGGAAAGACTACGTAAACTAAATCTGTACTCACTGGAAAGAAGAAGAGAGAGGTACATCATAATCTACATATGGAAAATGATCGAAAAACTGGTACCAAACCTAAAACTAAACCCAATTACCATTCAAACAACACTGGAAAATAGGAAAGGCAGAATGTGTAGTGTTCCCAAATTAAAAGCACGACAAGGGACCTCCTCAACCCTGAAGGAAAATAGCTTGGTTGTCAGGGGGCCAAGACTTTTCAACCAGCTTCCTAAGGACCTCAGAAACGTAACGGGGGTCAAAGTTGAAGTCTTCAAGAAAAGACTGGATGCCTGGCTCAGGACAGTACCAGATGAGCCGGGCGTGCCTGGCTATGTACGGTGGAGAGCGCAAGAAAGTAACTCGCTCCTCCACCAGGCCAGACCTAGAGGCGGGGCCACCAGCTTGACCTCCGTGTGAAGAGAGACCAACACACGAAACAACATAAGGTTCATAAGGTAAGGTAAGGTATGTTATTTAATTAACTTATTTGGCCTGTTTAACCATATTAAATTACTTAATTATATTTTTCCAGTTTTATATGAAAACTAAATTATTTATTAATATTCAACTGAAAGAAACAAAGGGTGGGATATCACCTGACGGCTATACTTGTTCCTTTTTGGTTGACGAATGACATCTCACTACAAGTAGGAACGTGACGAAACCTGTTCTTCTGGCTTCTTAGATTGGAGGTGTTGCTGGAGTTCAGGGCCAGTGTTTGTTTTGTATGGTGAATCTCCTTGCAGGGCTTCCAGTGGTGGGGATCATCTCATTTCCAGAAGTCGGAAAAGTGGTTGGGCTACTAGCTTGATAACGATCATAGGGTGCCTACCCATGCACATCTCTATGATTGAGTGAAGTGGCTCCAACTTTAATTTTCCACCCCTCTTTACGCTGTTTACTCTTTTATTTGTCTAGTTTGCATTCTCATGTTGGTTGAAGCCTTTTGGTAGGGTTGGTAGTTCTTGGAGAAGTTACCTCCTCATGGTTGCTCAGCCAAACCCTGTGTCTGAGGAACCGAAGTTGTGCGAGAAGCACAACTAGAAGGCTCTTCCATAATAGTTGTAATGAGCGTGGTGTGCATTGAAGTTTTTATTTTCTTGTGAATTCATGCCCATTTCTTTGTACATTGCATGTAGTCGAATATTTGTTTTGAATTCCTATCTGTTAATGGTTATATTTGGGGTATAAGGAACACTTTTACAGGAAAGACTGGTATCTTGTTATTCGCACCATTCACCCCTCTATGATTTGTAATAATCTAAGGGCGGATCTAAACATTTCAGTATCGGGGGGGTCCAAAGAAAAAAGGGCCGAGTACTAAAGTTTTTTCTTGAAACAGACCATCAATGAGCGAGTGTAAAATCAATTGTATTGTTTTATTAGATCAGTCTCATTCAAATATGATACAAAATAAAAATCTAATTTGGGCACAACAGTTATCGAAAAATTTTCAAACAATTACAAATTACTTGCCAATTAAAAGAACTATCAGAATAAGATAAAGATAAATATAGTGATATGGCTGCACCCAGAGATGGGCAATAAATACATTGAATGTATTTAAATACTAAATACTAAATACATGGGAGAAATGTATTTAAATACTAAATACTAAATACATTTTACGAATATATTTAGATACTAAATACAAAATACATCAATTGTATTTAAATACATTTGTTAATACATTTTAAATACATACAAATTTTAACATATGCATTCACTAATTCATGTTTTGATAAATTTCTACTTTAGTGCACTTTACCTTATTACCGTCTTTAGATTTAATTTTAAAGTATTTTCCATCAAACAGAGGGTGCACTAAATTGTTATCTGCAGATATATCACTGTTTGATTCACCGGATTTGCTTGTTGAAGCCATGACACGCACACGATAAAGAAATCAACCGCTTTCGACTAAGAGTGGCACACAACTGGTTGAACTGACACGTTGAAACATGAACCATGCTGTACTACACTGTCAACGCGTCGTACTGTGCTAGTACAGAACGTGTATTAAACCAGTAAAAGTATTTACATTTTTATATTTTGAGTATTTAAATACATTGTATTTAAATACTCATTAAAGTATTTAAATACTATATTTAAATACATGAAAAACAATGTATTTATAAATACAGTTCTAAATACACATATGTATTTAAATACGTATTTAAATACAAATGTATTTAAATACTGCCCAGCTCTGGCTGCACCAGTATTAAGGGCACCTATGAAACCAATTATAACTACAAATTTTTAAGTACAATCTATAAGGATAAAGGTTCAGAATATAAATCAAATGAAATTACCATGATCTATTTACAAAAATTTGTTTTCAGAGGCATACTCATCATTCAAACAAGGCACTTGCAAGAAATTGAGGGGGGTTCCAGACGTTGCCGCTCTCCCCTCTAGATCCGCCTATGTAATCGTGGTGTACATTGAGGCTTTCATTCTTTTGTGAATTGGTCCTCTTTTAGTTTAATAATTGTTTTGAATTTCAATCTGTTGATTACAGAATTTTGGGTATGAGGAACAGTTCGCATAACTACCGTTTTGCGAACCATTACACTCTAAACGTTATGATAATCGTGTTCAGTGAGGCTTTGGTTTCTATCAATTGATACCCCTTTCTGGTTTATCACTTTGTGTCGAAAATTTATTTTCAATGTTAATCAGTTGACCGCCATATTTAGGGTATAAGGAATATTTTTGCAGTAATGAAGGGTACGTCGTTACAAGAATCATTACTTTCTCTAAACGTTAGGATGAGTTTGATGTTCACTGAGGCTTTGATTTTTTTATGAATTGATGCCCTTTCCTATTATATCAGTTTTAGTCAAAAATTTGTTTTTGAATGTTAATCTGTTGATGGCCATATTTGGAGTATAAGGAAAACTTTTGCAGCTATTCTGAACTTTCTAACTGCATGCCTCCTGCTTTAAGGAGAGTTTGCAGTACCGGACTTTCAATACTTCTTATCTCTTTTCTGCCCAATCCTTTGACGCAAGGGTTAATCGGTATTCTTAATCTTTCTATTCAACTGGTCAACTCTGGAACAACCTTCCTTAACTAATCTTTCCCCCGGTCTATGACCTCCAATCTTTCAAACACAGCGTGTCCAGGCACCTCGAAAACTCTGGACCTTGATTTTGGTTCGCCCCTTCTCCTTCTATAAAGGGAGCGGAGGGGACATTTTTCGCAGCATTTTTTGCAGGCATTGTCGGCACCATTATCCTTTCTAAACATTAGAATAATCTTGGTGTTCAATAGAGCTTTGATTTTTTTTAAATTTTTCCCCATTCCTAGTATATCAATTTTAGTCTAATTTCTGTTTTGAATTTAGATCTGTTGATGGCCATATCTAGGGTATGAGAAACATTTTTGCAGAAATGAGTTGTTATAGGCACCATTGCCCTTACTAAACGTCAGGATAATCGTTGTGTTCAGTGAGGCTTTGATCATCTATGAATTCATCACCATTTCTGTATCACTTGCAGTCAAATATTTATTTTGAATTTGAATCTGTGAGTAGTATAGCCGCAAAAGGGGAGAGTGCAGGAATGTTGAAGGTTATTATGTAATGTTGCAAATGGGGGTGGGGTTGTTGCAAAGGGGGGTTGTTGCAAAGGGGGAAGGGGGTTGTTGCAAAGGGGGTTGTTGCAAAGGGGGGGGAACTTGGAGGCGGCGTTATCCCCCAAGAGAAAGGAGGAGGAGGAGAGAAAGGAGGAGAGGTATTCACCTGGCAGGAGCCAAGTGCACATTGTTTGTTTTTTTCTGTTTAAGGTGCTTTCAACCCCGCTGGATTATTGACACCATTTTTTTTTTTTTTTTTGTAGAGAAAGGTGGTGAAAGAAGTAGTAGAAGAAAGAGTTAAGACTTCCAGCCGGGCTGGCGTTGTTTTATAGGCTCCTAATCAGCCAGTTGGCGTAAATGGCTTGAGTTGCCAGATACCGCGATACCATTGTATACATTATTATAGACTCCTAATCAGCCAGTTGGCTGTAAATGGTTGTCAGATACCTCTTTTTAGCAGTATTATTGCATACATTATTATTATATACGCCTAATCAGCCAGTTGGCTGAGTTGCCAGATAGCGCCATGTATTCCGAAGACAGAGTTGCCAGATACCATTGTATACACTATTATAGACTCCTAATCAGCCAGTTGGCTGTAAATGGTTGTCAGATACCTCTTTTTAGCAGTATTATTGCATACATTATTATTATATACACCTAATCAGCCAGTTGGCTGAGTTGCCAGATAGCGCCATGTATTCCGAAGACAGAGTTGCCAGATACCATTGTATACACTATTATAGACTCCTAATCAGCCAGTTGGCTTAGAAGGCTTAAATATTGCCAGATACCGTTGTATACATTATTAGAATACCGGTAGTAGAAGGCATAACAATAAACAACATTGCATCATTCTTTTTATTATAAATATATAGAAAATAAATATACATTTGAGGAATATGCGTATAACAGAAATATATACACACAATTATGGATATATATATATAAAATAAAATATACATTTCATATACACTTCAATAGAAATATGTACATAACAGTACAGGAGAAATATACACACACACACACACACAATTATGGTGATATATAAAATAAAATATACATTTCATATACACTTCAATATGTACATAACAGTACAGGAGAAATATCAAGCACAAAATTATGGTGATATATATAAATACATTTCATATACACTTCAATAGAAATATGTACATAACAGTACAGGAGAATATCAAAAATATATATATAATATATATATATATATAACACAAATCAATAGAAATATGCGTATAATCGTCAAGCAAATATATATACAATTCACTTTTTTTTCAAAATACTAAACTCGGTCTTAATCGAGTTTACAATTACATCATTATTGCTCTGCATTACGCAGTATATGCGGCTTAATAATATTTCACCGCTTAAAGTATAGGGAAACCTGTATTCGATATGAATGGCTTTCATATCGTTCAGTACTATTTTTGTTCCCACTTTACAACCGGTTGGTAAGTCATCTTTAAACACGTCTAGAATACAATCAAAAGCACGCACAAAGAGTTCATCGTTAGCTACATTATTAAACACAAGTTTATAAGAACGCTTTTCCAATCGAGGGTTTATTTCTACCGACTCGAGCTTTTCAATCGTGAACTCTTCACTCAACATAGCGGCAATTGAAATAATCTTCTAAATCGTTACGACAACTGCGCGTTATATAAAGAAATAGTTCTTCAGGGTGAACGGTGTAGGTGAGCTCAGCCTTGTACCGATCAATTGCTTTGTACCAAAGTTCATGGTATTTCAAAGAGTCTAAACTTTTTAAATAAACATCCAGCACTAGACCATTCTCACCAGCCCTACACTCGGTAAACCCATCGAGCAGAGCAGTGTATGCGTATTCAAGTACTGTATCAAAATAAAACATATCCGTAACACGCGCGTCTAATATAGGTTTCAGTTTACGGAATCCGACGATTTCAAACATTCTGTCGAGGATGAAACGGTTTCGCGTAGGAATAAGAGCGTTATTATCAGAAGCATTCTTCCACATCAGCCTTATATCAATGCACGGCCGATCGTTATTTATACACAACGTACATACAACGGCGTATGAGGGCGCGTCACTAATCTGCTCTCTTCTTGTACCTACGTTAGCAGGTATTTTATAACGATCTTCACACCACTTCTCAACTATCACGAAGATTCTATTCATCTCCTCGATACTTAAATAAACCCGTTTGTTTGTCGGTCTACATTCCGTTTCCAGTACATAGCTAATGGTACCGGATTACGTCTGAACACGCGCAACGATTTCGTCACGGACACATCGTACGAGGCGTTGAGAATGCTGCTCAAAGGAAGTTCCATCGTATTCGAGGAGCGCACGTCCACTCGGTTCAAGCTCTGAGATAACTATGAGCCGTGTGAGGCACAGGCAGGAACGGTTCGACGGGCGGCTGACTCGATGATACGTGAATGGGCATGTTCGTACGACTCGAATTGTTGCACATATTTGTTTTTCCGTTTCGTCACTACCAGCCTACGCACTTTGGATAAGAACTAGGCGCTAATCATCTCCACACTCCGGCGCACTATTTGAGAGGAACATATGCTCATATTTTTCCTTTCTACCCATCAAACGATACTCGTCTCTAAAATCTGTTAAAAACTCACGCATGGCACTAGCCACAACCTCACTATGAACCTCATCATGATATACGTTAATATAGTGATAAAAACACCTAAGATTGTCCATGATCACGAGATTCACATTTTCAGACGTAGGGTATGAGTAATCGACATGGTGTAGCATGACGTAATACCGCTTGTCACACCACCCATCCACAAGGCTCATTATCCATACCTGCTGCTTCTCTTCTGCACGCGTTGTTTCTTTTACTTCACGGTGTATGTGAGACTTTATAAAGTTTAGCCCTGCAGCATACTTCAGCACATCGTCTGTGCAACGAAAGCCTTCAACAGTCTCACCAGAACATCCGTAGAGTATTTGTACATCTTGGAACTTCGCACAATCCAATGTGGTTTTAAAAGAGGCATAGGAGGGGGAATAGGAAGTTTTTCGGTATCCACCACATCCTCACACTTTACTGAATACCATTTCATAAACGTTGTGCAAGCATATTAAAGGTAGCCATTTCAATATACGTCTGATCTGAATACACGTCTGATCTCTCGGGCTTACTGCGGTCGACTGACCACGCAGGGACTCCCAGATAGTAGCATGACTCACGCAGTGGGCGGAGCTTAGAACTTTCACCTACACACACACACACACACACACACACACACACACACACAAAGGAGAAAGTGAAACGCTATTTGATTTATTTAATAAACGAGATATTCAAGTTATATATATTTACAAATACGATTTAATAAACGAGATATTCAAGTTATATATATATATATATTTACAAATAGATACGATTATATACAAGACGTGTGAGTTAGAAGCATCATTGGTATCCAAAGGGTACGGTATCATAGGTGCCAGGTAACTGGTAACGTTTCCTATAGGTGTTACGGCACACCATCGTACCCCTAAGTTCCTTCACGCCTCCCAGCTTCTGCGCCCGAAAATTGTGGGTGCCTACAATTAGTTGGTGAGGTTGCAAACATACTAGATCCTTCAACGACTCAAAGTTAACAACCTCCCGATTCGCATGGTTGAGCGTAATACCCTTTGCCTTCACGATATATTTCATTTCATCCCCTACCCTGACCCGTACCCCATAAGTCTTAGGTCCTGTTGAGATAAAAGAGTCGGCGTATGCGTCGTCCCCATACTCATCCTTGATCTCATCAGTGAGCTCGCCGAGGAACTCCCCAATAGCGGGCATGTAATCACCCTCCCTCTCTGTGAATATCACGCTATCTGTATCGGCATACAATACTCTCCGCCCAAGAGAATGCAATAGACCCCAAAGTTTTATACGGGCGTAGGCTGTTGTGAAGCTCGCCACAGGTATGTTTGTAACCCTTGAGGTATCTGTGGCAAATTCAGTGTTGTTGTACTTTATTACGTAAGTATTACCTACATTCACGATCTCCATGACCTCTTTATCGGGGGCATTGGCATAATCCCAGACATCGCTATAACTTTGTGCCAAATGAATGTTCCCTCTGCCGGTATTCTGCGCAAATTTTCCCCATAGACTGTTTAGACACAACTTTGCACTAAAGCGCTTGCCAGGATTCTTTACAATTTGGACACGATCAAGTTGTATACCTTCGCGGTCGCGGTAACGTTGAATATAGGCAGACTTTTCATCTTCGGTATCAACTCCTCGCGGATACCCTGATGCTTCAACCTTATCCTTCAAAAAGGCGTTTATATATGGTGTGAAAAGGTTGGGGAGCTTCTGAAACCTCCACACCTCGTGTATCTTCAGTATTCTATAACCATGGCGTACGGCTAGGGCCAGCTCAGGACTTGTATATACGCCTCTGATCTTACGCTGGTGGGGTATATGGTTACATTCGCCGTTATCCTCTTCCGCGCACTTCACGCACAGGGGAAACATGAGCTTGTCGTCGATAACGACAGGTAAGATCGGCATCCATAAATTGCGTGGGGGGAGTACGTCTACGAAAGAGAGCCCAAAGTAATGATCATTCAAATTTTTTGAAAATTCATTGATGGAGGGTATGCTAGGTCCCACCAGTTTCTCAGGAGCGCCCACGGGGTACGGATGGCTCTTCATCACGTATGGGTATAAAGAACAGAAATCGTAGTAATGGAGCTTCACGCCCACCGTAGGTGGAAAGTATAGTCTGAATGGATTTGTACGTCCTCCAAACAAGCTATCACCACATTTGAGAGGGTCCAGCACCATTGAACGCTTGATCGTTTTTATTTCCTCACGGTATACATCGTCTGTCTCCATCCGTGCATCATATTCATGCTCCCACAAGACTTTGTGAGTGAACTGTGATCCTATAAGTTGATCGCGGGTGCGGGTCCCTGCAAGACAGTCGGCAGGAGATCTACCGTGGATATCTCCGACGATACCGCACTCAGGGCGGGGGCATCCATGCCACCAGCATCCATTAAAGGAATACACAGTCTTCACACCAGTGACACGGTTTTCACTTAACCCATCAACCCAAAAAACACGTCCATTAATCTTAATGGGTACTTCACCCGTGTTGCGGGCGTGCTTTATGTATACACCTGTTTGTTGCTGCAGGTGTATGAGCCAGTAAATAGCCTTGTGTCCGTAACTGCGGGGGTTGTTTCGGTGAATAATGGCTAAGGTGTCTTTAGGCATGAAGTTATTCTTGAACACCGTAAAACATAATGATGCGATGGTGGTTGCGACTTGCAGTGGATCGCATTTGAAACGGGCTATGTACATACTTCTAAAGGCCTGGAAACATACTCTAAGCACGCGCACATCATTCACGCAATAACGCTCACATTCATCAGCTATATTATAAGGGTTACTTTCATTAAAACTGTCGTAGTATCGATCAAAGTCTTCACGTTCATCCATGCAGTCAAAATAATGTTTGGGGGTGGTGGGCCTACGTAGTTTAAAGTCTCGCTGGTGAGGAAAGTGTATGGGAAGTATCCTTTGGAAACTTCAGCTGCTACTCCCATCACCTTGGGTAGCTTTGCTAATTTACAAGGTGTGAATAATAAAGTATCTTTAAATTGTACATTGCCTCTTATCTGCATCTGTATTAATTTGTTGCCTCTTTTCAATGGATCACCTGTAAATATCTCAGAGGATTCGTGTTCAAGCAACTCCTTATAAAGGAACTGCGTGTCAAACTTTGCCCCGTTATGGGCGAGAATATACACAGTCATTTTTTTGAACTTGTCGGCTAACTTGACAATATAGGACACAAATAGTTTCACAGGACTATCGCTGACATTCGTTTTAAAAACGTTTGTCCGTTTACCGCATTTGGGGCACTCGTCACATTCGATACCCATACACTCATCACAGATGGTCTGGCTCACAAGTAAATGTGGAATTACCTCTTTGGTTTCAGCGTTCGTATATGTTTCTATATCGTAGTACACAGTTATACAAGGGTTATTTTTAGGCTTAGCATCTTTCATATAACACACATGCTTTACTCCATCCGCCTTATATTCCTCCTGGCATGTAGGACAGTGAATTACGTCGCACTTGTGCTTAAATTTTCCCCAATTATCCATTGTGTGAAACATACCACATTCACAGATTCTCATTTTCCTGCACGTACCAATTGATTTATGGAGATCAAAGCAGCTATTATTGAAAAATGTGCGTCTACACACATCACAGTCTCTCTTCTCAACTACACGGCTTTCACATTTGGTGCTTTTACACTGCTCACATACCATGTGACATTCTTTACAATGTCTCACTATATCATCCGCAAACTCGAGGCACCCCTTACACAAATCATGATGTCTCCCATATTTTCGACTTTTGTCATAACTCGCGTAAAGCCCCCTTATATTACGGATGGGGAGATACGTTGTCCCTGACAATCCTAAAATAAGTAGGGGCCTTGTACGATCTCTCACACAGCTTTTAAAAACATACACAGTCCGGCGGCGATCATCCAAACCAAATAAACTATGCGCACATTCATTTCCTGTTCTACCTTTCTCAGCTCTTCAGGACCCATATTACAGTCAAATTCAAGTTCACAGTCTACAGCTAGTTTACGGGCACGCTCAACGATCGTAGGCAGCCAAATTTTTTGAGTCCGTGTATTTTGTACAGTAAACATACGTGCTAAGAGTACTGCTATAAAGCCGCAACCACGATCGACGTTTATATGCCTTCGGTAAATAGTTGGAGAATTGAAGTTAAGAGTGTACGGTATGGCACTATGACCCGCAACACGGAATACACGGTCAATATTTACCGTGAAGTTGTCCATATTGAAGGCTATACTACTTTGGACGGCTTGCATTATACGCCCTAATATATATTCTACATCTTCAGCAGCCAAACGTCTAAACGGTACTATCACCCAATAATCGTCTACATCACCGTCATCTGACCCGAACCCAAAGGACAGACTCGTCCTGACCTCACGCTCGTCGCGATTCTGAAGAGCAAACTCTATAATACGCTCTACAACCCTGCGTATCCCGCGCTCAATTCCATTGCTATACAGGGCTCTATGGTCGACCCTGACTCTATACCGATTTCTAGTCAAGGCGGGGGTGGGGGCTGCGGCGCGCACCAACTCGAACGTAATAACATCCTCAACAGAACGGGGGGCGGATGAATTAGTGGCTATATTAGGTGCTGCTGCTGGGGGCCCTGTTGCGTAGGAGGGTTGGGGATCTATTATTGTAGACTTAACAGAACGGGGGGCGGAATAAGGGGGTATATTAGGTGCTGCTGCTGGGGAGGTTGTTGCGTAAGAGGTTGAGGGTTGGGGGTCTGCTGCAACAGGTACGTATTTCGGCCGCTTTATACCTGATGTGGGGTTCTCATACCTCCGCTTTGGACGTGCAACCTGTATCGCTGGTGAGGGTTCAGGGGAGGAGATCACAACTACACTGTCATCGTCATCCGTAATGATAGGGTGCTCTACCTCATCGTCGGTTCTGTGGGAGAAGAAATATAAGGATCAGCACTCAAAATTTGTAATATTTTGTAAATGACCCACTTAGGAGTGTGACGTGTTAGAAATGGACTCTGTAGAAAAATTCAGATTCACGAGCCCATCCACATGTATTATATCTGGACCTACAGGATGTGGTAAAACTGTGTTTATGCTTAAAATCATTAAAGAAAAGGGCGAGATGTTCTCGAAATTTGTGCATAAAGTTATATGGTGCTATTCGACGTATCAATCAGTGTTCAACGAGTACCAAGATGATATTTTGTTCCACAAAGGTGTATATGACGTTAATTCGCTAAAGGGAACTGAACATACAATCATTGTAATTGACGATCTCATGTTGGAGATGGATAAAACGTTTGCCGAGACATTTACAGTATACTCCCACCATCTTAACATAAGCGTGTTCTTCATCAATCAGAATCTATTTTTCAAAAATAGATACATGCGCGATGTGTCGTTAAATACGCAATATCTAGTCTTATTCGCGCAACGTAGAGATGTATCACAAATTGGGGTATTAGCCAATCAAATGTTCCCGAATCAGCGTAAGGAGTTTTTGGAAGTTTATAAAGAAGCTACAAGCACGCGTTACGGATATTTGCTTTGCGACCTTCATCCGCGAAACACGTTTAGAGTGCTTCTGCGAACGAATATATTTCCAAACGAGCCTGAAACGGTGTATATTCCAGAATGACAAAGAGACTAAAGAAATACCATGAATTAATAAAAATCTATCATCGACTGCCCCGGGCAATGCAGCAGATGTTTATTAAAAATATCGACGCCGACTTTTTAAAATGCATCTGTGAAATCTGTCTTAACGTTATAAATTGCAATGTATCAATGAAAACCCATCAGAAGGCTCGCCTACGCCGCTACAAGAACATAATACGTACACTCGCTCGTAAAAGTCAAACTGTAGCGAAGAAAAAACGAGTTATTGTGCAAACAGGAGGGTCATTTCTCCCCATCTTATTTTCAGTTTTGGGCCCTTTACTGACTAGATTAATATAATGAAGAAAGTGGTAGTGATTCCCCACGAGGTGTACGCCTCACTGCAAAGAGACACGGATCTAGATCCCCGTAAAAGCAGACTTAAAAGAATGGAAAGCGAATTGTTAGCCCTATTAAACAGTGAAAAAACACCTGATGAGAAAAGAATCTTATACCAAGAAGCTCTGCAGAAATTTCTTCACGAGTACGAAAATTATAAGAGCCCTACAGAGATTCCTGTGGTTATTAGGCACAGCACGGGGGACGATGGCGACATAGGACCTGTACCCGACGACACAGCTGACCAACCAAAAAGATTAGCCACACAACATATCGAACATGTATTAAAAAATACCCTCCCACTTACATTGAGGAGTAAAGGCTTAAGTCTTTATAATCTATTGAATGAGGATCCCGCCATACAATGGACCGATACAGGGGAGATCATTGTGGAAGGATCAAAGGTACAGGGATCGAATATCGTAGACATTGTCCATGATCTGGTGAGAAAGTGGGATAGGCCATCACCATCAGGCTGGAAGCATATTAAAGCAAGACTACAACAAATAAATGTCCCTAAAACGTTGATAGGAAATCTGAACAGGTTAAAAGACTTGGAACATGCAACGCCTGTGACACAATTGAAGGCGCCGTCACCCCGCGGTAACACCTTTGAAGAGGAGCAAGAAGAGGTTAAACCAACCCTACCCACGTGCCTCTAAAATACGCAAATGGCTAACGTATTAACTAAACGTTATTATGACATTTCTACCCCATCCTCTTACGGCGGCGTAGATAGACTGTACAGTGTTTACGGAGTAGGAAAAAAAGATGTTGAAAGATTTTTGAGGGAGCAGGACGCTTATACGCTTCATAAGCCTGTGAGAAAAAGGTTTAAAACAGCCAAGACAACGGCTTCCTCGATTGATTCTATTTGGCAAGCAGATTTAACAGACATGCAAAGATATTCTGTGTATAACGATGGTTACCGCTACATTCTATTCATAATAGACGTGTTCTCTAGATATCTGTGGCTAGTTCCTCTGAAAAATAAATCACCTGAAACAGTTGCTAAAGCCACCAAAACGCTAATGTTAAAAGAAAACAGGGTTCCTGGCTATTTTTGTACGGATATGGGGAAGGAGTTTATAGGCCGTGCTTTTCAGAATATGTTGACAGAGTTTAATATCAGCTATTACACAACCAATTCTATACATAAGGCTTCTTTAGCTGAAAGAGTTCAGCGCACCATAAAGGAACGCATGCACCGTTATTTTACACATAAAAACACATACAGATTTCTAGACATTCTGGAATCATTGGCATCATCCTACAACCGCTCACACCATCGCACGATTGGGGCAACACCTAACGAAGTTTTAGAAAGAGGTACGCTCCCGAGAAGAGATGGACCACCACCACCACCACCACCACCACACTCTGTGCGCTTCAAAATCAATGATTATGTAAGGCTGTCGCGTTCGGGGAATAAATTCGCAAAGGGTTTTGAGCAAGGATGGACACGCGAGATTTTTAAAGTTAGGGCTGTGAGACCTAAAGGTGTGATAATGATGTATTACATTGAAGATTTGAATGGGGAAGAAATCTCAGGAGGCTTTTACCGCGAGGAATTGCAGAAAGTTGCGTTTAATTTAGAAAAAAATGTGTTTAAAATTGAGAAAATTTTAGGAAGCAAAGGTTCAGGAAGGAGAAAAATGTACCTGGTGAAATGGCTAGGGTACCCAGAAAGCTTCAACACCTATATAAAAGCTGATGCAATAATGAAGCTTAAATAGTATGCAACATGGCTCCTAACCATTTCTACGTCACACTCCCGTCCTCCTCGTCCCTGTCTGTACACCCTAACAACACGCTAGCCAACTTTGTAACAGAACTCCATGGGCACATTGAATTGGGTCGTGATTCGTATGAGGTGGGGATATGCGAAATTCAGCTGGACACCGTCTTTTTAAATATTGAACATAAAGAAACCGTTTTTACGATTCTTAGAGACATTGACGAGTGTGAAAAAGCTGGGGTAGCTATGGATGAAACTATGCGCATCGCTTGGACTAAGATTGCACGGTATTACAGTACAGAAGTAAGACTAGGGCCGGGTCAATATGGTTCGGCCGAGGATGTTGTGAGAGGCTTAAACGTAAGTTTAAGAAACTCAAACCTTACGAATGATTTAGTATATGAAATCGTAAACAACCCTGCACATACACTAATCCTAAAATCAAAGACTAACAGATGTCTTAAAGAACATAGAAAGTTCAAAATTCTAACCAACGGCCGATATAGCGCAGCCTTCCAAAGAGACACATTTCACGAGACACAGTATAACTTGTCCAGATTAATGTATCAATTGAAGATGGAGAAATTGGCTGAAAGGTCCCCAGACATGTGCTATATTTACAGTAATATAGTGGAGCACCAGTTTGTTGGGGATACCCAGGCACGCCTGCTGCGCATTGCTCACATCCCCAACCATAGAGGAAGGAGTTTGAGTATTACATATGACAGACCCCATTATGTGAATGTCGCAACTAATTTAATAACCAATATCACAATATATATAAGAACGATTGAGGGCGAAAACTTCCCATTCGGTAACGGGAGCTTAACAGTGAAGCTACACTTTCGACGCACTGAGTTATAATGGATAGAAAGCCTTTCACCGTCTATCGAGGGATGCGATACCAGCGCGGTAGTGGACTTGGATCCATTTTTTCATCCATACTACGTACGGCTGTTCCTTTGCTGAAGAGGGGTGCCAGATACCTTGGAAGGAAAGCGCTACAATCAGGCCTTAACACTGCAGAAGACATATTGGCCGGGGCTAAACCTAAAGAAGCTCTAAAAAAACATTTAAAGCGTACACGGAACGAAATCATCAAAGATGCAAAGAGAAAAATGCGTGGTGGCGGGAAGAAGAGAGGGCTCCCCGGAAGAAGAAGAAGGGGTCACGTGGTATTAAACGTAAAAGGCTATCAAAAAAGAAATGCTGTAAGCGAATGAAACCTATGGTTGACCACTTTTTTGACTGATATAAGCTAAGGATATTGATCTCATGAATCATAGTTTGTTTACCACTTGTCGAGAGAGGAGTCACTATTTCGCCATGGCACGCTTCATCCACCCATGTAGTTCACAATGCTGTAAATCGGAGCTGTCCTTTTTTGAGCTCCCGCCAACCCAAGTTTCTATTGAGCACAGTGACTTTTATTACAATTAACCCTTTAAACACAATTAGTTCACCGAGTGCACCTATAGAATTCGTGATACCCAGCTCAGGTCCTACTTTTTTGATCCAAGCTGTGTGCACATGTACGCTAAGCTACGTATAGCCCATTCTGATGGAACGGCCTGCGATGACAAATATGCTGTATACCCTGAAACAAACTTTCTGCACGCCATATTCAACCAGTGTGACGTATATTTAAATCAGACCAACATATCGGCAGGCACGGGGTACTATCATCTACGAGCCTATTTGGAAAATGTCCTCAACTTTTCCAAAGAAGCGAAGGCTACCTTTTTAAGTGCGGAGGGATATTATCAAACTAAAGATGAAAATAGTATAAAGGACAAATTTAAAAATTCTAAAAAGAAAATATACGAGTGTTTTGGACGGTTGCACACAGATTTCACTTTCCAGGAGAAGTTGCTTGTGAACGGGGTGGATATGAAAATAAAGCTCACCCGCACGAGTCCTGAGATCTGCTTAAATCTGGATGCGAATCAAGAAGAGGGTGCAAAGTCCGTTGTGGTTCACATTATGGACACATACCTCCGCGTACGGCGAGTGAAATTAAGTTCACCAAAACAACTAGAAATTGAGAAAAATTTACTAAACGCTACAGTGAAATATCCTATTAACAGAGTGCAGATCAAACTATATACGGTTCCTGCAGGGTTGGCATCGAAGCAGATAGAAAACATTGCCCTGGGAAATCTTCCTAAAAGGATATTAATCGGCATGCAGGACCACGCTTCGGTGAATGGAAAATATAAAAAGAGTGCCTTTAAATTCGAGAATTTCGGACTTAAAAATATAACTCTATACGTTAATGGCACTGCTTTGGGTGGAACAATGGGTACGGACTATTCATCAGACGCTGTGTTACCTCTTTGTGCCAGAGCCTATAGTAATCTGACCCATATTGCAGGTGATTGTGATGAGCTTGGTAATGGGGTAACGCAGGAAGAATTCATTGATCAATTTAACCTTTATCCGTTTGACATTACACCTGACTTATCTGCTAGCGTAAATACCCATTTAACACCACAGCAGAGCGGTAACATCTCAGTGCGGCTGGAATTCGCCAAGCCTATAGACGCTCCTATTAGTGTACTAGTATATCTCGAATCGCAAGCCCTAATAGAAGTAGATAGATTTAGAAGCGTTATCACTGACTTTTAAAATGGATGCTAATACACTTCAGAAAGTAATGGAGCGAGTCACACGTTCCAAATTTATCGGCGTGTTTGCGAAGAATGAAACATTGAGTTTGCCAAGTACGCGAGAATGCGGTAGTCTTATTGTGAACACAGACATCATCGGTAATGAAGGGATTCACTGGATCGCTGTCTATTTTAAAAATAGACAGCGCCTGTACTATTTTGATTCACTCGGTACTCAACCCTGGAGTGACCCTATTATTGTAAAATTTCTCGCTCAGTTACATATTCCCGAAGTTGTATGGAACCCATTTCGTATGCAGGGATATTTTACTAATGTTTGCGGAATGTACTGTGTCTCATTTCTCATGCATATGTCAAATGATAAAGAATTTATAAATTTTTTAAATTTATTTGACCCGTGTCACACTCACCGAAACGATGAAATGGTATGCAGACAGATAAAAAACCGTTTTCCAATTGTACGTACTCGTTGTATATTATAATGTTTTTGTTCGTATATTTGTATATTCGTTTATTGTACTGATTTCTTTCATTTAATAAATTTATGAAAATATATTGTGTCTTCTTATCCCAAAAAGATCGAAAAACACTTACATTATTTGACATTGTTGACTGATTAGTATATCATCCGTATTCCCTTCAAAAGATTGTATAACTCGTGTCAAATCCTCATCGGACCTTAAAGGAATAATGAAAACATATACAGAGTATACAGACAGACTGATCCCCATTATGTGAAGATATCTTTGGTTCGAGGAGTGAACGCCATAAAAATTTCGATTTTAGCATAATGGGGAAATAACACTGATTGACATTTTTGGCGAGTATCTAATTGACGAGATACTACAACTCTCCATATATATATAAAATTATAATTATGGGCACTTACATTTCTATGGTAGTCCCTTGCGTCGGGTTGTAAGGAGCGTCACTGCAAATATCTTCTACGGTTTGCGTCGAAAATAGTTCGCCACAATCAGTCGCATTGAAAAGACTAATTGTGGTTAATGCTGCAGTATCACGTTCTTCATACAAGTCTGGGGAGACGTACAGGTCCATGGTGGAGGATGTGTGACACTGCTGACTGATCAGTATATCATCCGTATTCCCTTCAAAAGATTGTATAACTCGTGTCAAATCCTCATCGGACCTTAAAGGAATAATGAAAACATATACAGAGTATACAGACAGACAGATCCCCATTATGTGAAGATATCTTTGGTTCGATTACCAATTTCGATTTTAGCATGATGGGGAAATAACATTGATTGACATTTTTGACTAGTATCTATTTGACGAAATACTACAACTCTCCGTATATATATAAAATCGAATTATGGACACTTACATTTCTATGGTAGTCCCTTGCGTCGGATTGTAAGGAGCGTCACTGCAAATATCTTCTACGGTTTGCGTCGAAAATAGTTCGCCACAATCAGCCGCATTGAAAAGACTAATTGTGGTTAATGCTGCAGTATCACGTTCTTCATACAAGTCTGGGGAGACGTACAGGTCCATGGTCGAGGAATGATTATTCACTGATGCGAAAATAGCTACTGTTACTCCCAACTGAAAATATCCCCTTTTATATGCACATTCGCCAAGCTCCGCCCAAAAGACCAGATGTCCGTCGTGATTGGCTGCCGATGTAGCTGGGTGGAGCTATGACGTGTACCATTCCGCTATAACGGGTACGGACGAGTAATTGCATCTTTATATTTTCACTAATAGAATTAATGCTCTTATTCTCCTTTGAAAATTATTTGGTGATTCGTATAGAACTTTTGATATTGAATCCAAATATGGTTTCAGAAGTTTTCTATCACCCATAGTTTTCGAGAAAATAATATTTCCATTTACTCAATTTCCCGCATCATTAGTCACTAATGTAATCGAGAGGGTATAAAGATATATCATAATTATATTTTAAAAATAACATTCGGTTTCAACGTTAAACTGTAGGTCTAAGGTGGTCATTACACATAATAAAAAAGTGGTTGGCAGATAAATGGGCACCCTACGTGTCCTAGTGGTTAAGACGCTGGGGCTGTTGATGGTTCAAACTGTAGGTCTAAGGTGGTCATTACACATAATAAAAGAAAGTGGTTGGCAGATAAATGGGCACCCTACGTGTCCTATGGGGTAATCTCTACTGAACTTCATTGCTAATAACTCTCAGTAATCGAATGACATCCCAAGTCGTACCTTTTCATTATAAATGGAATCCTTTATTTGAACAAAACTCTCGCTCTCTTTCTATATATATATATATATATATATATATATATATATATATATAGTGTATGAGAGATAATTGTTATTATTACTAAATTGAGGTTATTGGTAATGGATCTGGGCAAGGTGTAATAATGTAATAGACCATAATATTCTATTGAAATAATTTGTATTGTTATGGTTTTAGATAATTTAAGCTCAGGACCTGCATTGTCTACATCGACTCCATCCGTGATATAAAAATAAATGCATATTTTATTTAATTATTTCATTACATTTATCGAATGTAAATTATCTGCTGCGGTGGATGACTCCCCATCCAACTACCACTCAGATCCAACGTCGCTTAGTTGCTCGGCTGAGTTATGATAAAAGAAAATTATGGCAGTGGGTATGAGTAAGTTGTTTGATGTAATAGAACACAACATTCTACTCAATAATTTGTGCTGTTGCGGTATTAGAGGGTCAATCAGTGACTGAATTAAAAGTTATTTGCCCGATAGATATAATATGCATCAGTAAATGAGGCTTGCACCACTAAAGCGTTTGCCAAACATGGTGTGCCACGGTAAATTCAATTTATATAGATATGAGTAAGGTGTTTGATGTAATAGAACACAACATTCTACTCAATAATTTGTATTGTTGCGGTATTAGAGGGTCAATCAGTGACTGAATTAAAAGTTATTTGCCCGATAGATATAATATGCATCAGTAAATGAGGCTTGCACCACTAAAGCGTTTGCCAAACATGGTGTACCACGGTAAATTCAATTTATATATATATATATATATATATCATTATATTTCTATATGACACCATACAAATTACGCGTAAATATTTTCATTGTAGAAGTAATAACAATGACAATATTAATATCTGAAGTCAGTGGTGATTTCTGCTCGAATAGCTTGTAGAAGGATAATCCCTCGACCCGAAAAAGGTCCCTAGAGACCTTTTTCGTTCGAATCGTGTCCCTAGAGACACGATTCGAACTGATTTAGTTTCTGCCTTTCATCGTGTGTGTGTGTGTGTTGTGTGTGTGTGTGTGCATGAGTTGTTTATTATATATATATATATGTATATATCAAGAGTGGTCTGGAAGGAGATGTTTCATAATTTTCTTTTCCGGACGTTTTTCCCACTGTTATTCGTGACTTAAATATTTATAATAAAAATCAAGTGTCTAAAAAGTTATTTAATAAGCAGAAATAAGATGTTTAAAAGAACAGATATTCTCCGTCCGACCCCGCTATAGTGGCTTGGGCAATTCCAAATGAATAATTTCTTTATTTTTCGTCATTTTTTCATTTTTTCGTCGCAGGAATGAGGCTATATGTTTCATAAGTTTTCATCTCGTTTGGTGGCAATTGTATCGTAAATTATTTAAATGAAGTTTCATAATTAAATTAATTGGTTTTACTGTTATTTAGGAAAATTTATATTGGGAGCAAACGTTACAATAATAAGCTTATGTCGATATAGTTACCCATTGAATTGGAACTCTTTATTCACGTTTGCTATTATTTATTGATTGGTGGATAATTAGTTGGGTATCCCTTATAAAAATCATTTCTGTCTAACGATTATTTATTGGGTAACTTTACTAATTCTATTAACGCGTAAATCTTTCTGAAACATGAAATCATTGTTCAAAGGCTTTTTTGCTGGATCTATTTAAACTCCTTCGCGTGCAGTTTAGGTAATTACATTTATTCAAGTAGAGTTTGCAACCTCTCCTTTCTTCAAGCGAGTACTGCAACGTTATACACTATCGGATTATGTTTTGGGTAACTTTTGGACAGAAATAAGATGTTTAAAAGAACAGATATTCTCCGTCCGACCCCGCTATAGTGGCTTGGGCAATTCCAAATGAATAATTTCTTTATTTTTCGTCATTTTTCATTTTTTCGTTGCAGGAATGAGGCTATATGTTTCATAAGTTTTCATCTCGTTTGTTGGAATTGTATCGTAAATTATTTAAATGAAGTTTCATAATTAAATTAATTGGTTTTACTGTTATTTAGGAAAATTTATATTGGGAGCAAACGTTACAATAATAAGCTTATGTCGATATAGTTACCCATAAAAGTTTTAATTCGGTGATGCTCTCATAATTCGTTGGGTAACCCTTATAAAAATTCGTTTTCTGTCTAACGAAATAGGGTAACTTTGTTAATTCTATTAAAGCGTAATGAAAGAGGCGCTTGTGTTATTTTATACGGTTGAATCTTGATAACCATATAAATATATATTGTGGTATTTTATATGGTTCATTAGTTTATTATATATACAAGTACATTTGGAATAACAGCCGTCATATATGTGTTACACGATTAATGGGACACATGGCGCTATCTGGAATACCTTGCGCTATCTGGCAACTCAGCCAGAATAGAGGATTATAAAAGATCGCGAAGCTGGTGAAGAACCATTCCCCCCTCGGCTCCGGCCGAGTAAGGAGCTCTGCTCCTTCTATTTCTGGCCCTTTGGTAAACCCCTTAGTGGCCTCTTAGGTTAGGGAAACGAAAATAAATTGGGGGAGAACTCCACTCTGTCCTTCAGGTGTCTCTCTCCCTCCTTCAGGTGTCTCTCTCTCTCTCTCTCCTGCATGTATCTTCCTCCTTCAGGTGTCTCTCTCTCTCTCTCTCCTGCATGTTTGCCTCCAGCATGTGTACTGCATGTGTACATCCAGCATGTGTACTCCTGCATGTGTGCGTATGTGTGTACCTCCAGCATGTGTACCTACTGCATGTGTACTCCTGCATGTATACGTATGTGTGTGTACCTCCAGCATGTGTACTCCTGCATGTGTACCTATCCTCTCTCCTTCAGGCGTCTCTCCCTCCTACAGGCATCTCTCTCTCCTCAGCTCTCTCTCTCTCTCCTTCAGGCGTCTCTCTCACCTTGGCTCAGCCAACTGGCTGATTCTGGCTGATTCTGGCTGATTAGGAGCCTATAAAACAACGCCAACTCGGCTGAAGTCTTAGTGTGCACTTGGCTCCTGCCAGGTGAACACCTCTCCTCCTTTCTCTCCTCCTCCTCCTCCTTTCTCTTGGGGGATAACGCCGCCTCCAAGTTCCCCCCACCCCCCTTTGCAACAACCCCCCTTCCCCCCTTTGCAACAACCCCCTTCCCCTTTGCAACAACCCCACCCCCTTTGCAACATTACATAATAACCTGCAACATTCCTGCACTCTCCCCTTTTGCGGCTATACTACTTCTGTGTATCGTCATATTTGGAGTATAAGGAACATTTTCGCAGAAATGAAGGGTAGGTCGTTATACGAACCACTACTCTCTTTAAACGTTAAGATGATCCTGGGATTCAGTGAGGTTTTGACTTTTTGTGAATTGATTACCATTTCTAGTATATCACTTTTAATGGAGTATTTCTTTTGAATTTGAAACTGTTCAGTGCCATATTTGGGAATAAGGAACATTTTTGCAAGACTTGAGTGGCATGTCGTTATGTTGTGATGATCGTGGTATTCATTCAGGATGTTTTTACGTGAATTCATGCCCATTACTAGGGTATCGCTTTTAGTCGAAAATTTGTTTTGAATTTGAATATTTTAGCATGAAGATAATTGATAGCAGATTGGCCAGGACTATGGATAATCTATATAGAAGGAAAATATAATGTGCACGCGGATGCGTCATCGCGTCATCAGGCCCATGGCACAGAGATGGGTGGCATGAAACTGAATGTAAAGAAGGGTTGGCAGTTGGTTTGGAAGTTATAAGGGAAGTAGCAGGTAGTACTCAGTCAATGTTTGAGAGTCTAAAAGTTGTCTTGGAAGAACAAATGGATGATGGAGTGCCTGAAAGATTACAAGGGTTTAGAGAGAAAGTAGTCGATGAACTGCTGCGGCATGCAAAGTAGGGCTTCGAAATTCGATTCGATTTGATTCGATTTCTAGAAGACCGATTCGTACTAATTTCGAATTGGGGACTGTCATTCTCTATTCTCTATTTTTTTTCATTTCCTGTAACATCTCATTTATCTACTAACTTCATTTGAAAGTTTGGGCAATAATCAAATCTTTTATAACAAGATTTCTGTTTCAAAAAAGTTAAGAGTTAAGTTGTCACTCAGCAGGACAGACAGACGGCAGAAAATAAACACATGAGTAGAGTAGTTGCTGGATCGAGGGTGTTATGTTAGGCCTGTTCAAAAATCAACTTTTTCTTATTTTCATAGGTTTCTGTACATTTTCCCATGCTTTTTGACCTGAAAAAGCCGAAAATCACAACTATTTTGACCTAGGATGTTGGGAAGCATTGCCGCATGGAGCTTTAAAGTTTCTGCCTTGAAATCGGCCAAAGCGCCAATTCCGGGGTCCCTTGAATTATGTTTTGCACTTTAACTTTTGATCTAAACAAGATAGAGCAACAAATTAGGTATCAAATGAAAGAGCATAAAATTAATAAATAATAATAATAATAATAATAATAAAATAATAATAATAAATAAATAATAATTAATAATAATAATAATATAATAATTATCTATCATTTTTCAGGAAACAACAGAAACTCAATCAGAATCTAGAAAACCATCTACAAGTTACAACTTCACAATGGCATTAAGCAAGGAGCTGAGGGAGCTCCGTGGGCGCACAGTTGATATCTCAGAACCTCCACGTACTGTCCACAGGCAGGTGTCAACTGGGCCATCTACCAGATCTCTCACTGAAACTTTCCTGGTTGGATACCCTTCAGCTTTTATCAGTGGTTCCCAGCTTCCTACCAACAGACAGGCGTTCCAGTATTTTCTTAATCTTCAGAATTTACCGGAAAATGCAGGGAGGCCCATGGTTCAAGACCTTGCATATGAAACAGTTGAATCTATCATCCCATTCTGGCAGATGGCTAGGATCAAGACAATGACCAAGTACAACGCAATGAAGCTCTTCATGAAACTACATGAGAAACATCGTGCTTTGGTGAAAAGCAAAGGAAGAGCAAGTAACCCTGGAGGAAAAGAGGAGCATTTGTGCTGGAATTAGACAGCCTGTTCGATATAGGAGCTCCAGATGCAATCCAGGAAATACAGAACAACAGACTGTTATCCAGAGAGAAGAAAGATGAGGATATCAGGTTCTACGAAGACCAAAAGACTGAGAGGAAAGGTCATATGTCTGGTCATGACAAGATTTTTGAGACAAGATCCCTGCAGCAAGCAGCGAGGAATGAAAGACTGCAGCATAGACAAGAACAAGGTAAAACTAATTACTTTGAACGTTACAAAAAGTTTAAGTTTACTCCATTGCGATATTTAGCATGTACTTAACAATTACTGTCTTAACATGTTGTACTATTTTACAGCTTCAGCAGAACAAGAGGCAGTTGTTCATGTGGATGACATTACCTGGGGTGACTCAACTGACAACGACGCTAACACAGAGGACATGGATTACCATCAGCCTCGTCCTGGATGTTCTCACCATCAAGACACTGTGACTAGTGTGACTTTGACGTTTCCAAGGAAGGTCATGGAGTGTGATGTCATCTGCAATACAGCTGATCGTCTTGGTTTATCAGACAATCAAGTTACTGCCATGGTTTCTGCCATCTTGAAAGCTGGAGGGCTGATCTGGATAACTTCGTCATCTCAACCTCAACAACACTCGCAACAGAATGCTGTCCAGGTATAATATCAGCCAGAGTCACATGTCCAAGTTTTGTGAAAAACCCCCACAGTACGCTGCCTTACACTGGGATGGAAAGTTGCTCAAAGATGTCTTGGGCAGTGAACCTGGAAGTACCTCAGAGACTTTAGCTGTGCTAGTGTCTGGTCCACCTTCATACACTGAAAGAAAGTTATTGGGAGTACCTGTCATCGACAATTCTTCTGCACAGCTCAGGCTGAGGCTTCAATGGATTTACTGGAGACATGGGAACTTACGGATAATGTTACTGCCCTTGTTTTTGACACTACATCCAGTAACAGTGGAGTTCACAGAGGAGCTGCCAAACTGCTGGAGAAAATGCTGAACAAAAAGGTGTTTTATCTGGCCTGTCGACATCACATCCTGGAAATCCTAGTAGAAGCAGTTTGGGAGAAGCTGTTTTGGGAAGGTGAAGGGGCCAGATAATCCCTGGTTTGAGCATCTGAAGGATGTTTGGACGGACTTGTCCAAGGAAACCCAAAGATGCTGGCTATCAACAGCAAATGGCTGAAGGAAAAAAGAAGAACAGTGAAGAAATACTCCAAGACATTCTAACAGCAGAAAAGGCTTCCAAGAGCCGACTACAGGGAATGGCTGAACTGACAGTCATTGTTCTTGGAGGAACGCCTCCTCGAGGATATTCACTGGAGTCGATCAGGCGCCATTCATCAGGCCAGATGGATGGCCAGAAACCTGTACTCCATGAAAATGCTGATGTTTGCAGATCAACTTGAGTACGACGAAGACACTGTATCAAAGCTGGAAAGACTCAACACCTTCCTTGCGCTGTTCTACACTCCTGTATGGATGATGTCAATGTCTGCTGCAGATGCTCCCGTGAATGATCTAAGTCTAATCCAGGACATGTTGAAGTACAAGAAAATGACCCAGAGCTTGCTGATGCAGTACTTAATAAGATGGAAAACCACAAATGGTACCTGACGCAGGAAGTCGTGCCATTTGCCCTGTTCAGCAGTAGATTGAGTGACACATTGAAGCACGACATTGCTGCCCAGTTACATGCCACTGAGAAGCCAGACAGCTTCAGAACAGGAAAGCCTCTATTCCAGAGAGTCATAGCTAAGACCACCCTGGTTGATCTCATTGGCCCAGAATCACATTTCCTGCTGGACACACTGAACATTGGATCCGAGTGGCTTCTGGAACCTGTCACGTCTTGGCCACAGAATGAGGACTACAGAAAAGCGTTGGACTATGTTAAGAATCTGAAAGCGGTGAATGACATTGCTGAACGTGGTGTCAAGATGATGAGCGACTTTGCAAATGTCATAACAACAGATGCCAAGCAAAGGGACTATCTCCTTCAAGCTGTGGAGTTCAACAGACGCCGCTTTGACAGCTTCAAGAAACAAACTCTCAACAACTGACTGTGTAAATGTCATTATGAAATTAATCATCATGTAATGCTTTCACTTCTTGATCGATTAGACTTGTGACAAAATGTTAATCTCAAATTTGTGTCATGAATAAGGCGCCTTGTCTGCCTTGAGTGTGAGAAAACGAATTTTGTGATATTTCTGAAATCTTTGTATGTACCAATGTGCCATTTCTTGTTCCAAGACTATCATAATTGTATAAGTTAGAAAGAGGATTAAAAACACTTTAATTTGGTGCCTATTTTGTTGCTCTATCTTGTTTAGATAAAAAGTTATAGTGCAAAACATGATTCAAGGGACCCCGGAACTGGTGCTTTTGGCCGATTTCAAGGCAGAAAACTTAAAGCTCCATGCGGCAATGCTTCCCAACAACCTAGGTCAAAATGGTTGTGATTTTCGGCCTTTTCAGGTCAAAAAGCATGGGAAACAGTACAGAAACCTATGAAAATAAGAAAAAGTTGATTTTTGAACAGGGCTAGACTGTTATGTGTATCCTACAGTAGCTTGTCTGTATGTCAGTCGGTCATATTTTTATCTGTAAATATGTTTTCATGTGGCCGGGTGACTATTTATTGATTTAATAACGCACTATTTAACCCATTAAGGCATAGTATCCAAAATATTAGACGACAAATTTAAATACACTTCTATTGAGGTCTCTAAGACAGTATAGAAAAATCAATCAAGTATCTGCAAATTTAAACTTTATACACTAATGGTTTAATATTCCAACACTTTTTTTACTGTCAGAAAATAACTTACACCCTAAACGGTGAGTTTCAAGTACACTTTTGTTCTCAGGAAGATTTACTTTTCTAAACCTTACTAATTATATGTTGAAGTACACTTCTGTAAATAAAGAATTTATTTTGGTACTTACATATTATCGGGACTACCAAACTGTTTATTATGTATTTTTGCTCTCGTCATTTTCGTTTAAACTAACGAAAATATCACAACTTAACCTAACCAATCATGAAGGGCGTACAGTTGACTTAACCGGGCATTCAATTAACCTAACCGGGCATTCAGTTGACCTAACCGGGCATTTTCATACAAGACAAAGGAACTGAATGATGCTGGTTTCGAACATTTCAAGGTCAATCATAAGTACAACTTCATTGACCCCGACACAGGAGCACACACACAACGCATTGAGAGATTTGGGAGTCAGCGAAATGGAGGAACAAGAAGCACCGTGGGACTGCCCGCCCTCACTTGGAGTCCTATCTAGTGAAATTTATTTGGCGTCAAAATCTCTGAATGCCTAGTTAGGTCAACTGAATGCCCGGTTAGGTCAACTGAATGCCAGGTTAGGTCAACTGTACGCCCTTGATGATTGGTTAGGCTAAGTTGTGATATTTTCGTTAGTTTAAACGAAAATGACGTTTGGTAGTTCCGATAATACGTAAGTAGTTTGGGCGCAAAATGGACGAGTGCAATGCAATTGCAAATGTTGCAAGAGTGCCACCCCCTTGGTGCCAACCCCCCACTCCACTTTGTTGCAAGGCACCCCATAGTGACAACCCCCAACCCCCTTGGTGCCAACCCCCCTTGTTGCAAGGCACCACCAACATGGGGAAGGGGGAATGTTGCAACTTGGAGGCGGAGTTATCCCCAAGCTGCAATGAACCTAACTTAAGGAAGAGAGGTGGTCGCCCGGCAAGAGCCGAGCGCATACTAAGACTTCAGCCGTGCCGCCGCTCTCTTATAGGGCCCCTAATCAGCCAGGTGGCTTAATTAGCCAGTTGGCTTAGAAAGTTGAGTTGCCAGATTGCGTTTATTTATTTAATTAAAGCATATATTTCCTAATCAGCCAGCTGGCTTAGAAAGTTAAGTTGCCAGATTGCGTTTATTTATTTAATTAAAGCATATATTTCCTAATCAGCCAGTTCGCTTAGAAGGCTGAGTTGCCAGATTACGTTTATTTATTTAATTAAGCATATATTAATCAGCCAGTTGGCTTAGAAGACTGAGTTGCCAGTTTGCGTTTATTTATTTAATTAAGTATATATTATACCGCCAGTTGGCTTAGAAGGCTGAGTTGCCAGTTTGCGTTTATTTATTTAATTAAGCATATATTATACCACCAGTTGGCTTAGAAGGCTGAGTTGCCAGTTTGCGTTTATTTATTTAATTAAGCATATATTAATCAGCCAGGTGGCTCTACTTAGAAGGCATAAATCGCATGTATATAACCTTCGAACGAATTAAAAGCGTACATACACTCACCTACTGTACGACCCTATTATCACACACACACACACACACACACACACACACACACACACAAAAGCATCACCAACATTCGTATAGACTTTTAGGAGCCCCAACAGGAGATGATGAAATGAGGGCTACGACTTTTAAAAGGAGCTCACCCACCAAAAGGCGATGAGGGCTACGACTTTTTAGGAGCTCACCCAATTAACACCGCGTATCCGATACGAGGGCTACAACCAAACGTCCAAACGATTGGTGGTGAAGCCAACTCCTGGTAGACCATCACTAAATACGACCAATAGACAGGCCTATTAAACAAATAGGATTATTGCAGCAATTGATCATGTTGTTTATCTCCCTTTCTCAGTTTACGTATGAGTTGCCAGTTTGCACTATTTATTTAACATATATTACGCCTTAGAAATCCGTTTTAGAAACCAAGCAAAATGATATAACTAAATACCGTGTACAAGCAAAAAGGAACAAATGAAACGAATTAATTTAGACGAATTAATGGAAATAAATATACAATGGTGTGTGTGTATATATATATATATATATATAATATATATATATATATATATATATGATACACACAGACAGTGCATGGAACAAGGAACTCTTCTGGGATAATTAAATCTACTATAGTCCGAATAAGTAATGGTAAATGACAAATACCATAGTTTTTCTTTTTCATGATGCTAGCCCGACGTGGGCAACGGGTCACTCGCAAAGAGGTCCCATAAATATAGCTTCCCTCACCAGCTATCTGCAAAGCAGACAGGATCCAGCTTTGGGACATGGATCTAGGGTTTAAAGCACCTAGCCATGCTACATTTAGAACCTCAATATAAGCAAAAGACTCGCTGCCTTCACGTCAGATTGAATGCATCAAAGAAAAAGAAAAAGGGGTAACTATTATATTTTTAGCCAAAAACCAAAACTTAAACCTCAACTGGCAGAATTGAGCGTCCACTTTTCAAGGCACATAACATGTCCGTCGGGCTAGCATCATGAAAAAGAAAAACTATGGTATTTGTCATTTACCATTACTTATTCGGACTATAGTGGATTTAATTATCCCAGAAGAGTTCCTTGTTCCATGCACTGTCTGTGTGTATCATAAAAAACTCAGGGGACCATTCTGATTTCATTCCCATATATATATATATATATATATATATATATTATATATATTATCAAAAATAATAATAACTTCATGAATGGGAAATATATAGTCAAAAATACACGAAACATAACATAATCAATTGCATATTAGTACAGGAAAAATATATACAGATATATTAAATATATTGAAAATATACGAAACGTATATTCAATTGCATATTAGTGCAGGAAAAATATATACAGATATATTGAAAATATATGAAACGTATAATCAATTGCGTATTAGTACAGGAAAAATATATAGTTATATTAAATATATTGAAAATATACGAAACGTACAATCAAATGCATATTAGTACAGAATATATATATATATATATATATATATATATATATATATATATATATATATATTTCCTTTATGTTCTACGGTGCAAAACGCTAAACTCACACTTAATAGAGTCTACATCCACATCGCCATTACTTTGTACGACATGGTAAAACCGTCAAAGCATCACTTCACCGTTTAACTGATACGGAGGTCTATACTCGACGTAAATGGCTTTCATATCATTCAATACTATTTTTGTGCCCACTTTACACCCTGCGGGCAAGTCATCTTTAAACACGGCTAGAACACAATCAAAAGCACGCACAAAGAGGTCATCGATAACCACAACGTCATTATTAAACACAAGTTTATAAACACGCCTTTCCAATCGGGGTTTTTTGTTACCATCCCGAGATTTTCACTCGTGAACTCTTCTTCACTCTGCATAGCGGCAATTGAAATAATCTTCCAAGCAGTGGCGGCTCGTGACTAAATATTCTAGGGGTGCTGTCTCTAAGAATGGGTTGAAATAATTACTGAAATAAAAGGATGAGCATTGAGCAATGAATAAAAGTTTCAAAAGTTATTGAAAAAGTTATTCAGTGAGCTCATCCTTATATTGTTCTTGATTATTTCAGTTGTAAATAAAAAATTTAGGGGTACTGCAGTTCCGCAGTGCCTACCGACGAGCCGCCACTGCTTCCAAGTCGTAACGACAGCTATTCATTATATAGAGGTACAGCTCTTCAGGGTGAACAGTGTAGACGAGCTCAGCCCTGTACCGCTCAAGTGCTTTGTACCAAAGTTCAGGATATTTCGAAGAATCTAAACCTTTTAAATATGCATCCAGCTCTAGACCATTCTCGCCCTGTTCATTCCTACATTCGATAAATCCGTCGAGCGAGCAGAGCGGTGTATGCGTCTTCAAGAACCGTGTCAAAATAAATCATATCTGTAACACGACCGTCTAATATAGGCTTCAGCTTACGGAATCCGACGATTTCAAACATTCTGTCGAGTATGAAACGGTTTCGTGTAGGGACAAGAACGTCATTATCAGCTGTGTTCTTCCACATCAGTAGTATATCAATGCATGGTTGTTCGTTATTTATACACAATGTACAAACAATGGTATATGAGGAGGCGTCGCTAATCATCTCTCTTATTGCACCTACCCCGACAAGTATTCTATAACGGTCCTCTGCCCACCTCTCAACTATCACGAAGATTTTATTCATCTCCTCAACACTTAAATAAATTACGTTACGTTTGCTTGCATGCCTGCAGGTCGTTTCAAGCACATAGTTAATGGTGCCGGTTTCACGCCTGAACACGCGAAATGACTTCTTCACGGAGACGTCGTACGAGGCGTTGAGAATGCTTCTCAAAGGGAGTTCCATCGTATTCGCATGTCCACTCGGTTCAAGCTCTGAGATGACTACGACACGTCCACTCGGTGCAAGCTCTGAGATGACTATGAGCCACAGGAGGCAGGATCGGCTCGATGGGGCGGGGTGAGTCACGCTGAAGATACATGTATGGGTTTGTTCAAACTCGTATGCACCGCGTGAGCCACAGGAGGCAGGATCGGCTCGACGGGGCTGGGTGAGTCACGCTGAAGATACGTGTATGGGTTTGTTCGAACTCGTATGCTCCGTGAGGTACACGGGTGGGCGGCACAGGATAACGTCACACTGCTAAAGCGTGTACAGGTTTGCTCGAACACTCTTGGACAAACAGAATTTTCTGAAACGAATTCAATGTTTTATCACTCAACATTTCCACAAACTAAACATCTTCACAAACCGGCGGGCTATTAGAGAGAAACATATGTTCATATTTAGTCTTTTTGTTTAACAAGCGATACTCATCTCTAAATCTGTTAAAAACTCACATAGCCCATGAGCCACAACCTCACTACAAACCTCATCATGATATATTTTAATATAGTGGTAAAAATACTTATGATTGTCCATGATGACAAGATTTACATTTTCAACCGTAGGGTACGAGTAGTCGGTATGGTGTAACATAATATAATACCGCTTGTCACACCACTCATCCACAAGACTCACTACCCATAACTGTTGTTTATCTTCTGAACTTGCTGCTTCTTCTACCTCGCGGTATATGTGTGCCTTTATAAAGCTTAGCTCTATAACTAACATCAATACATCTTCTGTACTGCGAAATCCTACAACCCCCTCGCCAGAATACCCGTAGAGTATTTGAACATCTCGGTCCTTCGCACGGTTCAATGCAGCCTTAAAAGAGGCAAAGGAGGAGGGAATAGGGAGTTTTTCAGTATCCACCACATCTATGCACTTTGCAGAATACCACTTCATAAATGTTGAACATGCTATATTAAAGGTAGCCATTACTATTTTTCTTCTACGCGAGAGAATACACGTCTGAGCTCAAGGGTATACAGAGGTCAACTGAGCACGCAAGGATAGAGGCATGCTCAGGTTGCGGCATGACTCACGTTGCCGGTCTTACAGTAGGCGGGGCGTAGCTTTTTACTGTACACACGCACGCACGCAAAGGAGAAAGTGAAACGCTAGTTGAAACACGATTTATTTAATAAACGAAATATTCAAGGTGTATGTATACATATATATTTACAAATACGTGTAATAAATAAGCTAACAAAAGACATATCAAAGATTATGGTATCCAAAGGGCACGGTATCATAGGTACCAAGCACCTGGTAGCGTTTCCTATAGGTGTTACGGCACACCTTTGTACCCCTAAGTTCCTTCACGCTCCCCAGCTTCTGTGCCCGAAAATTGTGGGTGTCTACAGTCAGTTGGGGCAGGCGGTCGCTCTCATCATCTTCCAAGCACACTAACTCCTTCAACGATTCAACGTTAACGACCCGCCGATTCTCATGGTTAAGTGTGATACCCTTAGCCTTCACAATATACTTCGTATCATCCCCTATCCTCACCCGTACCCCATAGGTTTTTGGCCCCGTTGACACAAACGAGTCTGCGTATGCGATGTCTCCATACTCATCCTTGATCTCGTCAGTTAGCTCTCCAAGGAACTCCCCAATAGCAGGCATGTATTCACCCCCTCCTCGCTGTGAATATCACGCTATCTGTATCGGCATACAAAACCCTCCGCCCAAGAGAATGCAATAGGCCCCAAAGTTTGACGCGCGGGTAGGCTGTTGTGAAGCTGGCCACAGGAATGTTTGTAACCCGTGAGGTATCTGTGGCCAATTCGGTATTGTTGTACTTTATTATGTAAGTATTACCTACATTCACAATCTCCATGACCTCTTTATCGGTTGCGTTGGCGTAATCCCAGACTTCACTATAACTTTGTGCCAAATGAACGTTCCCTTTGCTGGTATTCTGTTTGGGAACAGTCAAACTGTACACCTTCACGGTCACGGTAACGTTAAATATAGGCCGACTTTTCATCTTCTGTATCAACTCCTCGCGGATACCCTGATGCTTCGACCTTATCTTTCAAAAAAGCGTTTATATATGGCGTGAAAAGGTTGGTTAGCTTCTGAAACCTCCACACCTCATGTATCTTCAATATGCTGTAGCCATGGCGAACAGCTAGATCCAGCTCTGGACTTGTATATACACCTCTAATCTTACGCTGGTGGGTTGTATGGTCACAATCACCATTGTTCTCTTCTGCGCACTTCACACACAAGGGAAACATGAGCTTGTGATCGATAACGACGGGTAAGATCGGCATCCATAAATTGCGAGGGGGGAGCACGTCTACGAAAGAAAGGCCGAAATATTACCCGTTCAAATTTCTTGATAACTCGTTGATGGTGGGTAGGTCAGGTCCCACCAGTTTCTCAGGCGCACCTACGGGGTACGGATTGTTCTTCATCACGTAGGGGTATAAAGAAAAGAAGTCGTGGTAATGGAGTTTCACACACTCCGTAGGCGGAAAGTATAGCTTGAAGGGATTTGTACGCCCTCCGAACAAGCTATCACCGCATTTGAGAGGATCCAGCACCACTGAACGCTTGATCGTGTTTATGTCTTCACGGTACTGTCTGTCTGTCTCCATCCGTGCATCATACTCATGCTCCCACAAGACTTTGTGAGTGAACTGGGATCTTATAAGTTGATCGCGGGTGCGGGTCCACGCAAGACAGTCGGCAGGAGATCTACCGTGGATATCTCCTGCGATTCCACAGGACGGGGGCATCCATGCCACCAGCAACCGTTAAAGGAGTACACAGTCTTCTTACCAGTGGCACGGTTTTCACTTAGACCATCAACCCAAAAAACACGACCATTAATTTTAATGGGTACTTCACCCTTGTTGCGGGCATGTTTTATGTATACACCTGTCTGCTGCTGTAGGTGTATGAGCCAGTAAATAGCCTTGTGCCCATAACTGCGGGGATTGTTTCTGTGAATAATGGCTAAGGTGGCTTTAGGCATGAAGTTATTCTTGAACACCGTAAAACATAATGAGGCGATGGTGGTTGCGACTTGCAACAGATCGCATTTGAAACGGCCTATGTACATCCTTCTAAAGGCCTGGAAACATACTCTAAGCACGAGCACATCATTCACGCAATAACGCTCACATTCATCAGCTATATTATAAGTATTGCATTCATTAAAACTGTTGTAGTATCGGTCAAAATCTTCATGTTCATCTGTACTCATACATTCATAGTTAACGTAATGTTTAGATGGAGGTAGTCCTACGTAATTTAAAATTTCGTTAGTGAGGAACGTGTAAGGGAAATATCCTTTTGAAACTTCAGCGGCTACGCCCATCACCTTGGGTAGCTTTGCTAATTTACAAGGTGTGAATAATAAAGTGTCTTTAAACTGTACATTACCTCTTATTTGCATCTGTATTAGCTTGTTGCCTCTTTTCAAGGGGTCACTTGTAAATATCTCAGATGACTCGCGCTCAAGCAACTCCTTATAAAGGAACTGTGTCAAATTTTGCCCCGTTATGGGCGAGAATATACAGTCATTTTTTTGAACTTGACCGCTAGCTTGACAATATAGGACACAAAGAGCTTCACAGGGCTATCGTAGGCACTCGTTTTAAAACGTTTGTACGTTTACCGCATTTGTGACACTCATCACACTCGATCTCCATACACCCATCACAGATAGTCTGGCTTACAAGAAAATGTAGAATAACCTCTTTGGTTTCAGCGTTCGTGTATGTTTCTATATCGTAGTACACAGTTATACAAGAGTTATTTTTAGGCTTAGCATCTTTCATATAACATTCATGCTTTACTCCATCCGCCTTATATTTCTCATGGCATGTAGGATAGTGAATTTCACCACGTTTATGCTTGAAATTCCCCCAATTATCCATCATATGAAACATACCACATTCACAGATTCTCATTTTCCTGCACGTGCCAATTGATTTATGGAGATCAAAACAGTTATTATTGAAAAATGTGCGTCTACACACATCACAGTCCCTCTTCTCAGTTTCAACTACACGGCTTTCACATTTGGAGCTTTTACACTGCTCACATACCATGTGGCAATCTTTACAATGTCTCACTATATCATCCGCAAACTCGATACATCCCTTACACAAATTATGATGTCGTCCATATTTTCGACTTTTATCATAACTCGCGTAAAGATCCCTTATATTACGGATGGGGAGATACGTTGTCCCTGACAGTCCTAAAATAAGTAGGGGACGATCTCTCACACAGCTTTTAAAAACATACACAGTCCTACGACGATCATCCATTCCAAATACAACTATACAAACATTCATTTCCTGTTCTACCCTTCTCAGCTCTTCAGGACCCATATTACAGTCAAATTCAAGTTCACAGTCTACAGTTAGTTTACGGGCACGCTCCACTACCGTAGGCAATCAAATGTTTTTGACCAGTGTATTTAGTACAGTAAACATACGAGCTAAGACTACTCCTATAAAGCCGCAACCACGATCGACGTTTATATGCCGTCTAAAAATAGCCTGAGAATTGAAGTTAAGAGTATAAGGTGTGGCACTATGACCCGCAACATGGAATACATGGTCAATATTTAAAGTGAAGTTGTCCATATTGAAGGCTATACTACTTTGAGAGGCCTGCATTATACGGTCTAATATATACTCTATATCTTCAGCTGCCAAACGTCTGAACGGTATTACCACCCAAAAATTATCTACATCTCCGTCATCTGACCCGAATCCAAAGGATAGCCTCGTCCTGACTTCACGTTCGTCGCGATTCTGAAGGGCAAACTCTACAATACGTTCAACTATGCGCCGTAGTCCGTGTTCAACACCATTGCTATACATGGACCTGGGATCAACCCTGACTATATACCGATTTCTAATCAAGGACGGGGTGGGGTTGCTGTGCGCACCAACTCGAATGTTATGTCAGCCTCAACAGAACGGGGAGCTAGTGTGGAGGATGAATAAGGGGGTATATTTGATGAAGGTACTAATGTGGGGGTTGTGACGTAAGACGTTGAGGGTTGGGGCTCTATTACTGGGGGTCTAACAACCGGCGCAATCCTGGAGCGCTTTATATCTGACGTGGAGGGTTCTTCATCACGCCTCCGCTTTGAACTGGCGCATGCTACAGGTGTCGCTGGTGAGGGTTCGTCGGCGGGGGATGACTGTAGCTGGAGGGTCAACGGGGTGGTCCGTGATATCGATGATGGGGTGCTGTACATCATCATTCACTGTTCTGTGGAAGACGAAAACAAAATATAAGGAGCAGCATTCGTTATTTGTAATATTTTGTAAATGGACCACTTGGGGGTGTGACGTGTTAGAAATGAAATCTGTAGAAAAATTCAGGTTCACGAGCCCATCCACATGTATTATATCTGGACCTACAGGATGTGCTAAAACGTTGTTTATGCTTAAAATCATTAAAGAAAAGGGGGAGATGTTCGCAAAATTTGTGCATAAAGTTCTATGGTGCTATTCGACGTGTCAATCAGTGTTCAACGAGTACCAAGATGATGTTTTGTTCCACAAGGGGGCCTATGACGTTAATTCATTAAAGGGAAATGAACATACAGACATTTACAGTATTCTCCCACCACCTTAACATAAGCGTGTTCTTCATCAATCAGAATCTATTTTTCAAAAATAGATACATGCGCGATGTGTCGCTAAATACGTAATATCTAGTCTTATTCGTGCAACGTAGAGATGTGTCACAAATTGGGGTATTAGCCAATCAAATGTTCCCGAATCAGCGTGAAGAGTTTTTGGAGGTTTATAAAGAGGCCACAAACCAGCGTTATGGGTATTTGCTTTGTGACCTTCACCCGCAAAACACGTTTAGGGTGCTTCTAAGAACGAATATATTCCCAAGAGAGCCTGAAACGGTATATATTCCAGAATGACAAATAGGCTAAAGAAATACTGTGAATTAATAAAAATCTATCAACGATTGCCACGGGAGCTGCAACAGATGTTTGTTAAAAATATCGACCCTGACTTTTTAAAATGCATCTGTGAAATCTGTCTTAATGTTATAAAATGTAAGGTACCAATGAAACCCTCTCAGAAGACTCGCTTACGTCGTTACGAGAACATAATACGAGCGCTCGCTCATAAAAGTCAAACTGTGGGTAAGAAAAAGCGCATTATTGTACAAAGAGGAGGATCATTCCTGCCCATCTTATTTTCAGTTTTGGGTCCTTTACTGACTAGATTAATATAATGAAGAAAGTGGTAGTGATTCCGCACGAGGTGTATGCTTCATTACAAAGTTCAAAGACTCCAGACACTGTTGTAGAACCCCGTAAAAGTAGGCTTAAAAGAACGGAAAACGAGTTGCTAGCCCTATTAAACTGTGAAAAGTCACCTGATGAGAAAAGGATCTTGTACCAAGAGGCTTTGCACAAATTTCTTCATGAGTACGAAGATTATAAACATCCTACAGAGCTACCCGTGGTTATTAGCACAGCTCGAGTAGTGCTGAGCATAGCGACACAGACCTGGCCACCAAAGAACAACGGAACACAAACATCGAACATGTGCTAAAAAACAGCCTCCCACATACATTGAGGAATAAAGGGTTAAGTCTTTATAATCTATTGAGTGAGGACCCCATCATACAGTGGACCGATACAGGTGAGGTCATTGTTGAAGGAACAAGGGTACAAGGCTCCAATATCGTTGATATTGTTCATGATCTGGTGAGAAAGTGGGACAGACCCTCACCAACAGGATGGAAGCATATTAAAGCAAGACTACAACAAATAAATGTCCCCAAAACATTGATAGGTAATCTGAATAGGTTAAAAGACTTGGACCAGGTCACGCATGTGTCACAACTGAGTACGCCATCGCCCCCAGCAGTAGCAGTGTCTCTGAAGAGGAGAAAGAAGAGAACAAACGGTCAACCCTACCCACGTGCTTCTAAAATACGCAAATGGCTAACATATTAAGTAAACGCTATTATGACATTTCTAACCCCGCCTCCTATGGTGGCGTTAATAGACTGTACAGAGGTGTTTACGGAGTAAGGAAAAAAATGTTGAGAAATTTTTGGGGGCAGGATGCTTATACACTTTATAAACCAGTGAGAAAAAGGTTTAAAACGGCCAAGACAACAGCTGCTTCGATTGACTCTATTTGGCAGGCGGATTTAACAGACATGCAAAGATATTCAGTGTATAACGACGGTTACCGCTACATCCTATTCATAATAGACGTATTCTCTAGATACCTGTGGATAGTTCCCCTAAATGCCTGAAACAGTTGCTAAAGCGCCAAAACGTTGATGTTGAAAGAAAACAAGATTCTTGGCTATTTATGTACGGATATGGGGAAAGAATTTATAGGACGCGCTTTTCAGAACATGCTAGCAGAGTTTAATATCAGCTATTACATTACCAATTCTATACATAAGGCCTCTTTAGCTGAAAGAGTTCAATGTACCATAAAGGAACGCATGCACCGATATTTTACACATAAAAACACATACAGATATATAAACGTTCTCGGGTCATTGGCCTCATCCTACAACCGCTCACACCATCGCACGATTGGCACAACGCCTAACGAAGTTTTAGAAAGAGGTATGCGTCCAGAGGTGAGAAGAGATGCACCACCACACTCTGCGCGTTTCAAAATCAATGATTATGTAAGGCTGTCGCGTTTGGGAAATAAATTCGCGAAGGGATTTGAGCAAGGATGGACGCGCGAGATTTTTAAAGTTAGTGCTATGAGACCTAAAGGTAAGGTAATGATATATTACATTGAAGATTTGAATGGGGAAGAAATCGCAGGAGGGTTTTACCGCGAGGAGTTGCAGAAAGTGGCATTTAATTTAGGAAAAACGTGTTTAAAATTGAGAAAATTATAGGTAGCAAAGGTTCAGGAAAGAGAAAACTGTACCTAGTGAAATGACTAGGGTACCCAGAAAGCTTCAACACCTATATAAAAGCTGATGCAATAATGAAGCTTAAATAGTATGCAACATGGCGCCTGACCGTTTCTACGTCACATTCCCCTCCTCTTCGTCCCTGTCTGTACACCCTAACAACACCCTCGCCAACTTTGTGACAGAACTCCATGGACCCATTGAATTGGAGCGTGATTCGTATGAGGTAGGGTTATGTGAACTTCAGTTCGCCACCAAATTTTTAACTCTTGAAAATTAACAAATCATATTTCTGATCCATAGAAGAACCGATGAGTGCGAAAAAATAGGCATAACCTCAGACAATACTATTCGTTCAACCCTGTGCAGTGAGGAACGGTACTATAGCACAAATGTATCGCTATAAATCGGGCACTATGATACAGCCATGGACATTGTGACGGGATTAAACAAGAGTCTTGAAAAGTCGTACTTGACAAACGATTTACTTTTTGGGTCCATTTTTTCTTCCATACTACGCACCGCTGTCCCCCTGTTCAAGAGGAGGGGCCAGGTACCTAGTGCGGAAGACGTTACAAACAGGTTTTAACGCGGCAGAAGAGATAATGTGGGGCACTAAGCCTAAAGAAACTCTAAAAAAAACAATTAAAACGTATAAGGGATGAAATCATCAAAGATGCAAAGAGAAAAATGCGTGGCGGCGGAAAGAAGAGATCTGCCAGGAAGAAGGGGTTACCAGCGCGTGGCGGAAAGAAGAGATCTGCCAGGAAGAAGGGGTTACCATCACGTGGCGTTAAACGTGAAAGGAAACCGAAAAAGAAGTGCTCTAAGCGCATGAAACCTATGGCTGATCATTTTTTTAACTGATAAGGGCTGAGGACACTACTCTCACGAATCATAAGTTGACTAATACTTGTCGTGGGAGGTGGTACTATTTCTGACTCGTCATGGCACGTTTCATCCATCCGTGTAGTTCACAATGCTGTAAATCGGAACTGTCCCTCTTTGATATGCCCCCCACTCAGGTCTCTATTGAGCATAGTGACTTTATTACAATTAACCCATTAAACACAGTTAGTTCACCCAGTGCCCCTGTAGAATTCGTGATACCCAGCTCAGGCCCTTACTTTTTTGATCCGAGCTGCATGCACATGTATGCTAAACTGCGTATAGCCCATTCTGATGGGACGGACTGCGATGATAGTTACTCTGCCTACCCTGAAACCAACTTTTCACACTCCATATTCAGCCAGTGTGAAGTGTATTTAAACCAGGTTAACATCTCGGCAGGTACGGGGTACTACCACCTACGAGCCTATCTGGAAAATGTCCTCAACTTTTCAAAAGAAGCGAAAGAAACCTTTTTAACAGCCGAGGGGTATTACCACACTAAAGATGAAAATGGAATAAAGGATAAATTTAAAAATTCTAAAAAAAAATGTACGAATGTTTTTTGGCGCCTGCATACAGACTTCACATTCCAGGAGAAGTTGCTTATGAACGGGGTGGATATGAAGTTGAAGCTTAGCCGCACGATTCCTGAGATCTGCGTAAATCTGGGGTCTGATCAAGAAGAAGGCGCGAAACCCGTTGTGATACACATCATGGAAACGTATTTGCGTATACGCCGTGTGAAATTAAGCTCCCCGAAACAAATAGAAATTGAGAAAGAATTAATACACGCCACAGTAAAATACCCAATTAACAGGGTACAGATCAAACTGTACACGATCCCCGCAGGGCTGGCGTCGAAGCAGCTAGAAAACGTCGCCCTAGGCGTCCTACCTAAACGGATATTAATTGGCATGCAGGACCACGCCTCGACGAATGGAAAATATAAAAAGAGTGCCTTAAAATTCGAGAATTTCAGCCTTAAAAATATTACACGTAAATGGGGTTGCTCTGGGAGGGACATTGAATACGGACTACTCATCAGATGCTGTGTTCCCGCTCTGCGCGAGAGCATACAGTAGTCTGGCTCATAATACAGGCACCTGTGACGAGCTTGGTTTTGGTGTAACGCAGAAAAAATTTGTCGAAGAATTTAACATTTATTCATTTGATATTACGCCGGACTTGTCGGCTGGCACAGATACGCATTTAAGCCCACAGCAGAGTGGGAATATCTCAGTTAGGTTGGAATTTGCCAAGCCTATAGACGCGCCTATAAGTGTACTAGTTTACCTCGAGGCACAGGCACTAATAGAAGTTGATCGTTTCAGGAACGTAGTCACAGACTTTTAGAATGAGAGTGATGAGTGAGTGATGAAAAGTGACCGTTTCGCGCGCTCAAAATTTATCGGAGTGTACGCGAAGAATGAAATATTAAATCTGCCAAGTACGAGAAATTGGTATGGGATTATCGTTAACACTGACATTGTGGGGGGTGCGGGGATTCATTGGTTTGCAATCTATTTTAAAAATACGGAAAGAATGTATTATTTTGATTCACTCAGATTTCCGCCATGGAATGATTCGGCAATTGTGAAGCTTATAGCCCAACTAGGTGTGCCTGAGATTATTTGGTCCCCATATCGTTTCCAAGGATATTATACTGAAACATTTGGTTTGTATTGCATTTTATTTCTCATGCACATGTCACGTGGGAAGGGATTTATGAATTTTTAAAAATTATTCTATTTATGCGACACAGTTATGAACGATAAAAGTGTTTGCAAACAGATAAAAAAAGGTTCCCATATGTTAGCACACCCTGTAATGTGTAAAGCTGTATATACATTTGTAACTGTAGCCATTAAGACTTATGTATCGAATACTGACCCTTTTTGTACATGTTTCTGCTATTTAATAAATGAAAATATATTGCGTTTTGTTCTTAACCTCAAAAATACTTACATTATCTCCTCTATGACCTGGCACTCGCTGGCCCGAATGTGTGCCAACATCTCGACTTCTGCATTCATGTCACCGGTTTAGCTGAGTGGAGAAGCACCCCTTTCATTTATCCGCCTTTCAACAAAAGTAGCTATATCACTCTCTAGCTCGGTTTCACCCCTGTAACGAGAAATAAAGAATAATATAAAATTAAATTAAAATAAAAAATTAAATTAAAAATATTTTTCAAAACGCGTTTATTGCAGTTTCGTAATTTAAAAATCCTACTGCGTTGCTGAATTATCGTGAAAAATATTCTTAAAGCTCCATTACGAATTTGAATGCAGATAAGTCATAAAAGCTTTGGCCACCATATATATATATATATATATATATATATATGAAAATTATTTCACGAAAGTAACACGTGAAAAATATTTATGATGAATAAAACCACGAAGGAAGGAAACACAAAAAGGTGCTCAAGCGCTTTCGTCTAATGACGAAAGCGCTTGAGCACCTTTTTGTGTTTCCTTTCCTTCGTGGTTTTATTCATCATATATATATATATATATATATATATATATATGGGAAACAGATAATAATTAAACATATTTTTCAAAACGCTCTTATTGGCATCTTTTATAAATTAAGACCGGTTGAAACATTATATACAGCCCGAGAACGCCAAGAGAAATGCCACGAATTTAATTACAGATAATTATTAAAAGTTTTAATATTTATAAAAACCCTACAAGAAATGTACAAATAAAAACACAATATATATATATATATATATATATATATATATATATATGGAGACAGTCAATAATTAAAAATATTTTTCAAAACGCATTTATTGCAGTTTGGTTATTTAAAAATCCTACTGCGGTGCTGAATTATCGTGAAAAATATTGTTAAAGCTCCATTACGAATTTGAATGCAGATAAATCATAAAATCATGGGAAACAGACAATAATTAAGCATATTTTTCAAAACGCTCTTATTGGCATCTTTTATAAGTTAACGCCTATTGAAGCTAGATTACTAATTATAAGCGGGAAACAATACAAACTACTTTTTATAACAATTATTATAACGCTTAGGGATTACTCACATCTTTGCATTTCACTAAAATTTTCCGCAATACTCTGGCTAGAAAATATCGCATCCTGATCTACAGTTCTGAAAATTAGTCGAGCTGCTTGAGCGTAAAAGTCTTCATCCCCAATCAGGTCGCTGAATTGAACAAAGATAATTGGGTCATTGCGTATAAGTCGCTAGCTGGTAATGTACGTACTGAGTCTCTGATCTGAAACGTTCCCTTTATAAGGGAGCCTGTGCCCAACCCACAAAACACAATAGCTAGCTTCCTATTGGCTAGCAGTGAATTTTTGGGCGGAACCTGAAGCGTAGGCCTGCATATCGACCAACCAGGTGTCCTGGGACCCGTCCACAGGGCTGTGGTTGGTTGTCCTGTGAGTTCTGGGGCGTGTCAGATGTCCTGTGAGTTCTGGGGGGTGTCAGATGTCCCGATTCGTGGAGAGACGCATTACGATTTGGTTCTCGATCTTGTATTCGAGAGAGAAAGGGAGGGAGGGGGAGAGGGAGAAAACGTGTTATTGCCTGAGGAAAGGAAAGGTTTTCGTGATATTGGAAGATATATGTTTATGGAGCCTTAAAAGGGAAGGATATTTAATTACCCATGAAAGATTGACAAAGATGTGTTAAATACGATATCGAGCGAACTGAAATGACCCACATCTGTGAGGTATATTTTAAAACACGCATCTTATCCCGATTCTTGGAGATCAGAGATTTGCTAATAAAGAAATAAAACGTGTGTGTGTGTGAATAATATATATATGAGAAGATCGTTTATGGCGTGTGATTAAATTGTTGTTGTGGAAAGATGATATTAGCTTTGTCTATCAGGGGTTATGAAAGGATTGGAGAGAGCGGAGGTTAAGTACCTTGAATCATAAAAGTGAATGATAAATCAAAGAAGTGTGTTAAGCTCTATAGTATAATTTAAAACGCGTATCTTTTCTCGAATCTCTGATTTCCAAGATTCGCTAATATAGAAATAAAACATGTGTATATATATATATATATATATATATATATATATATATATATATATATGAGAAGGAATTTATGGCGCGTAATATATTTTTTTTGTAGAGAAACCACGATTAACAGAGTTATACACGAAACAACGAAACAATTCTTGTTTATAACGCTTTTAAACAGGGAAGTGTGTATATATATATATATATATATATATATATATATATATGAGAGAGAGGGAGAGGTAAACAGATAAGGGCCATGATCGAGTGTTACAATAACGGGGCCCTGCCCCTACGAATCGTGGAAGGCCGGGTCTGGACTCGAACCCAATTTTTTCTTTTTTTCTGATCATTAGGGTATCCTGAGTAGCGAAGGCCTGGGTGCGAACCCAATTTTTTATTTTTTTCTGATCATTAGGGTACCTGGTTAGCGAAGGCCGGGGAGGGTCTCGAACCCAATTTTTTCCGTACGAATTGTTCATTTAGTTATTTATTTTTCCGTACGAATTGTTTTACGCCCCACCTTGGACTCACGGTGTCATTAGGATACCCTAGATAGCGAAGACCGGGCCGGGCATCGAACCCGGCTCCTTTTAACGCACATAAACAGTGTGTACACTGTGACAACGCGTGACGCATGTATAGATGTACACCACCCCATGGCTATCACCATGGTTACCAACCGCCCCGGTTCTCGAATCCAATTTATTTTTGATCATTAGGCCATGGCTATCACCATGGTTACCATTTTTTTCTGGCGAGGGTGTTGTTCTTTTTCCGTACGACTACGGGGATCATTAGGGCACCCTGGGTAGCGAGGACCGGGCCGGGGGGCAAATCCAATTTTTTTCTGATCATTAGGACACCTTGGGCTCGAACCCGCAACCGTGGAAGCCAGGGGCGGGTCTCGAACCCAATTTTTTCCGTACGAATTGTTCATTTATTAATTTATTTTTCAGTGCGAATTGTTTTGCGTCCCACCTTAGACCTACGGGGCTCATTATGGCACCCTGGGTAGCGAGGGCTGGGCCAGGGTGCGAACCCAATTTTTTCTTTTTTCTGGTCATTAGGGTATCCTGGGTAGCGAAGGCCGGGTCGGGTCTCGAACCCAATTTTTTTTCCGTACGAATTGCTCACTTATTTATTTTCCCCGTACGAATTGATTCACGTCCCACCTTAGACCTACGGTGTCATTAGGATACCCTGGATAGCGAAGATCGGGCCGGGGCTCGAACCCGCCACCGTTTAACGCGCGACGCACATGTGTCAACTGATGCCCGGAGGCACTGGCTGGTGTGCCAACTGGCTGATGATGCCCCGAGGCACTGGATGATTAAGCCACCTGGCTGATGATACCCGGAGGCACTGACTGATGTGCCAACTGGCTGATTAGGGGCCCTATAAGAGAGCGGCAGCACGGCTGAAGTCTTAGTATGCGCTCGGCTCCTGCCGGGCTACCACCTTTCTTCCTTAGGTTAGGTTCATTGCAGCTTGGGGGATAACTTCGCCTCCAAGTTGCAACATTCCCCCTCCCCCATTTTGGGGGTGCCTTGCAACAAGGGGGGTTGGCACTATGGGGTGCCTTGCAACAAAGAGGGGTGGGGTTGGCACCAAGGGGGGTGGGGTGCCACCAAGGGGTTGCACTCTTGCAACATTTGCAATTGCATTGAACTCGTCCATTTTTCGCCCATGCTACTTACGTAAGTACCATATTCGTAAAGAGGGGATAGTTCAGTTATATTCATCCTTATCTTTTGTACCATGCATAGGATAGTTATGAAATGATAGTTATGTATAGGATAGTTTACCGTTCATTTGGAAAAATTTAACATAAAATAATTTGTTTAACTCCAACATATAATATAAAACATTAAAAAATTTGAGGAAAATAAAAAAGTTAAAATGCATTTACTACATTTGTACAAGATTATTTTCTCTTTACTCTTTTGTGTGTCCACCTTTTGCTTGAAGACTTCAATGATTCATTTTGAATATTTTTCTACAAGGTTTCGACATCCCTCAGTAGAAATTTCAGCCCATTCTTCTATAGAAAATTGTCGCAATTCATTTAGATTCGAAGGATTTCTCTTGCGGACAGCGTTTTTCAAGACAAATCATAAATTCTCGATTAAATTGAGATCTGTGCTTTGACTGGGCCACTCGAGAAGCTGGGTATAACTACCCAGAACAGGTCGCCATCCTCATCATTAGGCTCAAATCCAAGTGCTAGCCTCACCCATGCCTTCCGCATGCGAAGACCTTGTTCGAAACCAAAGGGCTTCCCAATCAACGCCAAAGTAAAGGGTTCGGGGTTCGGAGCGTTTCGGTAAACTGTCCATTGACTCGCCCGTAGGTTGGTGTGTGACTAAACACCCACACTCAGGATGGTAACGTGACCAATCATACTTTAAACTATTACTTCAACTTTTCCACTAAACCATAGCTACGTAAATTAAGATTGTTTATCGAACCGTATTATTAATTAACTTCATAAATTGAATTTTGATCAGTAATATGATCGTATAAATTGTTTTCTTTGAAAACACCAAACTTTTTATACTTTTAATCTTACATGTTCACAGATTATTTTAACTTTACACTTACGTTATATAATTCAAGAGACGAGGTTAGGCCTTGACCGAAAATCAAGTAAGCCTTCAAAAACGATATAGCCTCGCGCATGACCTCAGTGCCGGATTTAGGCACCTAACTTATGCCCGGTGGCCAACTAGCTGGGGCGAACCAAGGGCTTCGTCCAAGATAAATAGTATTTTAAATCTAGTGTATGAAGACACTGGCACCGAATATGGAGCACCTTTGATATGAGTGATCAATACAAAAACTGACCCGTTTAAAAGGTTTGCTGAAAAACAAGTAAGTAAGAAAAAATTAACAAAGTCCGCCACTGTTTAGGCTCTAAATTTTCTTACGATTTTTGAAAAATGTCAGCTTTGGCTTACCGAAATCAATACTTTATTAATTTTTCAATATTGTCAGAAAACACTCCCGAGAGACAACCTCAACATACTCGAGACAACTTCACGTTTGGAAGAGATTCTTTACCTATATATTGAGGCGTGGCTACTGATACTAACCGTAGATCTGGCATGTCAAACAGTACCTAATTACTGTTGTGTTTGGACTTTGATTGCTGGGCAAATCTAGTTGGTCGGTTACATCAGATCTCTCTCCATTCTTAGTTGTCCGCCATAGAGTTCATATCATTCCTTATTTGCCTGTTATTCTTTAATTATTTGGGTGTGCCGAAGATTAGCCATATTACGGTTCAGTACGAAGGCCCTCGGCTTCTCTTTTTAGAGCAATTTGCTTAACTTTATAGTGTCTTTATTTTTATTTATTTTATACGTACTTATTTCTTATATCTTATTCTTATATCTTATATTATTGCAAACCCCACTATAGAGGCGGGAGTAGGATTAATCATATTGCCTTCCTAATTCCCCTTTGCAAGATCCCCTTTGCAACATCCCCCCCCTTCCCCTTTTGCAACATTGCATTGCACTCGTTCATTTTGCGGCCATTCTACTCAAGCAACTTTTCCTTTTTGGTTGATGTAGATGCTTCGGAAGAACAGCTGAGTGAAGGTGTAAAGCAGGGGTGGGGAAACTTTTCAGTACCAAGGGCGAAAATCGATAACATAAACACCTCGCGGGCGTCTGGCAAATTTTAATAGCGTGTCCCAAAGAAATGTATACCCACTTTGTTCGATAATACCAGCTATGAGGATAATAAATATATTACTTTTTATATGTTTTTTAATAAAGAATTTTCTCCTGAATCTAAATATGTAATTATTTTTATTAAAAATTGAAGAACAAAAAAGTTACAGATGTTTAAATTATAATTATTATTTTCGAGACTTACTTCATGTGCGATATTTTCTAATATTTTAACCGACTGTTTTGAGATACTTATGTTTAGTGTTGATATTGAAGCATAAATGTTGTAATTATTAGTTAATTCAAAAAATTTACAAATTCCATGGTTAAATGACACTTTATCTAAGATGTTCGACGTCTTCCAGAACGTTGTTTTTGTAAGTTTTGCACAGTGCCGTCGGTTTCAAACTTATCTCGTATACGTGCAAAAATATTAGAAAATATCGCACATGAAGTCTCGAAAATAATTATTATAATTTAAACATCTGTACCTTTTTTGTTTTTCAATTTTTAATAAAAATAATTACATATTTAGATTCAGGAGAAACTTCTTTATTAAATAACATATAAAAAGTAATATATTTATTATCCTCATACCTGGTATTATCGAACAAAGTGGGTATACATTTCTTTGGGACACGCTGTATATAAGATGTATTTTAAAAAGCTATTTGCTGGGCTGTAAATAAATAATTTTTAGTAAATAATAAATACCTAAGCGGGGGAATTGAAATTAGCTCGTGGGCGAAATTTCGCCCGCGGGCGAGGGTTTCCCCACCCCTGGTGTAAAGCTTCTGGTTAAAGACTATCCTGAAGATGATGTTGATGTCACTCTTGTTGGAGAATTAAAACACCTCCATGCTTACATCAAACAAAATTACTCAGATAAAAGACATTTATGCCATCAGGATCTGTATCAAATCATCATCCAAGCTATTCAGTTGGCGTTCCCTAATGTAGAAGTAACACTGCGGCTCTTTTTGAGTCTAATGATGACGAAATGTCCAGATGAAAGGTTATTTTCACGAATGAAAAGAATCAAAAATGAACTACGGACAACACTGCTGCAAGAAAAGCTGTCTGCACTAAGCATTTTGTGCAGAGAGTGACAAAATTCGTAATTAATCCTTTGACGACATTACCAATGATTTTGCCATCCAAAAATCATGAAATAAAACGTTTTAAATACAAATGGGATCCGTTTCCAAATAATAATTGCTGATCTGTATAATTGCTCTACTGTTGCTGTAGAATAAAAGTTATACCAAATTTGAATTCGAAGTAAGGTATCTTCATTTGAGGGTATCTCGATCATAATGCAAATTGGCTTATCGCAAGATAATTTTTTTAGTTAGATCATTAGTTTTTAATTTTTTGTTGCAACCTTGCTTGCCTCTGTATAATATATACATGAATTAGAATATTTTTGATTGATAACGCCATGGGGCCTCGTAATCTAAGCATAGTTTAGGGCCTCAGCATTTCTAAATCCGGTTTTGCGTGACATGAATAAAAGCCGAGGACTACGGGTAGAAGATTCTACGTCGCCGGCCCCAGTCGAAAATGAAGTTGACCCTCTGTTATCAATTCATCTTAATGTATAGGCCCTACTTTCCACGGGCTCTGATCGAAATGTTGAAAACAAATTAACAAGGAAGGTAAGGCAAATCGATCTTAAGATCGGCAAACTTCTTCCAACGACTCTGCCTGACTCATTTTCATAATTTTCTACCTATTCTACAGTATTCAACTAACTTTATTGTCCTATTTTCTGATGTTATATAGATCTAGTATTTTTTAAACTAAATTATCTTTAAGAACATGATTGGGCAAGACTAGCAGTGGGTATCACGTGACAAATAAACCTATGCCTAATTGGCTGAACGTGCATACGAGTATGAACAAAACTAAACCTGTTGTTCTGGCTTCGTGGTTCATGTTACATATTCTTGTTTAAATTCAGAATAGGCCCATTTCCTGCCTTTTACAATCTATTTATTAAACCTAATTTACATTTATACATTATGAATTGTTACTTCATATTCATTAATAAATCTCAATTTTACGCCAATAAAAGTGCCAAAGGCGCCTCCTTTTGGGAGGATCCAAAGGCCAAACTGGAGCGATAAGACAGGAAACAGATATACGATTATGGTCGGAGGAGCCCAACGGAGAAAAAAGTTTGACAGAGTAAGAAGAATGATGAATAGTGAGAAATAAATCCAGAATTTTGTGCTTATCTATAAGACGATCGGGGATACGAGTAGGGCGCTGTACAATCTGTTCTAGGTCATTCAGGATAGAGAAGTTAAAAGCTAGTTCGCCAGGGGTGTCAGTGAAATGTGAGGAAAGCCAAAGGTAGTGCTGATCATTGAAAGCTCCTAAAATAGAGATTTCAGCAAAAGGAGAGTGGGAAAGAATGTATTTCAATTTGGAAGTGAGGTAGCCAAAGAGTTTTGGAGAGTCAGTAAAATTAGAAAAAGGTAGACAGTGCAAATGTATTTAGTTTGAGATTGGTAATTAAGCCGTAGTCAGAGGGTGTAGAATTCGGAGGACTGAAGTTCGGGAATACGAGAACAAGTTAGGTCTGTGTGTGCATAAACGCAACATTACCTTTGGAATGAAATTGAATATAGAGTAGGCCGGGTCGAAAAATAATTAAATTTGTGAATTTCCACATCCTGTGTCCAAGAAATTTGTAGATGCACTATAAATGCTCAACAATGATTAAAAAACTAAATTGATCAAGTTTTAGATGTTCCGCAAGTCCTCTGAAGATTGCAACTAAAACGCAAAACATTACAAAAACTTTTAAACTTTTAAAACTTTATTTAAATACGTAAACTTTATTAATTATCATATTTGGCAATTATGATTTTTGATTAAGATTTTCTTGTATTTTTTGTATTCTTGTTGCTATTAAGTTTTTTCTTGACTGTGTTTCGTCCAGAATATATATAATTTATATATACAATTTTTCTTTTCAGAATTGATTATTTGAATAGTTAAATACGCGTTGTTACACTAACAGAGTGACTTTCCCAAATTATCCGAAATGGCTGAGGCCGTAAAAGTGAAAGCAACTGTTGAAAAAATCATGAGTCCAGCTGTTTCCCTTTTTGGGAAAGCTGAGCTCAGTGGAAATCAACTTCCCCTATATGAAGACGTTTTAAAAGAATATTTACAAACAAGATATCTCTTACTTAAAGCTAGTGAGGGGAAAAAAGAGCCAAATGCTAATGTGGCAAGAATAGTTGCATCAAAGGTAAAAGAGATCTAGAAAAGTGCATCAATTCCAACAATATCAGAACAGCAAATATTAGCCAAAGTAAAGGATTGTCAAAAAAAATCTAAAAATATGATGAAGACTGGTAGAAAAAGGAAAGATTTTAAATCTAAACTGACCGCGTTCAAATCCAAAAATTAAAGGCTTTTTGATATTGCTGCCTGCAAATGCCATGATCTGTTTTCTTGCACTTGTGAAAAAGAGCTAAAAGTTCCTGCCATGGAACGTTCTTTCCTAATTGACCAAAGAGGTGCACGAAAAATGGCAATGGGCAGTATTGATTTACAGACAACGAAGAAACTGCAAATAAGATCTGAGCGTAAAGAACAAGAAAGACCACGATTTTCTAAAAACATTGAAGATGGAGATATCAATAACCCATCCACTTCCAGGGAAGAGCCAATGGACTGGGATAACTTTCATACAATTCCTGATTCTGACACATCAACAGATACAGATAGAGAGCTTGATGATGATGATCACATTGAGGAAGGTATAAAGAAATCAGGTGAAGCACATAAGCTCACTCGCAAATTGCCTTCATTAGCAAAAACTTGTGACCGATTCGGAATATCAGACAGAGCTGGTGCAGCCGTTGCCTCTGCTGTTCTGGAAGATTTTGGTCTCATTACCTCTGAAGATTATCAACTGTGTGGATAAGAATAAGGTGAGACGGCAGAGAAAGAAGATCAGAGAGGAGTTGAGTAAATAAAGTGAAGAAAGTATAGAAACATTGTATTTTGATGGAAGAAAGGACTTAACTAAAGCAAATATCTGTAAGGATGGGAGGTACTACAGTACAACAATTACTGAGGAACACATCACGCTTATAGCTGAACCAGAATCAAAATATCTTGGGCACTTCACTCCTGTGACTGGAAATTCAACTAACATTTCTAAGGGAGTGATAAAGTTTCCTAACAGTAACAATATTAAGGTAGACAATCTGAAGGTCATTGGATGTGATGGAACCAATGTAAACACTGGCATACATAATGGAGTTATCAGGCAACTAGAGGTACACCACAATACTCAGGGCCGTTTCTAGCCATTAGGGGACCCTAAGCAGTATACCCATTTGAGGCCCCACCCCTCCATCCACCAACTCACGCCTTACTGCATCACCTCAGCACACACATACAAAAAATGGCTGTGTTAATAAAAAACAATTATGAAACAATTTTAATGAAACATTTATGTCCAAAACAACAAATATGTACTTTCAGAAGACAAACAGAAAAAATACTCTTCATGAAATTCCTGAAAATTAGCTTATACATTATTTAGAATAAATGACAGAACTATGTATAAAAAAATAATGCAATTGTCAACTACCAAACAATTACTAACTCTACGATACAATCGTGTAATAGCTAACAGTTATACAGAACAGTTTGTATCTTCAAAATTTTTGCCTCCTAGATTTTTTCTGGATGAAATCATCAATAACATCATCATATGAAATCTCCCTGCCAACGTCCTGGCTGATGCTTATGATGTCAAGGCCACTGAGGCGATCCTGCCCCATTGATGATCTGAGGTAGTTCTTGATTAGCTTCATCTTAGAGAAGCTCCTCTCGGCTGACGCTACTATCACAGGTAGAGTGCAGGCAATTCTTAGTGCAACCCAGAGATTGGGGTATAGTTCCTCCAGTTGCTTCTGATGAATGAAGGAGAGACGCTCCAATGCAGTCATGTTGTGTGAAGGTAAAGTCGGCAAGTTCTTAATTTCGAGGGCCAGTTCTCTTCCATCAATGTCAGAGTCAGCTCCAGAGCTCGGTATCTTAGAGAGCTTTTCACACTTGCAGGACAAGTCTTCTTTGTTCATTGTGGTGAAGTTTAGGAGAACCCCAAATATGTCCCTCACATCATCTAATGTTTTGAATCTCTCATTTATTGACCCGATAGCACAATCCACCACCACATTGAAAAATTTGACTTCCAGCCTCTTTAAGGCTTCTGTAAATGGTTCGTCAGGAGCTTCGTAAGCAAAGTGCTTTTTTGTGGATCTGAGCCTCTTCTCCTTCAGCACAGCCTCCACATTCATTTCCTCACATATGTCCCTAGCTACGACTTGTGCTGCAACAAAACCTGTGTTTCTGTAGCTGGTGAGTGAGTCTTTTGTTTTTGTGAGGAGGTTCGCTGTCACATCAAACTGCTTTGTAGGAGACTGCAGAAGTTTGCTCACATGGTTAATTGCATGAAGAATGTCATACCATACTACTGTGCAAATCTGAAAGCGATAAGACCCTACCTCCTCTGCAAGTGCTCGTGTTTCAGTCTTGGCTATGGCATCTGTGGCATTGTTTCTGACTTCCAACAGGGCCTCTCTGATGTTGTGGCTCTGGTATCGCACAGCCTCAATGCTCTTAAGCCGGCTCTCCCACCTGGTTTCACTCCAAGACTTGAGTGTTATGTTCACGTGCTTCTTTAGGATTGTCCATCTCTGTGTAGCTGCTGCAAAAAGGTTGTACAATTTTTGTACGTTGCCAAAGAAGCTGATGGCATCTGTGGAAGCTTTAGCTGCATCAGCCACTACAAGATTCAGTGTGAGCCCCACATGGAACATAGAGTGCATGACAGTTCTTCTCTAGTAACCTTGCCTGAACACCTTTGTTCTTGCCCTTCATGTTCGCTCCGTTGTCATATGACTGTCCTCTGCAGTCATCAAAGTGAATATTCAGTTCATCTAGTCTCTTCAGAATCAGAACTGATAAACCCAGACCTGTACTTTCTGAAGCCTCAAGAAAGCCCAAGAAGTATTCTTTTATTTCTGATACTTCACCCATTTTAGCAGTTGTGATAATAATCGACATCCGTTCTTGGTGGCTTATGTCTGGAGTGCAGTCTAAAATGAATGAGTAATATTTAGCTTGTTTTATTTCTGCAACAATGACATCCAAGATCTTCCCACTAATGGACCCAATGAAATCATTTTGAATGATGTTTCCTAGGTAACTTGAATGACTATATTGGCCACTTTCGACTCTGCTGATGTGTTGTTTCATCAATGGATCAAATTTGGCAAGCAGCTCAACCTCCTTCAAGAAGTTGTCATTGTCTCGATTGTACACTGTAGAGGAAGACCCCCTGAAAGCAAGGTTTCTCAATGTCAGTGATTGGATTATACTTACAAGACGTGTGAGAACATCTCGCCAGCGTCTTCGCTCTACCTCCATTAATGACATTTCAGTTTGGTCAATGGTCCTCCCAGTTTTTAGCCGCAGTTCCAGATCCTTCCATGTTGCCATGTTATCTGCATGTTCTGAACTATTTTCATGGCCTTTCAGAAGCGAACCAACGTTTATCCAGTTTGAAAGTCCATCCGTAATTAGTTTGTACGACTTCCTTGAAAACACCTTGCAGCAGAAGCAATAAAGAGCATCATTCCTTCTAGAGTACATCAGCCAGCTCCGCTTTATTTTTTCCCCATTAATACATGTTCTGTACATGTAATGCTGATGAAAGCTTCTACTGTCCTCTCTTTTCGGGAATGTGAAATCTGGACTGATTTGAAATGGTCCTCGAGACACCAGATCTGTCTTCAAGGCATCTGACAGGACAACTGGCCTGTCATACGGATCAAGCGGTGGAGCAGATCTTGGTTCTTGTTGCTCAGTAGAAATGCCTGTGTGTGGTGTTTGAAACCGAACAGAAGATGGGCCACTTGTTGGTTCATCAGGCTCTACTTCTACTGGTGTTTGAGGTTGCATAGAGGATGGTCCTGCTGTTGGCTCATGATGCTCATCAGGCTTTGCTGAGGATGGCTTTTCCAAATATTTCAGAAGTGCTCCTGAGAAGAGCATAACATTACATATTCTGTTAGATTTTGCTAAAATACTCTTTCTTATCTTGTTTGATAATTGATCTGTGTGAACAGAATTTGAGGTGATGTGATCCATTAAATTTCACATTTTGAAATATAAATATTACAGAGACTAGCTTACTCTACACGATTCCTGAGCACTTGCCAAGCTTGATGGTCTACCTAACCTAGTTGCCTGAACTGTAATCATAAGAATATACAAGTGGCACATCTAACCTGTGCTACTGGAAAGCTTCTCCTCCTCTATTTTCTTCTTTTTCCGTTTTTCAGCTCCTGATGGATAATGTCGTTTCATTTTCCAAGATGCACGAAGTCACATCTAGTTAACCACAACTAATCTTCTAAATAATAATAATCATGATGATAATAATGATAATAATAATAATAATGATAATAATAATAATAATGTTTTACAATACTAGAAAAATTAAGCATTTAGGAAAGTATAAGCATATAGTAAGAATAGAGTTAAATAATATAGAAATAAGATCTCACAATAATTATTTACACCTAACGACCAAAACGTTTCGTTTGTCTCCGTTTTATCACATTTGTCTCATACAAAAACTTTAATTAATACGACAATAATAATAATAATAAAATAATAATAATAATAAGGATAATAATAATAATAATAATAACAATAATATTAATAATAGCTTCAGCTATATTCCTATTCTTGCCCACTGAGCTATGACCTTGGAGCCTGTCTAGGGGCCCCCTAGTAGCAGCGGGGCCCTAAGCGGCCGCTTAATCTGTTTATGCCAGGAAACGGCCCTGACAATACTCTTTTTCATTGGTTCGTGTGTTTGCTGCATACCAATGAGCTACCTCTCCGCCATTTGTTTAATTATTTGGATGGTAAAACCAAAGGACCAAAAGCCCTTGCTGGAAATGTTGGCAAAAGTCTTACTGCGTGCGAAAAGATGCCAGTTGTCAAGTTTGAAGCAATCAAATCAAGTAATATGCCTTCTATTCCGGGGGATCTCGATCTAAACCAAGATCAAAAGTATTTCATGGAAATTTGTAATGCAGTCATAGAAGGCCAATTCCAAAAACCTTGAAAACCGCAACCCAGGTTCTTTGAACGATGCCAGATGGCTTACGACAGCCAACAGAATAGTTAGACTTTATGTTGCGACCAGTGGCGGTCCTAGCTTACATGACGCCCTGGGCGAACCTCACCTTCAGCGCCCCCCCCCCTGTTCGCCAACACACACACACATTCGAATCCCCCCAAAATAAAGGACAGACATAACTCTTTCACAAAATAACTTTTTATTGGACTAATTGTTGGAACTTCAGAACCAAAACAAAGACTCAAATTTCTGACTTTTACAAATCCTTCATCACGTAAATAGAATAACTCACTTAAGAGAATGTAATTATGATACTATGAACAGGAAAAATACAAATTAAATTGCACAACTGCCATAAATAAACTAGAGAATCAAATTTCTAAATTGTACAAATGCTCTATCACATAAATAGAATAAGACACTTAAGAGAGGGTAATTATTATGCTACACTTTGAACAAGAAACAAAATAAATTGCACCACAGCACAACTGCCATCTAAAGCCTGACTCTTCTTACCTTCCTTGATGCAAAGTCATTGATCTTTTATTATTTATTTTATTTTATTTTTTATTTTTATTTATTTCTTTATTTATTTATTCTTATTTTTATTTTTATTTTTTTTGCAGGCGCTCATGCCGCCCCTCCACAAATGCCGCCCTGTGCGGCTGCCCATATTGCCCATATGAGGAACCGCCACTGGTTGCGACCAAAAAGCCGTCAGAAAACTTGAGAACTCTGACCGAATTCATTGTTCGTGTTTATGCCCCAACGTGGTTTAATATAAAGCGAAATTCTTACTATTACCAGGGACCAAGGCACCTCTGGTTTATGATATCTAGTCCAAGATACCTATCTGATGAGCTTAAGGCAGTTATTGAAAGAGGGGCATATTTTGCTCACCCAGAAACTTTATTGGTCTCGATGTTATTTGATGAAAGGCAAGTGATGAGAAAGTTAGCTTTCCGGCGCATTCTCTTAGTCAGGGAAAGTGTGTCCTCGGGCATTAGAGAATTTAGACGGCCTAAAATTAATTTCTTGGCAAGAGACTACACAGATTTAATTCGATTTGGAGACTACCCAAGACATGAACCACCTCTGACAAATAGCTTGACAAACACCCAGTTAGAGCTTATCGTAAGGGGTGATGAAACTAACCCTCTATTGAAAAAGTATCCATATCATTCACAAGCTGTGGAAAGACATGTCAAACTTGTAACAGAAACATCAGCTTCTGTCTGTGGCCAGGAAAATAGAGATGGTTTTATAAAGGCAAGAATTGCTTCAAGATCAAATATGCCTACATTTGAGTCAAAATGCGAATACAAATGTCAATAAACTACATGTAAAAACTAATGGAAGGGAGGTTGGGCTGGGCATGGTGTGGAATTCGACCTACAGCCACCTCCTCGTGGTGAATTCTGGGTGATTTGCCTCGTAAACTATCATGGCAAGTCAGCAAAAAGCTGTAATTTACTATACGGAGTATCGGAAAAAATCACCAAAACTTTGTGACTTGTGGAACGTCAAAATATTTATATAAAAGCTTGAAACTTTGTCATGATACTTCCTATGTAGGTACACAAACTTTCGTAATACAGGGTAAATTAAACTTCTCAAAAATTTTTTTCAAGCAAAAACGACCCTGCCTAATATAGAGAAAGTAGGAGGGTACAGAAAAGGGGTTGCTGTCAGTTGTCCCAGACACTGAGTTTCAGTGAGGAAGAGAAGGTGAGGTTTGGAGGAGAGGTGGTGTTCAACCGATTGGGAATTTGAGGAAAGGCCACGAATGTTGCAGAAGTTTAAGAAAAGTGAATCAGGCAGAGGCTCAGGATATCTCGAATAGGCAGTAGCAGAACCAGCCTCACTGCTCGGGTCTGCGCTCCTGGTATCGGCAGCAGGGGAGCCAGAAGTGGGAACACTTATAGCCCCCTCCACAGGGGACTCCGTGGCTCTTGAAGTTGAGGCCATTTTTTTTTATTTTGAAAAGATTATGTAGTGTGTAAGATGTATGTATGTGTAGTGAGAGTTTATTGGTCGTTTTTTTTTAAAAACATGGCGGAATTTTACATTAGTTATTATAGCAGCAACTCCGTGCATAAAACATCTTTAGCCGAAAGGGTGCAGCGAACCATTAAGGAACGCATGCATCGTTATTTTACGCGCAAAAATACTTACACATACATAAACATTCTGAGTCAGTTACCATCATCCTACAATAGTTCTTATAATCGCGTGATTGGGAAAACTCGTAATGAATTTTTAAAAAAGAGGCGTTTATACAGAACCGAAAAATAGGACCAGAACATCAGCCATGGCAGAACGTTGCAAAATCGGTGATTATGTACTTTACATGTTTCACGTCCAGGGGGAAAGTTCAAAAAGGTTTTTGAACAAGGATGGGCGCTGGAGATTTTTAAAGTTAGGTCCATGAAGCCTAAAAGAGGGGTGGTTATGTATTATGTTGAAGACCTAATTGGTGAAAAAATTTAGTGTTGTTTCTATGAAGGACTTCAGAAGGTTAACTTCAATTTAGGGAAAAAGACGTTTAAAATTGAGGTAATCTTTGGAAGCAAAGGTTCGGGGAAACGAAATATGTACTTGGTAAAATGGATTGGCTACCCAGAGCGTTTCAACTCCTATATAAAAGCTAGTGCAATAATGAGACTCTAATAGTATATATCATGTCTTCTGACCAGTTCTACGTCACACTTCCCTCCTCAGCCTCGATGGGCATGTACCCCGACAATGCTCTTGCCAACTTTACAATGGATCTGCATAGGCCTATCGACTTGGAACGTGTCATACGAGGTGGGACTCTATGAATTTCAACTGAATGCGAAGCTTTAAAGCATTGAAGAGAAGCAAGTCGTTTTTATGGTTCTTAGGAAATGTGATGAAGTTGAGAAAGCAGGTGTGGTAAGAAATAAAGCCATGCGTTCAGCACGGAACGCTGGTGTACAGTACTACAACACCGAAATGACAGTAGGCCCTGTCCATTATGACAGCACAGATGATATTGTAAGATCAGAGGTGTGCAGTAGTGAAGTAACTGTACTCAAGTAACATTTTTCAGGATCCACTATCTAGAAAGTACGATTAGTTTAAAATACTTTTACTCTAACCTAAGAACATTTTAAGAGAAAATATTATATTTAACCTAAGTACTTTACATTTGTAAAGTACAAATTTCCATGATTAATTTAACCAATCTGAGGAGGCAGACAGTGCGGGAATTTAACGCAGCCAATCATGCGCCTTTGAGAACCAATTATTGTCAAAGCTAAGAAGTTCTGCTCGTAAAAAAGTTTGTTGGCCATGTGTATTTACTAATTTCATTCCTCGTTAACCTCGTTCTGTTCCGTGCGTTGGTCTCTCTTCACACGAAGGTCAAGCTGATGGCCCCGCCTCTAGGTCTGGCTTGGTGGACGAGCGAGTTGTTTTCTTGCGATCTCTATCGTACATAGCCAGGTACACCCGGATCATCTGGTACCGTCCTGAGCCAGGCATCTAGTCTTCTCTTGAAGACCTCAACTTTGACCCCTGTAACGTTTCTGAGGTCCTTTGGAAGCTGGTTAAAAAGTCTTGACCCCCTGACAACCAAGCTATTTTTCTTCAGTGTTGAGGAGGTCCCTTGTCGGGCCTTTAATTTGGGAACACTATACATTCTGCCTTTCCTAATTTTCAGTGTTGTTTGAATGATAATTGGGTTTAGTTTTAGGTTTGGTACCAGTTTTTCGATCATTTTCCAAATGTAGATTGTGGTGTACCTCTCTATTCTTTTCTCCAGGGAGTACAGATTTAGTTTATGTAGTCTTTCCCAGTAGTTGAGTTCTTTGCAGCCATCAATCTTGGCTGTGAAATGCCTCTGCGCTTCTTCGAGTTTATTAGTTTCTTCCTTTTTATATGGGGACGTCAAAACTGAGCAGTATTCAAGTTTTGGTATAATCATTGTTTTTAGCAAGGGAATCATTACTGTTCTGTCCCTTCTTTTGAACGTTCTGAACCTGTCCCGCGACTCATTTTGCTTTATTTATTGCTATCTGATTTTGTGTTTCGAATTTCGCATCATCTGTCATTATTACCCCCAGATCGATCTCTTTCAGGCTTCACTGAATTTCCTGTCTATCTGGAGCATAATATGCAGTCTGTTTAAGTTCCTCTTTTCTATCATATCTCAAGAGCTGAAATTTCTCGGTGTTAAATATCATGTTGTTGTCTTCTGACCATTTGTATATTTTGTTCGTGTCCCTCTGCAAGGCCTCCACTTCATTTACATCACTGATTTTCCTGCTGATCTTTGTATGGTCTGCAAAGGATGTTACTATACTGTTGCTGTTTACTCCGCTGTCTATGTCTGTTAGCATGATAATGAACAGGAGTGGGGCCAGTACTGTCCTTTTTGGTACTGAGCTGCGTACTTCCGATTCTGATGATGAATTTTGACGCCCTATAGACGTTCTCTGAGGAAGTTGTAGATCCATTTTCCCACTTTGCCTGTTATTCCTATATATTTCATTTTATGTACTATTATACTGTGATCACATTTGCCGAAAGCTTTAGCAAGATCTGTGTATATGACATCGTAGTTTTCATTGCCTTCCATTGCATCTAGGATATTGTTGTAGTGTTCGATTAGTTGTGATAGGCATGATTTTCGTTGAATCTTTCCCGTGTCTCCAAGAAATCATAAATTTTCTCTCTAATTCTTCTTTCAAATACTTTGGTGAGGTGGGACGTCAATGACTCTGGTCTATATTTCTTTGCTTGAGATCTGTCCCCTCATTTATATATAGGGACAATGTTTGCTCTTTACAAGATGCTCGGTATTTCCCCAGTGTCTAGCGATCTTCTCTATATCCAGTATAAAGGTGTAGCTATTTCATTTTTACAGTTTTTAATCAATAATGCGTTCCAATTGTCTGGACCTGCAGCTGAATGTGGTTTCATTTGTCCTACAGCTCTCGCTACACCTTCTGAGGTAAAATCAAAGTCTGTTATACACTCTCCTTGCAATTTCTCTTCAAAGAATGCATCCATGTTAGGTATCGCTTTGTCACTTTTTGGGATACTGAAAACTGATTTATACTGGGCTCTCAATGTTTCAGAGATTTCTTTTGGATTGTCGGTTAGTTCATTATAGTTCTTCCTTAAGGGCCCAATAGCGGCGCGCGTTTTTCTTTTCCATTTCGCATAGCTATAGAAGTATTTTGGATTTTCCTTTATTGCTTCTACCGCCTTTTCTTCTTCCCTCTCTGTATGGTCCTTAATCAGGGTTTGTATTTCCCTATCGATACCCTCCAGTTTTTCTTGTATTACTTTCCTGACATTATCTCTGCAGTTGGCTAACTTCGCCTCCACTCTCTTTCTTTTGCGAAATATTCTTCTCTTTTGCCTCTCTTTCCTTCCAGCTCCTTCCTTCCCAGCTCCTTTTTCCTTTTGGCTGTGATTTCGGAGCATATAAAAATATGCGTTTTTTCTTCCAAGGTTGTTAGCATTTCTTCAGTTGTTTTATTCTCTAAAACTGTTCTCCACTCTATTTGGGCCATGTGCGATCTGATTGCTTCCCAATTTATAGTCGGAGTTTAAGTTAAAGGCCCCGAATTTACTTCTTTCCTCACTATGTGTATTGTCTTTTAATGTTATCGTCATATTTGTTGATATCTCGATTAAGTTGTGGTCTGAGATAATGGTTGGGGTTATTTTTATATCAGCAATCAAGTTCGTGTTATTCGTGAATACCAGATCCAGGTAGTTATTTTTTCTGGTATTTTCTGTTATCTCCTGTGTCAGCATAGACTCATTTGTGAGAGCCATCAACATTTTTGCTTGCTCCTGGTCTTCTCTTGTGCCCCCCTTGTCCTGGTGTATATAAATTATATATACATATATATATATATATTCCTATCCACCTTTTTGTATTTTATAAATGGGAAGTTAAAGTCTCTGCAGATCATTATATTGGGGGATGAAGGGTTTATGCCCTTTATTAGATTTCTGGGATCAATCCCAGAATAGGCACCTGAAATCATTTTCAGGTGCTTAATCTGGGATTGAGGCAAAACACAGGTGCTTAATCTGGGATTGAGGAGAAAAAAATATAAACAGTTTTTAGAGATATAATTTCATTGTTTTTATCAATATTTGAAAAAATCAACTCTAACCTAACCTAACCTAACCTAACCTAACCTAACCTAATCTTTTGCTATATCTTCTGCTTTTTTGGTTAGTTTTGCTATTCTTACCAGTTTGATTTTTACCTGATTTTCACATTTAATATTTTATTAATAATATTATTCGATTTCTATTTCAGAAATAATTTTTCTTTATTCATTAAACCACTTTAAACCTTTTATAACTTTGCCTTTATTACATTTGTAATAAACTTTGTATAAACAATAAATTTTGTAATCATCAGGTTTTTTTTATTTAATTCCTTGCAAGGTGCCTATTCTGGGATTGAGGTTGAACGCAGGTGCTTCATCTGGGATTGAGGTACATCAGGTGCCTATTCTGGGATTGACCCGATTTCTGATGTCATCAATGGCCTCCAAGAATTTTTCGGTTGGGGTGTTTGGAGGTCTATAGATGACTATTAGTATCACGTTTAGTTTTTCTATTTTCACTGCTAGGAGTTTCACAAAGCTGTTTGACTTACTTATTATCGTCTCTGTCATATGACCTTCATGTACATATATAGCACAGCCACCCTTACGTCTCGTTGTTCTATCCGCTCTTAGTAAGTTGAAACCCTCTATATTTATCTCTTTCTTATCAATACAATGCTCGCAGTTTTCACAATTTCCTTGATAATCCTTAAAATGAGTTTCTTTGAGGTATGCGATGTCCGCCCTTGTTTCGTCCATAAATCCTTTCAGGTACGAAACTTTGTTGAGTGATTGGTTTGGTCTTATTCCTTGAATATTAACCAGGACAATATTTATGTTCTTATTTTTTCGTTGCCCCTTGTACATTTTAAGTTCGTTTTCCTTCGGTTTCGCTTGTTTCGTTGCCCTCTGATCCTCCGAGAGAGATCCGTTTCCGTCTACCTGTTCTGGTAGCGTCTTGCCCGAAGCGGTTTGACTCGGGGATTTCCAGCTGTGTCAACTGCATGCGTTGAATGACATTTAGCAGCCGTATCGTGTCTGCGATGTTGAAAGGATTATTTTGTTCGCTTCTTGTGTTCCTATTGTTATTGTTATTCCTAGTGTCATTTAAACTTTGTCCTTTGGGTCCGTCGGGAGATGTTGATAGTAGCATTTTTTCCCGTATTTGCAGGTTCCATATTTTGCGTAAGTCCTGCAGATGTCCGGGTGGTAGAATTTGCATGTCTCCAAATTTACGGTGACCATTATTATAGAAGAAATTGCATATTGGGAGATGTTCCTATATACATTGTCCTCTTTTAAATCTGCAATTATCTTTCATATAATATCTGCATATAATTCCTTCCCCATCTTTACTCGTGGCCTTTGTTTTTTGCTCCTTATTTGGGGACAGTTTCACTCGTTTACTTGACTGCCCTTTTGTCTTTTCCTATTTGTGCTATTTGTGTTAATGTCCTTCGTTGCCCTTATACTATCTGTTGTCTTTATACTTTCTTTCGACTGCATGGTTTCGGCTTCGTTGTGTGACGGTATTTGATTTTTTTCCACTTCGCCTTTCTTCATTTCTTGTTTTCCTCTGTTCTTTATTCCCACTTTCCTCTTTAATTTTCTTCTCGTAGTCTCTTTCTGCTTTAAATACTGTAAAAGAGTTTATTTCGGTCATACAGTTTTCGCAGAAAAATTTGTCCCATTAAGTTGTTTCGCGTTCGTTATAAGGGAGATTTTTTCATCTCCCCATTCCAGGCATTTAAATTAAAAAAGCAGCTGACAAAGATCGCACTTCATCACCTTTGTCTCATCTGTTGCATCATTACAGATACCACAGAGTTGCAGGAATTTATTTACCATTTCCATGTTACTGATAGAGGGTAGCCGCTGGTGCAAAAAATTGACTCAAAAAGGGTATTATGGGAAGTATTGGGTGGGGGTTGACTCAAGCTAAGTGAAAGAAAGTTCTCCGTTACTCCGGGGGATGGGGGATGTGGCACGCTGTATACTCGTACTTCTCACTGATTGGTGCTCGCGACTGTGGGTGCGGGGGATAATGGGGTGTATTTGTAGGAATTTCGATAGGCAGCTAATTTTCTTCACAAAGAAACGCTCGAAAAATGCTGTACAGAGTACAGATTAATTCGCTTCGTTTTTATTTACTTTTTTGATATATGCCGCGATTTTTACTTTTTAAAAAGAAATACCACTATGTACTATCAATATCGGCACCGTTTAAAAATGATTAACTGCAGGATTTTTAATGTAATACCGCTTTTATTCGGACTTCGATCGAAACACGTGTAACCGTCACACCAGCAAAACACATTATAATGAATATAATTAATATAATTAATATATGAATATAATTAATATATAACTTATCGTTGTTACAAGGTAATGATTACACAGCTCAACAAAATTTTTTTTTTTTATTTCGTTGCCAAGGAAATTCGTACGAATTTAGGGTATTTTGGGGTTGCTGAATTCCAAAATGAAAGTAGTTTTTCCGATTTGGCTCTAGTTCTTGAGATAATGAATACCCTCAATTAATAGGAAAGTAACCATAACGCGTGCATATGGGAAACTACCGGAACATTCTAGATGGTGAGACACGCGAATATTCTTAGTGTTTACTCCGCGATCATTCTAGAATATTCCCCCTCCGTATATAAGTCATCGGCCACCCAACCAGTAAGTAGGCTCCGCCTGAACATTAAATTTTTTGCATTTTTACGTGTTTCAATGGGGTACCAATTATCTCATAAATTAGAGCCAATCTAGCAAAACCGATGTCATATTCGGAATCAGCACCACAAAGTTACCCCAAAATCACTCTAATATGATTGGCAATAAAATGAGTGTTGACCAGTGTTATCAATGTTATGTTTGAGATGCTAGTACTTTTTACTTTTACAACTTGAGTATGCTTTAAACATGATACGTTTTACTCTTATTTAATTCCAAGTTACGAATTGTACTTGTACTTCAACTTAAGTAAATTTTTGTCAGATTACTTGTACTTTAGTATAAGTAACAAATTTCAGTACTTTGCACACCTGTGTAAGATACCTCAATAAGAGCTTAGATAAATCTAAACTTACAAATGACCTAATTTTCAAAATCATACGCATAGCATGGATTGCAGAATCGGGGCATGCTCTATTGTTAAGATCAGAGACGAACGCTTCTTTGTCCCCACTACTTATTTTTAAGAGTCTGTCTAATTGGAGATACAATTTTGCTTTCCAATTTTTCTTCCTAATGGAAGATACAACTTTGTTTTCCAAAGAGATACTTTTCATGAACTGCAGGATGATAAGGGTAGCTTATTATACCACCTAAAATTGGAAAGTCTGCTAGACAGACCTCCTGTGTGCTACATTTACAGTAATATCATGGAACATCAGTTTGTCGGGGATAGTCAGGTGTGTTTGCTATCCATTGTGCATATACTTGATCATGGAGGAAAAAGTTTGAGAATAATGTATGGTAATCCCCATTATGTCAAAGTTGCTTCTAACCTACTAAACAGAATTGTGATGCGTATACTGTAAGAACGGTTGGAGGTCAAAACTATTCATTCAGTTACTGGAGCTTAACAGTGAAACTTCACTTTTGGCGTGTTACAGTATGATGCAAAAATGTTGGCATTGCAAAGTTGAGAATTTAGTAATAAAAAAATATATTAAAATTTTTAACATAAATGAAAATCATAAGTTAATTACTATATAAATTCAAAATAGGCCTCAGGTAAATCCCAGAAAAGGCTACGTGACTGATTGCACGAAAACATCCAAACAGATCTCAACTTGTTTGTACTGGAATGCGTGACGTTGCTTTGTTTAACCAATGAGGTGTGGAAATACAAGTCACGTGATGCAACAGCTCCATTTCAACAAATCATGGTCAAGTGTTCAAATAGTTAAATTAAATTAATCAAATATAATAAAACAGTTAAGAATTTGTGAAACTCAGAATATAATGTGTTTTCCCAAGGCGAGATGAAAAATCCAAATTCTCGAGGCTAGATAAAACTGGTTTGGAAAACATCATGGTGTCCGCGCCACCATCGGTGCATTGAATAAGTATTAATACGTTAACAACATATCCACGAACAGTTGATCGAAGGGTCACCCACCAGTTACCGACCCCAGGGGTCACCGGGTGAAGGTACGTCACCCCGGGGGAAATCCCGCACCCAACAGAAGCCTTTAGTCGTATACTATGATGTGAGATACCAACGATGTAATGGACTCTGTTCGAGATTTTCTTTTATGCTACGAACGACTGTCCCCTTACTAAAGAGTGGTGCCAAATTCCTCAGTCGGAAGGTTCTACAATCAGATATTAGCACGGTTGAATCTGTGATAGTTGGTGTCAGGCGTAAAGAAACTTTAAGAAGACATTTAAGTCGTACGAGAAATGAGATTACTGTTGAGCTAAAAAAGTTGTGAAAAGGAGAGTGCGTGATAAAGGGTTTGAAAAACGGAAAAAATGAAACATCGAGTGAAATAAAAATTTAAAAATCTAATTTTTTTCATTGTTATGCACACCTTTATTTTTTTATGCAGGAAGGAGGGGCCAAGGGCAAATGCCCGCAAAAAGCGCCCCTCCCATAGAAGAAGAAGGAAGCCAAAATCAAGGTCAGGGGCTTTCGAGAGGTCTAGACACTCTGCGTTTGAAAAATGGGAGGTCATAGACAGGAGAAAAGATGGATTGAAGAAGAATGTTCCAGAGTTGACCGGTTGAGTAGATGAAAGAGTGAAAATACCGATTAACCCTTGCATTAGATAGTTGGACAGAAAAGGAATGAGAAAGTGTAGAAAGTCTGGTACTGCGTGTTCTCCTTAAAGGAGGAGGCATGCAGTTAGAGAGTTCAGAAGAGCAATGTCCATTATAATAGCGAGAGTAAAGAGAGAGTGAGGCAACATTGCGGCGAAGAGAGCGAAAGACTGAAGACAATCAGTAAGAGGCGGGGAATTGATGAGACGAAAAGCCTTTGATTCAACCCAGTCAAGTACGGCTGTGTGGGTTGAACCACCCCACACATGAGAAGCAGAGAAGCAGAGAAGCAGAGACAGCAACTGAGTGGGGGTGAAGAAACCACGTAGGCGGTACAGTACACGTAACCTCTTAGAAGCTGTTTTAGAAAGAGAGTATATGTGATCTTTCCAGGAAAGATCACGAGAAAAGAAAACGCCAAGAATATTAAAAGAAGAGGAAGGATTGAGTTATGTTATTGAAGGTAAGGGGATAGTTGTGTAGAAGATTGTGACGAGTAGACAGGTGGAGGAACTGAGCTTTAAAGGCATTGAAAGCCACAAGGTTTTCTCTGCCTCAATCAGATATAGCAGAAAGATCAGAGGTTAGGTGTCCCATAGCCGTCCTACGCGAATAATGAAGTGACTGCTGTGAGGGACGCTTTGGGAAGCGGGTGGAGAAGTGAAGAGTGGAATCATCGGCATAGGAGTGAATAGGACAGGAAGTGCGAATTAAAAGATCATTAATAAATAAAGAAAAAGAGTGGGTGACAGGGAGGAACCCTGAGGAGCACCACTGTTAATAGCTTTAGGAGAAGAACAGTGGCCATCTACAACTGCAGCTATAGATCGGCCAGAAAGGAAATTAGAGATGAAGGCACAGATTGAAGGATAGAAACTGAAAGAGGGCAGTTTGAAATTAAAGACTTGTGCCAGACTCTATCAAAAGCTTTTGATATGTCTAACGCAATAGCAAAAGTTTCACCGAAATCCCGAAAGGAGGATGACCAAGCGTCAGAGAGATATGCAAGAAGATCGCCAGTAGAGCGTCCCTTGCGGAATTCATACTGACGATCTGAAAGAAGAGTGCGAGAAGAAAGGTGTTTAAGAATCTTCCTATTAAGGATAGATTCAAAAACTTTGGAAAGGCAAGAAATCAAAGTAATTGGACGATAGTTGGAGGACTGAGAGCGGTCACCCTTCTTTGGGACAGGTTGAATGAAAGCGAACTTTCAGCAGGAAGGAAAAGTACCAAATGAGAGACAAAGACGAAAGAGTTTGTCTAGGCAGGGTGTCAGCACAGAAGCACAGTTCTTAAGAACAACAGGAGGAACACCATCAGGACCATACGCCTTCCTAGAGTTGAGCCCAGATAAGGCAGAAAAAACATGTTTGGAAGAGATTCTAATTTCAGACATAATAAAGTCAGAGGGGGAGGAGATGGAGGAACAGCACCGGAATCTTCCAGGGTTGAATTGTAAGCGAGAGTTTGAGCGAAGAGTTCAGCTTTGTGAGAAGAGACGGCAACTGTGCCGTCAGAATGGAAAAGAGGAGAGAAAGAAGAGGAAGTAAAGTTATTGAAGAGGTTCTTAGCTAGATGCCAGAAAGAGCGAGAAGAATTAAAATTGGATAGATTTTCACATTTTTGTCTGATTTTTGGCGAGTCGAAGAACAGATTTTGCACGGTTCCGGGCAAAAATATAAGCTGAGTGAGAATCAAGAGTTCGATGGCGACGTTACCTTCTGAAACCCTCCTCTCTGTTGCGGATAGCATTAGAACGAGTAAAGTTAAACTAAGGTTTTTTTGCATTAGTAGTAGGAATAGGATATGGAATGTACACCATCCATGCCCGAGAGAATCACCTCTATGATGGGCTCAACACACCCAGAAGGGCCCCAGTCACGGAGTCAGTAATCATTCCATGGGAAATCACTGAAGTACTGCCAAAGGGCCTCCCAATCAGCGCGCCGAAGTGCCAAAGGCCCCTCCTCTTGGGAGGATCCAAATGCCGAATTGGAGCGATAGAACAGGAAATAAATATAAGATTGTGATCGGAGGATCCCAACGGAGAGAAATGTTTCACAAAGTAAGAAGAATGAGAGGTAAGAAATAAATTAAGAATGTTGGGCGTATCTCCAAGGCGATGGGGGATACGAGTAGGGTGCTGTACAATCTGCTCTAGGTCATTTAGGATAGAAAAGTTGTAAGCTAGCTCACCAGGGATGTCAGTGATATGGAAGCAAAGCCAAAGGTGGTGGTGACCATTGAAATATCCTAAAATGGAGATTTCAGCAAAAGGATAGTTGGAAAGAATGTGTTCCACTTTGGAAGTGAGGTAGTCAAAGAATTTTGGATAGTCAGTAGAATTAGGAGAAACGTAAACAGTGCAGATGTATTTAGTTTGAGATTGGGATGTAAGCAGGCCCGTAGCCAAGGGGGGGCCAGGAGGGGCAAAGCACCGCCTGGAAAATAATATGCCCCCGCTGGGAAAACCAACCGCAACGGCGTTCCATGCTACAAAAACGCCAGAGCCAACTTGTTTTACTTGCCTTTGAAAATAAGAGAACGAAGCAAATAGACATGTTTGAATTCCTAAAGAATTTCGCTAAAAAAACTCGCCGCATACAGTTATTCTAAAATTTAAAAAACTTACAAAGACTTTTATTTACACTAAATTTAGACTAAATATTGTATTCTATAACCCAATATGCCTATCTATATGTGTCGGTTTGATCATTTTTTTATTTAGCCTACGGTGTTTTACTTGTTATAGTTTTTAATGTAATTTTCTGCAGTATATTTCGATATTCACAAAAAATGACATTAAATTTTTTCATTGTCCCCCCTGTCAATTTCTCCGCCCCTCCTACTGATTTGGTCTGGCTACGGCCCTGCATGTAAGCCATAGCCAGAGGGTATAGAATTCGGAAGATTCGAATTCCGGAATACGAGAACAAGTTAGGTCATTGCGTACATATACGCAACATCCATCTTTGGAGTGAAATTGAGCATAGAAAAAGTAAGAGGGTACAGAAAAGGGGTTGCTGTCAGTTGTCCCAGACACCTGAGTTTCAGTGAGGAAAAGAAGATGAGGTTTAGAGGAGGAGAGGTGGTGTTCAACAGATTGAAAATTTGAGAAAAGGCCACGAATGTTGCAGAAGTTTAAGAAAAGTGAATCAGACGGAGGTCCAGAACATCTCGAATGGGCGGTAGCAGATCATCCAGCCCCGTTGCCCGGATCTGCGTTCCAGGTATCGGCAAGGGGGGGAGCCAGAAGTGGAGACATTTATGGTCCCCTCCCGAGTGCTCTCCGAGGCTCTTGAAGTTAATGCCATTTTTGTTTTGTTTTTTAATTTTGAAAAGATTATGTAGTTTGTAAGATGCATGTGTATGTATTGATGAATAGGGAGAGAAGTGTGTGTTTGAGAGTATGCTGGACTGCTCACATGGTAGATGAAACACGGAAAAAGATCAGCTAAGGAGGACAGTGACAGGAGAAACGGGAGTTCCAGCACTCCCTATCTTCTGTCTAACGTCTCCCCCCGCCCCCCCGGAGTACTTCCCTGGTCAATTAGTGTCTTCAATCTTCTACACAGCGATTGCTTATTTCAAGAGAGACTTTTGGTGAACGCGGTTGAGATGAAGATTAAAATCACCTGCACGGCCCCCTAGATATGTTTAAACTTGGTTGCGGGCGGTAAAAAGTCCTTTAAACCTGTAGTACCCCACATTACTGAGATGTATTTCAGTGTCCGACGCATAAAATTACCTGCAGTTAAACAAATGGAGATAGAGGTTTTTGTTGAGATCGACGGCTAAATACCCTATTAAACGCACCGAACTGAAAATGTTTATCGTCACGTCCGGTTTGTCCTCGAAACAGCTTGGTAGCGTTGTAATGGAAAATTTACCGCAGAGAATACTTGAAGCAACAATCAACCATGACGCTGTTTCAGGTAAGTATAAAAAAAAATCATCATTCAAGTTTGAAAATTTTAACTTGAAGAGTATATCATTATTGGTGAATGGCGCCTCTATCGGTAGAGCCTTAGAAACACAATACTCTACTGACGATGGAATTTCACTGTTATCCCAGGTTTTCCACAGCTTTTTCTTGGTACAGACGGATGTAACGATGTTGGAATAGGTGTATCACCGGACGATTATATAAACAGGGTTAATATCTACGCCTTCGACATTTCGGCTGATTAATATTCGGATGCTATGGGTAAGATTTTAAGGTAATATGAATAAAACAAGTTACAATTAACCAATTTTATCTTCAACATATTATTCATATTCCCTTTACATTTGCTAACCATTTGTAGTCTTCTTGGTATGTTTTCGGCGAAATTCTTGAAGTAGTCCAGGTCTAGGTTATTAATCTACATCTTGATCTCTACGCGAAGACGTGGTTATTTTCAATCGGATTTAAATCAGGGGAATTACCAGACCAGTCCAGCACTTGAATATTCTTGTCAGAGAGCCATTTCGTCACCTTTTTAGCCTTGTGGCACGGGGCGCTGTCGTGCATGAAGACATCGGCCCCATGAATCTCATATAAGTTCAGCAAATGATCCCCCAGCACAGTCATGTACCGATCTGCATTCATGGTGACGATGGGAGGAAGAAAATACAATCCCCTACCCCTTTCACCACTGAACCAACTCCACACCATCATGCCATCACTGTGTTTCACGGTCTTCACCGTGAAACAGGGGTCGTACCTGTTCACTCCACTCGGCCTCGGGACACGTCCTACCCTCCCTGTGATGCACTTGAAGGAAGATTCATCACTGAACATGACTTTCCTCCACTGCTCACATGTCCAGTCCTTGTATTTTCTGGCGAAAGCAAGCCGTTTCTTCCGCATCACGAGGGTGAGGAGGGGTTTCTGGGCGGGGATTCGAGATGGCAGGTCGAGCTACTTCTGCAGTCGATGGTGGATGGTTCGCTCCGAGACGTCTTTCAGTAGCTTTGGGTGGCTATTCTTCAGTTGGGAGGCAGAAACATTAGGCTTCTTCAAGATTCACGTTTCAGGAGCTTATCAGTTGATTTGGTCGTTTTCCTAGGCCTTCCAGAACGTGGTTTAGCTGGTGGCATCACGTTTCGAGGGAGGACGCGGGCGGTGGCACAGAGGCGTCGGATGGTCGATTCTCCCCTTTCTTTAGTAGATACTTTTTCGGCTTTCCAGGCCAAAATATGGGCCTTCTCCTCTTGGGAAAGGTTGGTTGGAGGCATTGCAGTCACTAATGTTGAAAATATCTGCAAAAATGCACCAAAGGTGAAAAGCGAAGCAATACGGGGCGATGAGCGTGAGAATGAAACCTTCGCTCACTTCCTGAGAGCAACTGACGAGCTACACCAAAAGCAGAGGAGTCATACAGCTCTACGGAGGTGCCAGACGTACGATCAAACAAATCCCATCAGTGTGTATGGTCTGCCACGCAAGTAAAACAGAGCACGTAACTGTCTTATTTCAAGGTGGCAGACACTACACTAAATCCTCAAAAAAATTGGCATTTGGCATTGAAAATAGAGTTTAAACATCAAAGCATTTACAGTATAGACAGTACTGCTTGCTGTTTTTGTTGTACAAATCTAGGGGCTTTTCTTATGAGAACGTTTTGGAAATTTTAAACAAATGCGATTTACGCCAAAATGATGAATTTGTATGTAATCAGATAAATTAGCTCTTCTCACTTGTGGCTAAAAACACAGTGTTTAATGTAGCAAGAATGAGGGTTTTTTATTTATTTCGTATATAATTGTAACCGCTGAACAGAGTTATTAATTCTTAATGTTAAAATTGTAAAAGTGTAAGTCTTATATCTATATTCTGTGTATGAGTGAATTAATGTAACCTTTTAAAATATATTTGTACACCACTGTCTTCTTTTAGTAAACGAATATCTGATTTTCTGTATTATTAAAAAAAAAAATGCATAATACCCAAAATTTTGAGTTATTATATATATATATATATATATATATATATATATATATATATATATATATATATTATTATTATTAATGCTATAAAAAAAACAAATACAGTATCGCCGTAAGCAACGAAAATATACCCTATATAAAATAAGTCGGGGATTTAAATATTCTATTAAAATCCAATCATCCTATGTCGAAATATATACACATTATAAAGTGTATATAAAATGTTTGATTTTGGTCTAAGAAGTAGCATGCCCGCAAAACCCTTGAGTGCAATGTTGCATAATATTACGTAATGTAGCAACAGTGCCACAACCCCACCCCACCCCCTTTTGTTGCAAGAGTGTCACCCCACCCCCTTTGTTGCAAGAGTGCCACCCCACCCCCTTTGTTGCAAGAGTGCCACCCCACCCTTTGTTGCAATAGTGCCGTCCACCCCCCTTTGTTGCAATAGTGCAACGCCCCCACCCCTTTGTTGCAATAGTGCCACGCCCCCACCCCCTTTGTTGCAAGAAGAAAAGAAAAGAAAAAATAAAAAAAGAAAGAGAGAGAGAGAGAGTACCGGCCTTTGTTGCCAGCCCCAAAATGGGATTGCAAGGGGCATGCAACTTGGAGGCGGAGTTCTTCCCCAAGCTATTCCCCCAAAGGGGCATACCTAACCTAAGGGCGCCTCTTTGGGGAGGAAGGGGTTTCCTCACCGCCCAAAGGAGCAGAAAGAGATAGCAAGAGAGAGAGAGGAGAGGACCCAGAGCTGGGAGCCCAGAGTTGGGCGTTCACTCGGCTGATTGCTGAGCTCATATGACTCCGTCGGCCGCCTCCCACTCTTTTATAGACCTCTAATCCACCAGTTGGCTGGGTTGCCAGATAGCGCCATGTATTTAATTCATCAGCCAATAGAAGGCTGAGTGCCAGTTTGTGCTATATATTTAATTAATTCATATATTAATCAGCCTAGAAGACTGAGTTGCCAGATAGCAATATTTATTAAATTATTTCATATATTATTCATCCATTTGGTTGCTAAATACCACTATATATTTATATGATGATAGTTGTCAGGTACTGCCATTTATTTTAATTCGTTACTACAACAGATGAATCTTCTCCTTAATTCCAACAATTTATTTTAAAAGAAATTCTGTTTATTAAATAAATAATTAGAACTTAAACACACTCACTTTACACAACTAAAATAAATAACTTTATTACATAATTCCTATTTTTATTATTATTAATATCGCAATTCATGTTAAGTCACGAATAACAGTGGAAAACGATGCGCTTGTGTATATATATATATATATATATATATATATATATAATAAACTAATGAACAACTCGTGCACACACACACACATATTATATATATATATATATATATATATATATATATATATATATATATATATAATAATAATAATAATTTTATTTTCACAGTTAACTAGAAATAATATTCAGCGAATTTTCAAGTTCATTTAATAAGAAATCATTAGAAGGACAAATACCACTATATATATATCTATATATATACACGCTTAAAAAGAGGTGTGAACTGAAATGCCATGGGGGGGGGGGAAATAAATATATATATATACAAGCAAAAAATCAAATTTGAAGAGGACGTAGTTAAATTGGAAATGATGTCTGTTATTGTACGGAAATTCATTTTACAACAGTAGAAAAAATATACATATAATAAACGAATGATCAACTCGTGCACACACACACACACACACACACACACACACATATATTATATATATATATATATATATATATATATATATTATATATATATATAATTTTATTTTCACAGTTAACTAGAAATAATATTCTACGAATTTTCATGAAAATTTAACCGTATTTACTAGAATTTTATCTCCAGAAATTTTTAATTAACTTTCGTCAGCGGTTTCAACAAACAAAATTAGAAATTTTTTATTATTTATATATATATATATAATATATATATATATATACTTAAACTGGCGGTGTAGATACGAAACATATATCTATCTAGAAATCTATAAGTTTAGAAACGCAATTAACTTCTTGTATGGTTAAGAAACCAACATTGGGGTGAGCAAGTGTTTTGTCTATGGGCTAATTCGATATCCCCGAGGGGCCATTAATTGATAATGTAGATCAGGTGTCCTCAACCTTATTTCACTCTCTCTCTCTCTCTCTCTCTCTCTCTCTCTCTATATATATATATATATATATATATATATATATATATATATATATATATATACATGACTAATTTAACCCATATATTCAGCCATTAACAGATTTAGAAGGGCGATTTGAGAAATAGCAATCTCTCTCTCTCTCTCTCTCTCTCTCTCTCTCTCTCTCTCTCTCTCTCTCTCATACAATTTCATATAATTGTATACACAATCTAAGCCGATAGAGCTAATTAGCTCACCCCAGCTTAACAGAAAAATCTGATCGTTTGTCTTTCTGTACTGGCCCCGCCCATCGAATCAGGGTAATTTTAACGCATCTATTGAACAATAAGACAATCTAAACCCCTACCCACCATCCGAAGAAACCAACAAACACCTGCATTTTTCGCCCCGATCAGCACAGACGTATTCCATTCCTTCATACATATTTCAAGTAAACTACTGCATTTTAATATCTTCCAAAGTTTAAAATGTGCCAAGCCTTTTGTTTAGCATACAATGCCTCCCATAAAAGCTACCATGTTCGTAGAGGCCTCAGCTCTCTCTCTCTCTCTCTCTCTCTCTCTCTCTCTCTCTCTCTATATATATATATATATATATAATATATATATATATATATACATGACTAATTTAACCCATATATTCATTCATTAACAGACTTAGAAGGGCGATTTGAGAAATAGCAATCTCACTCTCTCTCTCTCTCTCTCTCTCTCTCTCTCTATATATATATATATATATATAATATATATTTTAACTGCAAACAACACAGTATAATTAATGTAAAGAACGACGCTTGTATAGAAGAACGTTCCGCACAAGATGAGGAAGAACGAACAAATGAAAAATGAGGTAACCACCCGGGAATCGAACCCGGGATCTTCCGATTGCCGGTGAGATATGCTAACCACTACACCATGGGCCTCGATCAATCAGAAGTCGTAATTCTCCCACATACGAGCAGAAACCAATGCCCTGAGGGGGCAGTTAAAATGTATATATTTGCGACATATATATAATTGTACGAGAGAGAGAGAGAGAGAGAGACCTTTTTGAAATAAGAGTTCCGACCCTTTATTCTGTAAGCTTTGAAATGAAGGGGGTGGAGAGTTCGCACCTGTTTGTTAACCTTCAAAGGTATGCTAATTAACCACACACACACCACACACACACACACACACACACACATATCTATATATACGTATATTATAAGAATTTAGAAAGAAAGCATTACATAAGCTATGTATTACATTCATATTGGATCACAAAAGGTTGTTTCATAAGAACAAATTGTTATTATTATTATTATGGCACTTCAGTAGTTTTTTCTGTACAGTCAGGAGTGGAAGCTAATTTTATTCGTTGTAATTAACAATGTTATTAAATACAAATATATTTTTCTCGTACATACGAATATGTGAAAACCGTTCTGTAAGCTTTGAAATGAAGGGGGTGGAGTCGGGGTTTATTTTGAATCTCATTATTAAGCGACGTTAGCTGTAGTTTGGCTGGGTTTTCATTTCAATACAGCAATTAACCTTATACCACGATTAAATAGTGAAACGACGTGGCCGAAGTTAAGCGACATTGGGTCTGTGTGGTTGATGGACGGGTGGCCGCCCAGATGATGTACCGACCCACGATCCTGTGGTTCAAGAAAGGACCGAAGTTCTCTTAAAGTATACCATTGAGAGACAATTTTAATAAGATTTTAAAATAGTTAAAAATTATAAAAGTAGCTAAGAAAACGTAAAACAACAAAAGGCGAATAAATGTGATGTTAAAAAGATACACTTATAAAAAGTAGCAAGGAAAAATATAATTTTTATACATAGTTGTGGGTAGAACTCCTTGATCAATTTTAAAAGTTTGTTTCTAATGTTAAAACTTGATTTTCCCATATAGGTAAAGTGAAATACAGGCTATCTTTGATATTAATAAATTAAATCATTTGAATTACCTGTCCTAACGCTATCCTGTGAAACAGTAGGCTAGTTTTCATCCTGTTTTTATATTTGAATAAATTAGGCTGTATTTATGTACTAATTTCTTATTTTGGTGGTACGATGAATTATTATTATTACACAAATTTGTGGTCATTTGCTCTTATTTTCAAGTTTAAGTAACAGGAATTTAGTACAATCGTGAATTATCAACATAATAAAAATATTGATACGCATAATGATATTCCCAAAAGCAAATTTAACACGTTCTTATGACACACATCGAGCTTATGATACAACTGTGTCTTTTTCTTGCAAAGATGTTAATTCAGCTAAGAATATATTTAAATCAGAATTCATCAGTGTAATAAAATGGTTAACCACCAATAAACTCTTACTGAATACCAGTAAAACAAATTTCATGATTTTATTAACAAAAGAAATGTTTATCTTGATGAACTTAACGCTAATGAAATCGCTATAAAGGTGTGTACTTGGCAAAATTTCGTGATGTAATGCTAGATAAGAATTTGCAATGGAGTGCTCATGCAAATTGTGTGTACAGTTGTGTCATCTGGTCTGTTTGTTTGTTCGGCTTATTTAAATTCTGCATCTACTCTAGTGTATGGGAATGGTAAAAATAATTTTTTTTAGTCAAATTTACTGAGACTATATTTTAGTTAATTACAAAAAGTTAGCTACTATTATTTTCAAATATTATTTATTCCTTGTACACAATTATATCATCTGTTTGGTTTTCTGAATAATTAATTAAATGCTATTTCTCAATTCGGTCTTCTAAGTCTGTTATTGGTTGAATATATGGGATTAAATTAGCTATATATATATATATATATATATATATATATAGAGAGAGAGAGAGAGAGAGAGAGAGAGAGAGAGAGAGAGAGAGAGAGATTGCTATTTCTCAAATCGGCCTTCTAAGTCTGTTAATGGCTGAATATATGGGTTAAATTAGTCATATATAATATATATATATATATATATATATATATAGGGTGATCGAAAGTCTCTCTGCAGTAGTAATAAGATATTTACTTTATTGAAGTTAGATATTTTAATGAAAATTGTACGATATCGTGAAATCTTTGACAAAATATTGGCGATGTCTAGGCTAGTCTAAGCTAAGTCTTGCTACGTTACTTACTCTAAACAGGTAACAATGATATGTCATTACATTTATAGAATTCTTATATCTCCTTATGTAAAATTTCAATAAAGTAAATATCTTATTACTACTGCGGAGAGACTTTTCGATCACCCTGTATATATATATATATATATATATATATATATATAGAGAGAGAGAGAGAGAGAGAGAGAGAGAGATGTGAAATAGGGTTGAGGACACCTGATCTACATTATCAATCAATGGCCCCTCAGGGATATCGAATTAGCCCATAGACAAAACACTTGCTCGCCCCAATGTTGGTTTCTTAACCATACAAGAAGTTAATTGCGTTTCTAAACTTATAGATTTCTTTATAGATATATGTTTCGTATCTACACCGCCAGTTTAAGTATATATATATATATATATATATATATATATATATATATATATATATATATATAATGAATCAGGGCGCCCAGCAAATGGACGGGATAGTGTCTAGATTCATGCTGACAAGTGCTAATTTAAAATATTTCGAATGTACATTTAAATGCGTCCTACATCGTCCACCCGTAATATTGACGAAGTTAGAGTTATACTTGCATTGCTTTAATAAAAAAATTTCTAATATTGTTTGTTGGGACCCGTGACGAAAGTTAATTAAAAATTTCTGAAAATAAGAGAGAGAGAGAGAGAGAGTAAGTATTTGTACGAGATATATCTTATAAACAACCAAACTCACGTATTTGTAGAAAAACCTCTATAATTAAAAAATAAAATAAACTGCACTCTTTTTTAGAGTTATTTTCATGGACCGGTCGCGACCTGTCACTACATGCAAATTGAATTTCAGTGTCCTTAAGATTTTACCGTTTTAATAATTTTTCCTAATGATATAAGCTACAAATATAAGAAAGCACAAACAGCAACAATAAAAAGACTTCTTTAAATATTCTGAATTTCGTTTATATTTATATATATATATATATATATATATATATATAGGCAATTGGCCACAATTAAATAGTGAAACGCTGTGACCGAAGTTTCATGGCCCCTTGTTGCACTTGCCGGACACAATGTGGAAGGTGTGCACTGTGTACATGAGATAAGTGTACGCATGGTGTGAATGAACTCTGAAGCTGTTCTTTTTTTGTCATTACACTTTCACAACAATTTTGGATAGTTTCTGTGTTGTCGGACACAATGTGGAAGGTGTACATGAGGGAGATACAAGGACAAGAAGTGCTTCAATAAGCATTGCAATCCGTACCGAGGATGTATCAGTGGTTACGGTTCCATGGAAAAAATTCCTACATCGCAAGGTTCGGCCTATTCATTTTCTTGAACTGACCCACTGAGGAACTGCTCACAACTTCTGAAGGTAGCCTGTTTCACGTGTTACAGATCTTATAGGTAAAGTAAATCCCACACACACACTAGTGCTAAATCGTGATATGTAAGTTCAGGACTATCTCCTCTATTTTGACAAAGCCTGGAAGCACCACCATGCATGGCAACGGCAATTTCTGAAAAACTCATCTCCGTTGCTGCTAGCATTAGAACAAGTAAAGTTAAACCAAGGTTTTTTTCCCCCCATTAGTAGTAGTAGGAACAGAATATGGAATGTGTAAAATTAACAATATCTTGTTAAGATGTCTTTCGTTTTTAATCAATTTCTCTGTTCCGTTGTACATATGTATATATTTTCGTCACTGGCCTTCTCCATTCCCCGGCTTTTGTGTACTGCTGAGTACACGAAAGGACTTGGGAACATTTCTTCTTTTCTCCTGTGGTTTGCATCATTCATTCATTTCATGTGTTTAAGTGTGAAATTCCCCCTAAAGAAGGTCATGGACAGGAGGAAAGATGGATTGAGGAAGATTGTTCCAGTAAATTTTTGAACAGTGTGAATAGTCTCGTAAACTATACATAATAAGTCAATCTAGCTTAACTTTAGATAGAAGTTATATGGTCTTCGAAACTTCTTTTGAGTGAACTGATAAAATAGATAATATTTCTATTTATAGATGGTTGAGTGAAGTTTTTTTTCTGTGTGAGTGTGTACTACCATTTCCCATCATATAACGTTAATAACAATATTTAAAATTAAAATAAACGGATTGTAGAAGGCACAGTTATGCGGGTAGTGCCAAAAATTTCCATTTTCTTTTATAAACATCCATAGAAAACGTCGTTTTATTGGGGGTAGACTAGTTAAAACAAAAAGCGAGCTATATTAACTTTGAAAACTCTATTTAAAATAATTAATTGGATCGTATTCATTTTATTTGTACTTAAATGTGTGTAATCAGTAATTATCAGAAAATATTTAGATACAGGTTGTTAATAATAATAACTTAATGAGGGATAATGTTTCCATTTGTTTTACATACTGCCTTGTCAGTCATATATGGGTGACGTGGCAAAATCCCTATAGACCGCGTCAAGAAGCAGTCATATTTTGAGGTAACGATGGTATTACATGTTATGAAATACCTTTTATGAAGATTGGCTTCGTTTTTAAACAGGTCTCGAAACTGATTGCGGAGTAGGTTAAAGGCAAGGTTATACATAGAAGTGTGTATAGAGCAGATTACAGCGTTTTAGAGCCGCAAAAATAGTAACTTACGAGCTATTTACATACTTTGCATTCTTATTTTTTTTAAATTTGTTTCACGCTTTTTGAGTTTTGATCATTTGGGGGGGAGACGCATCTTTTAATATACGAATTATTCCTATATACAGGGGTTAGACAAAATAATATGAACACCCGCCGATTTCACCGGTTATCTTTACGGACTGCTCAGACACAAAGTAAACGGTCAAATGACTGGCAAACCTATTTAAATGGGTAACAGAGAGTGTATACGTCATGTTATAACCCTCACGTTGTTTTTACAGATCTGAGTGAATTATGAATTAGCAGTTATGAAAGACCTGTCAGACTTCCAAAGAGGGCAAATTGTCGGAGCGCGGATGTCTGGTGCATCGGTGACGAAAACCGCTCAGATGTTCAATGTATCCAGAGGAACTGTCTCTATGGTCATGTCTGCATACCAAAACCATGGAAAGACAAGCACCGACAAATGCAATAGTGGACGCAAGAAGAAGCTGTGTGATCGAGACCGCCGGGTGCTAAAGCGCATTGTGACAAAGAACCATAAGACCACAGCTCCAAAAGTGACTGCAGAGCTTAACCAGCATCTTGCAAGCCCGGTATCGACCAGAACTGTACGTCGCGAGCTCCATGGAGCTGGATACCATGGGAGGGCTGCAATTGCCAAACCCTTCCTTTCGCACATCAACATTGAGCGGCGCAGAAAATGGTGTAATGACCATAAGAATTGGTCAATGGACCGGTGGAAGAATGTAGTCTACTCCGACGAATCCTCCTTTACGCTATTTCCGTTCCGGTCGAGTTTACGTCTGGAGACAGCCTAAAGATGCTTATGACCCCGACTGCCTGACCCCAACCGTTAAGCATGGAGGCGGATCTGTGATGGTTTTGGCAGCAATATCGTGGAATACTCTTGGCCCAGCTGTAGTACTGCATGGTAGGGTTAACGCCCAGGTCTATCTGTCAATATTGGCTGACCAGGTCCATCCCATGGTCCAAACGCTGTTTCCCAATGGCGGCGCCGTCTTCCAGGATGATAATGCACCAATCCACACCGCTGGGGTCGTTAAAAACTGTCCAAAAGCTGTATGAATCAATTCCCCGACGCACTGCAGCTGTTATTGCCGCTAAAGGAGGACCAACTCCATATTAAGAATAAAAACCGCCATTTATCAAGGTGTTCATATTATTTTGTCCAACCCCTGTATATTATTAATATCTTGCGTCGATCTCATAAGATCGTGTAATGACTCTGACTTTATGCGATTCCTATGCAAAATAGTATTGCGTGGGGTAAGTATACTCGTTCTTGCTTATACCTTAAAGCAGTGGTTCCCAACCTTTTCACCACAAAGGACCCCTTTTATTTTTATTTTTTTCCCACGGACCCTATGTTTTTGAAAGATTCCGTCTACCAAACAAACTGTTTTTATTAACTAATAATTAACTCGTTTTCCCATTTTTCACTATCAAATAAAGGACATATAAGAGAGTATGCAATTAAAATAAAGCGTATTAAAAAAGTATTAATAATTCCAGCCAAGAGTAAGGAAACGAAATTTTAGCCTAAGCGCCCTTATCGTGGGTAAATGTACGATTTCCATTGGAGCCTCTCGAAATATTGAAAGCTCACGGACCCCCAGTACTACCTTCGCGGACCCCTAGGGGTCCGGGGACCCCAGGTTGGGAACTACTGCCTTAAAGGTTTGCCCTGCAGAATATCGTGATGCATGTATGTTTATTTTTCATTTATCTAAATGAAAAAATCTTCAACTGACATTCTGTATTTAGTCATTTTTAACACGCAAATTACCCCAAGAAATAGTTTATTATTATTATTATGAGCTTGTATATTACGCAAGGTGTGATATATTATATATATATATATATATATATATATGATATTAATTCGCAAAATTAACAAAAAACATTTTGACAACTGATACTGGTATTTTTATTCAGTAATCCAGTCTTCTTTGGAAATATTTAAGAAAAAGGATTTAAAAGTTGAATCGTACCTACACGCGTACAATATACGGACTCACAATTAGCGAAAATTGTGTTATTAATAATAATAAAAATAGGAATTATGTAATGAAGTGATTTATTTTAGTTGTGGAAAGAGTGTGTGTTTAAATTCTAATTATTTATTTAATAAACAGAATTTCTATAAGAAGTCTGACAAAACAATAGAGAAAGTAATAATTATTAAGCATTGTTTTAATAAAAATGTTCTAATTTTGTTTGTTGAAACCGCTGACGAAAGTTAATTAAAAATTTCTGGAGATAAAATTGTAGTAAATACAGTTAAATTTTACGTGAAAATTCGTAGAATATTATTTCTCGTTAACTGTGAAAATAAAATTATTTTATATATATATATATATATATATATATATATATATATATATATATATGTGTGTGTGTGTGTGTGTGTGTGTGTGTGTGTGTGTGTGTGTTGATCATTCGTTTATTATATGTATATTATTTCTACTGTTGTAACATGAATTTCCGTACAATAACAGACATCATTTCCAATTTAACTCCGTCCTCTTCAAATTTTATTTTTTGCCTTTATATATATATATATATATATATATATATATATATATATATATACACACATTTATTCCCCTCCCCCAGGGCATTTCAGTTCACACCTCTTTTTAAGCGTGTATATATATATTATATATATATATATATATATATATATATATATATATACAGGATTGTATACAAAGTTTTGTCCGATGAATAAACGCTGATATTCTTGTAATTATGAGGTCTATGGCGACTGAAATTCGGTTGATTTATGTAATATATAATTCTCGTGCTTCGAACACTATGCGTAGGCTATGCGTAGGCTAGGCGCTACATAGCGCCTAGCCTACCCAACCGTCAGCCATCATCATTTTCTCTTCATTCATTTCTCGCTGCATTTATCATTTATTGCTTATTTTTAAGCATGGAATTTGAACGAAGAGACGTACGTAAGGTGATTTATTTCTTCTGGAAACGTGGAATGTCACCTGCAATCATAGCAGCAGAGATAAATTCGACACTTGGTGCTGAAACAACAAATGAACGTACATGTCGTCGGTGGGTGGCTCAATTCAAGGAAAACAATTTCAATGTCGATGATAAACCACGTTGTGGTCGACCACCACTGGATTTGAAGACAGGTATACAAAACTTTCTGGATACAGAGAAGTATGCTACGACTAGGAGTATTGCATTAGAACTGGGAGTTTGTCACAGAACAATTCAGCAGCATCTTATTCAGATGGGGAAACGTTATTTATCTAATCGATGGATTCCACATTATTTAACTGTTGAACAAAAGGCAAACCGTGAACGAATATGTTTAGAGTTGTTGGAGAAATATGCTGCAAATGATTTCTTGGGACAATTAATTACAATGGACGAAGTTTGGATCTATTGGGACAATGATGGCAGCTATCACCATATGAGTTGGAGAGGAGATGGTGATATCCCAAATGTGGAAGTTCAACGGACGTTGACCATTCGTAAACATCTGCTCTCGGTATACTGGGACTGCAAGGGTGTTCTCCTTTTGGAGGTATTGCCACGTGGACATACAATAAATGCTGATATTTACTGTCAGCATTTAGATCGCTTGAAGGTAGCAATTCGGCAAAAACGTCGGCGACTAGTTAATGGGGGATACCACCATCTTCACTACCTCCATGATAACGCGAAGCCTCATACAGCTGCTAAAACTGTTCAGAAACAGCGCGATCTCGGTTTTACAGTATTGCCACATCCCCCATATTCACCAGACCTCGCACCGTCTGATTTTTACCTTTTCTCCCCACTTAAATCTTCAATTCGTGGTAGGAAGTTCTCATCTGCGGAAGAAATTCACGCTGTTCTAGATGCCTGGATTACCGCTAAACCACGGACATTCTTTGCACATGGCATCAGGAAATTGCCAGGAAGATGGCAAAAATGTATTGCAAATAAAGGCGATTACTTTGAACATCTTTCTACCACTGAAGATTAATTATGTTTGGTTTTATTGAATAAATTTTATTTATCGGACAAAACTTTACATACAATCATATATATATATATATATATATATATATATATATATATAGTGGTATTTGTCCTTCTAATGATTTCTTCTTAAATGAACTTGAAAATTCGAGAATATTATTTCTAGTTAACTGTGAAAATAAAATTATTATATATATATATATATATATATAATATGTGTGTGTGTGTGTGTGCACGAGTTGTTCATTCGTTTATTATATATATATATACAAGCGCATCCTTTCCCACTGTTATTCATGACTTAACGTGAATTGCGATATTAATAATAATAAAAATAGGAATTATGTAATAAAATTATTTATTTTAGTTGTGTAAAGAGAGTGTGCTTAAGTTCTAATTATTTATTTAATAAACAGAATTTCTTTTAAATTAAATTGTTGGAATTAAGGAGAAGATTCATCTGTTGTGGTAACGAATTAAAATAAATGGCAGTACCTGACAACTATCATCATATAAATATATGGTGGTATTTAGCAACCAAATGGATGAATAAAGGGGCCCATACACGCTCAGTGGCACTGCACAGTGCACTGTGCAAACCCGGTTTGCGCATGCCAAGGCCTTTGCCCATACACTACTCATGTGCACTGAGCTACTTTGCTCAGTTGTGCCGTGCCTTCATCGAGTGAAGATGTCAGCTACACTCTCTGAAGACGACCTTATATTAATTGCGTTGACCATTTCAGCAGCTTACATTTCAACATACAACGTTCTACGAGAGGTGGTGCAACAATGAATTACGTTTACCTACTGCAAAAATCCCTAAAAATTCAACCACTTCTTTGCCATATGTCTTTATTAGAGACGAAGCTTTTACCCTAAGGAGTGACTAAGGAGTATTTCCTGATCATGTAGAAAGAGTAGTAGATCGTAGTACCGCAGACTTGGTCGATATACACCATCAGCTGCTGCACCAGACTTTAGTGAAGCCTGAATTTTCTTATATGCTTTTCTGAAATATGAACGCATTGTGTTGATTTTCCTAACTACAGAATCTCTGTTAGGGCCTTCGTCTTTTTCTTTTAGTTTATTCACTAGTATTTCGTAAGCAGCACTTTTCTTGTTCCTATCAGAGTAATCTTTACTTTTCACTTTCCAAAGGCACGGGTGTTCTTGGTATAGTTCAATAAACTCGCGCCAAAACGTGCGGTTATCGATACAATCACTCATCGTACTGACAGCAAATGAGATGTTCTCATCACCGTGTCAGAGCAAGAACTGAGCGAAAGCTACACGCCTCCCCATACACGCTCAAACTAGACATGTGCATTGCTGGGACTGCGCATGGATTTTCAGGAAACGACTGAATTAGCACAGTGCACGCGCGGGGCCCGCGCATTTCCGCAAACTACCCCCATACACGCACAAATTGAACTGTACAAACCAGTTTGTGCAGTGCACATGCGCATTTTCACTGAGCATGTATGGACCCCTTAATATAAGAAATAATTTAATAAATATTGCTATCTGGCAACTCAGTCTTCTAGGCTGATTAATATATGAATTAATTAAATATATAGCACAAACTGGCAACTCAGCCTTCTATTGGCTGATGAATTAAATACATGGCGCTATCTGGCAACTCAGCCAACTGGTGGATTAGAGGTCTATAAAAGAGTGGGAGGCGACCGACGGAGTCATATGAACCCGGCAATCAGCCGAGTGAACGCCCAACTCTGGGCTCCCAGCTCTGGGTCCTCTCCTCTCTCTATCTTGCTATCTCTTTCTGCTCCTTTGGGCGGTGAGGAAACCCCTTCCTCCCCAAAGAGGCGCCCTTAGGTTAGGTATGCCCCTTTGGGGGGAATAGTTTGGGGAGAACTCCGCCTCCAATTTGCATGCCCCTTGCAATCCCATTTTTGGGTTGGCAACAAAGGTCGGTACTCTCTCTCTCTCTCTCTCTCACCGCCGGCTAATGACGAAAGTGCGCGCGCTGGGTATCGGTGGGGAAATAGGTAGGTGGATTGAAAACTGGCTGAGGAATAGGCGGCAGAGGGTGGTAATTAAAGGGGGCTAGTTCGGGTTGGGCCTCGGTCACTAGTGGGGTTCCTCAGGGTTCCGTTTTTGGGCCGCTGTTGTTTATCATTTACATAAATGATATCGACGGTGGCATCGTCAGTCGGATCGCCAAATTCGCTGATGACACCAAGCTTGGGGCCAATGTTGGGACGCCCGAAGCGATCGAGGAACTGCGTGCGGACCTAGGTAGGATAGGAGAGTGGTCCGAAAAATGGCAAATGCCGTTTAACTTGGGTAAATGCAAAGTGATGCACATTGGCTACGCCAATCCCAAGTCGGACTACTTGATGTTGGGTAGTAATATCGAGGTGACTGATTTAGAAAAGGACTTGGGTGTGCTAATTAGCAGCGATCTTAAGTTTACGAAACAGTGTGTAGAGGTGGAAAAGAAAGCCGAGAAACTATTGAGTTATATCAGGAGGCAATTTCAGTTTCGGAACAAGGAGATTGTGCTCTCACTGTACAATTCCCTTGTTCGGCCGCACCTGGAGTATGCTGTGCAGTTCTGGTCGCCCACCCTCAGGAAAGATATTGAGAGGCTGGAGCGAGTGCAGGCGAGGGCCACAAAGTTAATCCCTTCCGTTAGGCATATGGGCTACAATCGACGGTTACGCGCCCTGAACTTGTTTTCGCTTGAAACTCGGAGGCTGCGCGGTCAACTGATCGAGGTTTTCAAGCTCTTACACGGGTTCAACGATGTCGATTTTAGAAGTATGTTTAGTTTAAATGATAACCCAACTCGCAACAATGGTTGGAAGTTGGATTTGAAACGGTTTAGGACTAGTGTGTGTGGGAATTACTTTACGTATAAGATCTGTGACACATGGAACAGGTTACCTTCGGAAGTTGTGAACAGTTCCTCTGTGGATCAGTTCAAGAAAAGGGTAGATGAAATCTTGCACACTATTTGAGTGTGTAAAGACATTTAGGACCTCAGTCTGCGGAAATTTCTTTTCCTATGAAATAGTTAATATCTGGAACCAACTTCCCTCAGAGGTTGTTTCCAGCCAAAGTGTAAATGTGTTTAAAAATAGGCTAGACAAAGTACTGAATACTCTCATAGTTTAAGACTAAAACATAAGCAAACTCTGCAGGAGTTCGCTTGCACGGTGTCTCTGTGAGCAAGCTAAATATAGAGCTATTTATATATCTCCACTTTCCTGTAAAATTTCCTTGGCTACTTTTCCAGGGTCAAGGTATTTTCTTCAACCTTTTTCCGTACCTGCCTCTGGCAGGGAGGGTGGGGAGAGAGCCTTCTACTTTTCTATCCAGTTTCCTACTACTGCTAGGATAGTTGAAAGAAAAAAAAACTTTTACAAAATTTTCCCTGGCACCCGTTGCCATTGGTACCTCCTCGGTATGGGCCGCAAGGCCTTTTGAGGTACTTCTTTTCCTTGTAACTCCTTGTAACTCTCTCTCTCTGCCCCTTTGGGGGGAATAGCTTGGGGGAGAACTCCGCCTCCAAGTTGCATGCCCCTTGCAATCCCATTTTGGGGTTGGCAACAAAGGCCGGTACTCTCTCTCTCTTTCTTTTTTTTCTTTTTTCTTTTTTTGCAACAAAGGGGGGTGGGGCGTGGCACTCTTGCAACAAAGGGGGTGGGGCGTGGCACTCTTGCAACAAAAGGGGTGGGGTGGCACTCTTGAAACAAGGGGTGGGGTGGCACTCTTGCAACAAAGGGGGTGGGCGGGGTTGTAGCACTCTTGCAACATTACGTAATATTATGCAACATGCAATGCAACATTGCACTCAAGGGTTTTGCGGGCATACTTCTTAAGAAAGAAATATTTTATAAACGGTTGGAGCTTCTCGCACAATGAATAAAAAAAATGTAAAAACTGAAAACACACTTACAGACCATCGTGAATGGTTGATTCTGCTTATTCTGCTTCCTCCAGAAAGTCTAATCGAAAATTATGCCATTCTCTGTTGTTTGTTCAAAATGTTCGAAGCGTGGGCAGTACATTGATGAAATTAAGAAAATTAAATAGATAATAAAAAGCATCGATGCTTAGTGTTGTTTATAAAATCTGATGAATAAATTAATTACACACATTTAAACAAATGTAAAAACGTATGGGGTATGCTGAGTCGGGTACGAATCAGTGATGTAGGACTTGAGACCTTTTTTTCTGGTCTCGGTCTTGGATGCTTAGGTCTCGGTCTCGATCGCTGTCTCGGCCATGGTGGTCTCGACTACACTGTGATGTTCCTCAAGTGCAACGAACACTTAGCTTGTTTCAAGTAGGCAGTTAACTGCTGAAAAATGTCACAAACTATGAATTTATGAATAAGTTATGAGCAAATTTTGCAATTGTCACTTTCATAACCCCTTTAGAATCTTTATTTCTAAATGTGAAATACAGAGCTTAGGAATTAGATATAACACAATACTGAATACATGCAAAAATTGCATATGGTCTCGGTTTCGGTCTCGGCCTCAAGACTTTTTTCTGGTCTCGGTTTCGGCCATGGTGGTCTCGAATACATCAGATGGTGGTCAGATACTGGATTAGCTGAGCACCCAAGTTCAGCGTTGCTGCAACTTTCTCCGATCTGATTGCGAGTCCTATAATAAATAAAGTGAATAGAGTGTGTGTGATATATATATATATATATATATATATATATATATATACTGAATAAAATTAAGTTTTTTGTTCTGAGAATGAAACAGATGACGTTTCCCGTGCAATGAATAGAAAAATTATAAATATTAATACATTTACTTACACAAGGTTCGAAGAAAACTTTATTTACCTCCTTGATCAAAACTTCGTCGAATATAATGCAACTTTGAATAGCTTCAAGAAATTAGGACCGGCTACAACAACCAACGATGAACAGAAGAAATACAGGAAGAGCCAAAAAAAAACTCTGGGGTTTTGAATGTACGTCATTACTAAAATTATTACTGTATTCCTTTTTTCTTTGTAGATCTTTTAGACAAGATTTGGAGACAAAGGACTAGGCATGGTGTTGACAACTGAGGAAAGGATAAAAGTGGTAGGATTTTCCTTGGAATGTAAATCAGTGATGGAGACGCCAATACGATATCGCCGCCATTTTAATGTGCAAATTCCACCAACTGATAAGACTATCCACAGCACTGTTGAGAAATTCAAGGACAAGAGAAACAGTTCTAAATCAATATAGGGAAGCATCGGAAAGGCCATGAGCCAGCCGCACAAAGCCGAACATTGAATCCGTCCAGCAACCTGTGATGTGGAGCCCCAGGAAAGCCATCCGCAGGCGGTCACAGGAGCTGGGTTTCAAAACCACGTCTTTAAGGAGGATCATGAAGAGTGATTTGAAACTGTACCCTTATGAAATTCAGGTGGTACAGAATCTAACTGATCAGAACAAAGATGCCCGAGTAAAGATGTGCACCAAGTTCAACGAAAGGATGGAGTAGGATGTGGGTGAATCAAGACCGTGTGGTTTACAGACGAAGCACACTTTCATTTGACTGATGTGGTGACTCGCAAAACTATAGGTATTGGGGAACTGAACCATCTGATGAATTTGTAGAGAAACCTCTCCACAGTGCGAAGTGCACGGCGCTCACCACACTATTCCCGAGGTATGAGCACTACATGACGCTAATAATACTAAACACATAATTTATACATAAAATTAATAATTATTTATTAATAACACAGTATATGAACAAAAACAAAATAACACTCATTAGTGCATTCTCTCGGAGCCACAAAGAATTTTACTCAAGTGAAACAGGTTAAAAGAGAGGATGGGACAGTACTGCGGAGAGAGAAAGTTATATAGGTTAGATGGAAGGAATATTTTGAGGAACTATTAAATGAGGAAAACCCTAGGTTGGTCCATGAGGATGGACTACCGAATATGGCAATGACGAGGAAGATGGAAAGAGCGGAAGTGAAGAAGGCATTGGATAAAATGAAGAGTGGTAAAGCAACGGGTCCTAATGAGATACCGGCAGAGGTATGGAAGGCACTTGGTGATGAAGGAGTGGATCTCCTGCATGATCTTATGGAAAAGCTCTGCGACCAAGAGGTGGTCCCGGAGGAATGGCGTGGAAGTATCATAGTACCCATATTCAAAGAGAAAGGGGATATACAGGAATGCTCAAATTATAGGGGTATCAAGCTGATATCGCACGAAGGTGTGGGAGTGAATTGTGGACTTAAGGCTGAGGGAGGAGGCAGGCGTGTCGACAGAGCGATTCGGTTTTATGCCCGGACGAAGTACGTCTGATGCTATTTTTGCATTACGACAGTTGGAGGAAAGGTACAGGGAAGGACAGAAGGCATTGCACATGGTTTTCATAGACTTAGAGAAAGCGTATGATAGGACACCGAGACAAGAGGTTTGGAGGTGCCTGAGGGAGAAGATGGTCCCAGAGAAGTACGTCAGATTGATTCAGGAAATGTATAGAGGGGTTACGACGAAAGTGAGGTGTAGTGTTGGTGTGACGGAGAGTTTTGGAGTTGGGGTTGGTCTGCATCATGGGTCAGCACTGAGTCCATTCCTATTCAACGTGGTGTTGGATGTGTTGAGTGAGGAGGTTAGAGGGGTTGCTCCTTGGTGCATGATGTATGCCGATGATGTAGTGTTGTGCGCAGAGACAAGACAGGAGGTAGAACAACAGCTAGAAAATTGGAGGGAGGCATTGGAAATTAGAGGTATGAAAGTTATTCGGAAGAAGACTGAATATCTGAGATGTAATGTACAACCGGATGAAGGAGGGGGAGTGATGTTAAACGGTGAACTGATCAAACGGGTAGATCATTTTAAATACTTGGGATCAACAATCGAGGCAGAAGGGGGAGCAGAGGGAGAGGTGAATCGTAGGATACAGTCGGGATGGAGGACCTGGAGAGAGGTGTCGGGAGTTCTCTGTGATCGTAGGATGCCGGTGAGGCTGAAAGGGAAGGTCTTCAAAACAGTGGTTAAGCCAGCCATGTTGTACGGAATGGAGACGGTGCCAATGAAGAAGACTAGTGACAGAAAGATGGATGTGGCTGAAATGAAAATGTTGCGATGGATGTGCGGTGTAACTAGAAGGGATCGAATCAGAAACGAACGCATTAGAGGAACGGTGAAAGTAGTAGAGGCGTCAAGAAAAGTCCAAGAAGCCAGACTGAGATGGTGTGGGCACATGATGAGAAGAGAGGAGGATTACGTGGGACGTAGGGTGCTGGAAATGGAGGTGCCGGGACGGAGAAGAAGAGGTAGACCGAAGACGAGGTGGAGGGATTGCGTGGCGGCAGACATCCGGGAGAAAACTTTAGACGAGGACATGGTGCGTGACAGAAGAGAATGGAGGAGACTTATCAAGAACAGCGACCCCATATAGAGATGGGATTTAAGCTGCAGAAGAAGAAGAGTGCATTCTCTCGGAGCTTGCGTAATGTTGGCCACCGACTGCCGTCGCATCTACTACGCTCCTGTTCCTCCTGCGTGGCAGCGGTGGGAGGAGAGGTGGGATAAGCTACTCACGGGGAGATTCTGACGGGAGCTGGATCGTCGGGATCCATCGAAGATGGACCTGGCTCTTGCTCTTCCTCCTGCGAAGATGAAGATTTCTTCTTGAAGAACGCCTCAAGTGTTAGCTGCATTGCCTTCTTTTTCTTCTTACGAAGGATTTCTTGAGAGCAGGAGATGGCATGAAGGATAGTTCTCTTCACGGCACTGCTGCGCTTTCAATCCGGAACATACTCTGAGAAAAGCTCGAATCCCTCCGTGATCTTAGCTATGCTCTCAGACAGAATCTTGCTTGTGAGATTTCTGTCAGGTGGAGCCTCTTCTGTAGCAGTGTCTTCGGCCTCTTCTGTAGCAGTGTCTTCGGCCTTTTCTGCAGCTCGGTGTTGGTCCAGCGACTGCAGATCTTCGTTCGTTAAACTCTCGGGCTGATGAGAAGAGTCGAGCAGTAAGAACCGAGAGATGCTAAGCTGTTATGTACTGCGGTAATATACATGCTTCGCTTATTGTGTAGTGTTTAAAACAACCTATCGCTATAGTATGGAATTTTTTTTAAGTAACATTAACAATTTCGCCTCCAGGAGAAAGAGCTTTAAGTTGGGTATATGTGTATATATCGGGTCGGCAAAAAAAAAGGGAAACCTCGAACTTTGGCTGTAAAATCCAAAGTTATGGTCAGATTTCAATATTTTTTTCACACCCTACAACTAAGTAAATGTCCTATACGCTGAGCGGATTTCAAAGAAAACTAATGAAAATTACGGATTTATTGAACATTTCTTTATGCCACTGGAAATTCTCCAATGATCTGCATTGTATGTGCAGATAAAAAGTTACAAAGTATCATACTTACATGTGGTGCTACTTTGATGTTAAAAAAAAACTGCTCGATATGTTTACCACGAACTTCTACAACCTTTTTCAGTCTAGGACGGGACTCATCTATGGCTTTATTGATTTGTTCTTGTGGTAGCTCAGCCCATTTTTCCAGAAGCGACATTTCTTACTTTGACCCGATAAATTCTCTGTGACAAATTTTCTCAAAGGCCGTAATCGACAGGATTTAAATCATTTTTTTAGATTTAGCTTCTAATGTAATCTTGTTAAATTCTGCAATGTTCATTTTCTTTATACATTCTCTTTTCGTTGTAAAAGATGAAGTCATGTCTTGCTTAACACTTAATTTTAAATTTTAGGCATTTAATTTTTGCTCATATGCATGTTTAATTGTAATTCATAATAAAATGCATATTTCGATTTCCACTTTTAGTTAACTCGGCAGATCATGATAACATCAGATCTATCAATATGCGGTTTAAAATAAAAATATGGCTTCATCTTCAAATATCTTGCTTATCTGTTTAGACATTGCTACAGCTAAAATATCTACCTTATCTTCAAATATTTTGCAAAATAACTCAGCCTATTGATAATAAAAAAAAAAACAGGTCAACATTAAATAATTATGATGTCACCAAAAATTCAGTATAAATAGTCAAACAATTTTTCAAATTATTATTCTGATTTGTCTGATTTAACTTCGAGGCTGAGCATTACCTGTAACATTTTAGCAGTAAACTACAGTAAGAGAATATCTTTGTCTTCTCCTTCGAGCCTTGCTCTCTTCAGAGAACTTAGTCTTAAACAGAGAAAAGTAATTTCCCGATACGTTACAAGAAAAATCGGGGAACCTTCAGAGAATTTAGTAAGCTCCACAGAATCCTCCGATCGACTACAAGAAATCGGAGAGTAGTATAAGAAAAACTTCTGCGATTCCCCAATACGGTACCAGATACTATAGAGTAACAAATCAGTTGTTGCCACCTAACCAGAACCCCCGTCAACTTCCTTCCCGTCTATGGCCCAAAGCCATAGGGGGTGGGGTTAATATATATATATATATATATATATATATACCACGAGGTATATATATATATATATATATACCTCGTGGCAATGTATATTGGGCAATGTGAGGCAATGTGAATTGCCTCACATTCTCAAAACATAGCCATATTGCGGCTGCTCGCCACTTTCCTTATATCCAGACGAAAACAAAGAATGTACACATAATAAACAGTTGTACCGTTTATAAAAAGGAAATTCCATTATGTTACATTATTAACAGGGTCAATTGCAATGTTTTCGCCAAAACATCAACATGGTGGAGTTCATCGGGCCAGTCATGATTTTATTTTGTTCTAGGTGTTGTTGAACAAAATTGCCAAGTTTGCGTGTTCTATGCAATTATTTAGTACTGCCGCATTGTCGTCGAAGATTTGTTCTATAAAGGTATTTAAGCTCTGTCTCATTACATGCCTAGAAATTTTTTAGGATCTTGCTGATTGATTCATTTCTGCCATATTGTTTATCTCACCTTTTTTTTATTTCTTCCTCAGGTTCAGAGCCATGTTCCAATCGAAATCTAAGACTGAGTTGTACCTCCTAGGTAACCCCTGGAGAAGATCCTTGGAGCGAGGCTTCCCTCTCAAGGTGATGTACTTCGTTTTTCTTCTATCAGAATGCGGTACTGAAAGAGAGGGTGAGGGAAAGCGCAAGATTGACGAGCGAGGAAATGTCTGCCTTCTGGGAACTGGCTGGTCTTCCCATGACACTGGCCAAACATCCCATTGGGAAGCTGGAACGACTCCACGACTGGTGGAAGGACTTGAAGAAGAGTTCCAAGCGCGGAGGACCAACTCAGATATGAAGAAAACTTTGAACATGTCCGGTCAAAATGCGGAGGCGCTCATCAAGATACTCGAGGACGGAGAGTTTCTGCAATCTCAGTTGGGTTTTAGTTGGGTCTCAGTTGAGTTTCTGCAACCTTATTGATGGGTTCCGTGGACGTTCGGCTGGTCAGGAAGGAGGAAAGAAAGATGGAGAGGGAAGTTGTTGAAAAGGAACGCCGATAGAAAGAAGCTAAGAGGCAACTTAAGACTCTCGGATTCGAGCAGCACAGGCAAAGGGTCATTTATTTCGTCTAACGAGATGGCGTTTGCTAAGCCGTCGGCACCCAAACGCAGGCGTTCGAAGAATGTCATGACTCCTAAAATCGCGGCAGCATTGGACAGAACGAAAATATCAGACCAAAACACTGTCTATGCACTGACGTCCTTCTCCAAGGCTATGGGCCATGACTCTGAAGGAGTTGGCTCTCAAGGTGGACCATCAGGTGCAGCCGGATGACCCATAGAGAGCAGCAGATCGAGGAACTCAAGAAGGAGTCCGACCCGGTAGTCCCAATGGTGGACCACTGGGATTCGAAACTGTTGAATGATATCTCCGGGAAAACAAAGGTCGAACTCCTGGCGGTCCTGGTGTCAGGTGTTGGCTTTGAGCAGCTTCTTGATGTTCCGAAGCTGGCAAACGGAACGGAAAAAGCCATGGCGACAGCTGTTGTTAAAGCTCTAAAGCAATGGAACTTGGAAAACCGCGTCAATGCCATGTCCTTTGACACAACAGCTAATAACAGGAAAACGACAAGGTGCTGCTATTGTTATCGAGCAGAAAATGGGAAATAACCTTCTTCACTTGGCCATCAACATCACGTTTACGAAGTGGTTCTATCGGACGTCTTCAGTCAGGTCATGGGTTACTCCAGTGGCCCGGAGATCCAACTGTTCAAGCGTTTCAAAAACGCATGGCCATCCATCATGTTCAACAGGATAACTGATGCGAACGCGGGTGAGGAAACCGCTGCCATTCTATCCGAGAACTTACACTGGAAGATTGAAACTGTCCAATTCGTCAAAGCTGCACTCCTGCAACCCCACCCTAGAGATTACTACAGGGAACTCCCGGAGCTTGTCCTAATCTACTTCGGAGAAATCTATCCTTGTGGCGTCGTCTAGATCAACGCCCCTGGTGCCTTGCACTGTGCTTGCTGGATGGCAAAAGCAATCTTCGCATTGAAGGTCTTCATCCTCCGGGAACAATTTGACGTGATGCCCCGGGAATTGAAGTCTCAGAGCCTTGAATCTCTTCATTGGACTTCTGTACGTCCGATCATGGTTTTCTGCTACCAGGGAAGTCGAGGCACCAAGGAACGACACTGAGACGCTCCGGGCACTGTCCAAATACCGGGCCATCATCCCAGCTGTGGCGAGAGTTGCCACAGCAGCGATGCTGCGGCACGTGTGATATTTGAGCAAGGAGAACGTGGGGTTCTCTTTCTTTGACAATCTCGTTGATCCTGATGTTAAGAAGCTGATGATACAGGCTATGCAGGAGCGGCCAAGATCTGCAGAGGACAGGCCTCCGACCCGCCCGAAGATCACGCCACCAATGGCTGCCACCGTCAGTATTGCAGACCTTGTCACAAAGAAGACAGAGCGGTTCTTCACCATCCTGGGCCTGTTTTTCTTGAAGAACACCCGAGATCATAAATCCAAAAGCCGCAGTACCTTGAGGCTCAATGTCAAGTCTCGGGCCTCAGCCTCACAAATGATCGTGCAGATCGAGAAGTGGCCCTCATCCAGGATTACAATAGTATCCTGACGAAGGATGAGGTACAGAATAGGGCCCTCATCCATGTCGTCGCGGAACACCGAAAAACACTTCCCGACGGCAAGAAGACGACAGTCAAGCAGAAGAAGTGATTTGGTTCTTTCCCCTAACTCCCAGCTCATCAGATTTCGCGATGTTTTGTGTATAAAAAATATATATATAGGGTGAACCAAATGTAGGTGGACAGTAAATGATAACGTTTATTTTGAGAATACATATTTAATTTTTTTGTATACTATAATACAAAATAAAATTTAAATAAATTTAGTTATAATATTTAATATAATATAACACAAACACCATAGTTATAATGAACACCATAGTTATAATATAATATAACACAAACCGTATTCAACCTACTGTCCACCTACTTTTGGTTCACCGTGTATATATATATATATGTTAAACACAGACCGTGCATGGAACAAGGAACTCTTCTGGGAAAATTAAATCCACTATAGTCCGAATAAGTAATGGTAAATGACAAATACCATAGTTTTTTTCCTTTTTCATGATTTTAGCCCGACGTGGGCAACGGGTCTCTCGCAAAGAGACCCGTTGCCCACGTCGGGCTAAAATCATGAAAAAGGAAAAAAACTACGGTATTTGTCATTTACCATTACTTATTCGGACTATAGTGGATTTAATTTTCCCAGAAGAGTTCCTTGTTCCATGCACGGTCTGTGTTTAACATATAATGTTCTCAGGGAACCATTCTGATTTGTGTGTATATATATATATATATATATATATATATATATATATATATATATATATATATATCATGTATATATTGTCACATATGGGAATATCATAAGGAAATTGATTACGGTACTTAATCAAAGGCTAAGTTAGCCTATAAATAAATTGTTCATGGAAAACAATAACGTGCATGCCCCAATGATGGCTTCTCTTTTCGTTTGTGAAAAGGAAATTGTGTAATTTCTTAAGTACAAGAATTTATAAAACACATGTTAAATACCAGTGTAATTTAGAAATAAGACATGAATTCAGTTGTCTATTTAATTCTGAATAATTTCGGATAAGGAGTACCATATGCAGGTTGCTCAAACTAGAAGAAAAAAGAAATAATTCGAAAAATTGTAATTGCCTCACATTCTCAAAACATAGCCATATTGCGGCTGCTCGCCACTTTCCTTATATCCAGACGAAAACAAAGAATGTACACATAATAAACAGTTGTACCGTTTATAAAAAGGAAATTCCATTATGTTACATTATTAACAGGGTCAATTGCATGTTAAAGTACACCTTCTGAAAGGTTAATAATTCTTAAAAATAAGCTGAATTAATTTAGGAGAATCTAATTAGGGTAGGAAATTAAATCGTGCTCCTGACAGCGCGTGAGTACAATACGCCGATAAAAGGAATTAAATATCGTATAAAACTAAATCGGATTGAGGCAATAAACGAGAATAAATCTTATATCAAAATAATCTTTACATATTGTCGAATAACGTGTCATAACATTCTTGATAGTTAGAAACGGGATTGTTGTAATGATTAGGAAAACCAAAATTTCCTTCAACATTGAAGGCAGAAGACAACCAACTTTTCTGGGTGTAATTCGAGAGAGTCCCCAGCAGAGTCGTGTTAAAATTCCTAAAATCAAATAGGAATTGGTTCACCCAAAAAATTAAACGAAATTAGATTTAATTCCCTTTTTGAAATTTAACTTAAATTCATACATTAGAAATCGTGTGTGGCAAACGGAAGTGAAATTGTTCCTCTAACTTTGAATAAATTACTCTTAAAGCGAACGAGTTGGCTCAAATAAATAAAAAAATGTAAAATAGTATTTCCTTAAAATTTAACGGAAGAAAACGGAGAAACACCGTGTTACTTTTTCTCACTGAAAAGACTCAAGAATAGTCATCATAAATTTCTCAGTAAAGAAAACGGACTCAATTCCTTACATTCGATATATATACAGTATATAATACAAATGTATACGATATTCTAGTGTAAAATTACAAAAAAGTAACCCGATTCAAAAGGGAATATTTACCACTGTCAAAAAGGAAGTAGGTAAACATTGTAATTAAGGTATGCATTAAACATATTATCATACGGTAGTATACATAGTTAAAATGGTCAATTAACCAGATAGGATTCAAATGATTCTATGAAAATGTATTATGCACTTAGCTAATACAGTCAAAAGGCCGGGTAGAGAAACACTTGTTACTCTAAAGCTAAATTGTATTATTTATGGGTCCATTCATTTTAAATGATTTTGCTTATTACAGTACGGCTGTATTCAGTTAAATAACCTTTTTATGCAGGAAGGAGGGGCCAAGGGCGAACGCTGCAAAAGTCCCCCCCCCCCACCCATAGAAGAAGAAGAGAGCCAAAATCAAGGTCCAGGGTTATCGAAATGCCTAGACACCCTGCGTTTGAAAGACTGGAGGTCATAGACATGGGGAAAGATGGATTCAGGAAGATTGTTCCAGAGTTGACCAGTTCAGTAGATGAAGGACTGGAAATACCGATTAACCCTTGCGAGTTAACTGCAAGGGTTAACTACCAATTGTAGATTAAAATTGTCTAACAGTGATATTTAAATTGCTTGTGCATTTTACTTAACTGTCTTATTATTTCAAATGTCATTCTTCAACAAATTTTTTAAATGTCAAAATTTCGTTTTTGTATCGTAATTGGTTTCGTGTTTAATAAAATCTTTGACGAATACATTATTTTTGTAAAAGGGCTTTTCAATTATATTCCCCTATTCGGATTAACAGAGAAATAAGATTTGATTTTTGTATATGGTAGTGGTGAACCTCAAACAGGCTTAAATAAAAAAAATAAAAAAACTCATAAAGTAAACGTAATATAAATACCATCACTTAATATAATAATATATATATATATAATATATATATATATATATAATATATATATATATATATATATATATATATATATACAGGGCTATTTAAAATTATTCATCCGATTTCAACTGAGAATACTTCCGTACCTATCAACCGTGCATCAACTGGGCATACACCACATGAAAGAGGAAATCTCCGAGTTTTCCAAGATCACCGCGAGAGGGCTCCAAAGTCACGCCGTGGCCTAGCCTAGCAACAAACAGTCAGTGTGAAAATGGCGTCCGCACAGCAGGCGTTTTGTGTGTTGCAGTTTTCGAGCTGTAAATCGGTCGCCAGATCTTACACCGTGCGACTTCTTCCTTTGGGGGTACGTTAAGGATACTGTGTACGTGCCACCGTTGCCCACATCTTTGGATGAGCTCCAAACTCGCATTGTTACTGCCGTAGAGTCAGTGACAACGGACATGCTGGAGCGAGTATGGGAGGAATTCGACTATTGTGTCGACGTTGCTCGTGTAACTAGGGGAAGTCACATAGAGCATTTATGAGGTGAGAGACAAAATTTGGACAGTTTTTCTTTTGGTTGATGTATCACAAATCACTCTGTATTTGTAACATTAAAAAATATTCTCATTTGAAATCAGGTGAATCATTTTAAATAGCCCTGTATAATGGGAAATATACAGTACATCCCATTTTCATCAATATTTCTTTCTTTCTTTTCAAACGTACGTACGGTTACCCGCATATGTAATGTTCTTCGCCTCAAAGGCGACTCCGTACATGTGGCAACGCCGCAGTGATAGTCAAGGTACCCCAACTGGGGTAAGATCGGGTGAAGGTGGGACAACCGAGTCCAACAACATATAACATTGACATACAGGTAATTATAATGTAATATCTGTGTTCATAAAGATAAACAATTAATATGATCGTGAACAGCGTTGAACTTCATGTTTACTAGTCTTATACAGTAATAAGGTTCTATTATAATTACTGCAAGTCTATATGAACAGCTACCACAATACAACTTTTAATATACTAGTGAATTTGAACCAAAAATAGACATTACACAACCAACTTCCACACTCCCTCATTCCCCTTTCCCACTCACCAGTCTCGCATATATTAAATCATTATGTAACAATACATATAGGCAGATCCAGATTTATGCACAGGCGCATGAGGAGCTAGCTGGGGGCCTCGACCAAAAGGGACCTCATGGGCAGAATTTATCGCTAGATTCTAAACCTGGAAAAAAACATAAACTAATCCATTCTTAAAACGTCAAACTTGGTAGCCCTGGCAACTTGGCAAGTGGATAACTGAATTATATATTGTGCTTTGTTTTGCGCATGCGCAAAATATGGCGCCGTATCAGCGTTAAGAAAAGGATACAGAAACATCAAAAGTGCTTTAATTAACCTATAGGATCACTTTAACATATTGCTTCCCAGGAACCTCTCTTTAACATATTGCTTCTCAGTGTATATCACTTTAACATATTGCTTCCCAGTGTTAATCATTTTAACATATTGCTTCCCGAAAATAGACATTACACAACCAATTACAGTTACATTACAATAGTTTATAATATTTAGAGATTAGCTAGTCGAGAAAATATAAATTTATGCACAACTTAACTTATTATGCTTTGCCATTTTTTGTGAATGTAAAATATTTGGACCACCTGAAGATCAGTGCCCCCAGCCTTCTTTAGTTAGCCTTATAAGGCTAACTAACGAAAATATCACGACCTAACCTAACCAATCGTTAGGTCAACTGTACGCCCTTGACGATTGGTTAGGTTAGGTTGTGATATTTTCGTTAGTTAGCCTAAATTACTAACTTCTTTCTAACCAACCAACCTTTCTCTTTTTAACATATTGCTTCCCAGTGTTAATCACTTTAACATATTGCTTCCCAGGAGGGATCACTTTAACATATTGCTTCCCGAATGCTTTGGGAAGCAATATGTTAAAGTGATCGAACCTATCTCTGTGTGGACACGAAAAGCTTGTCTGTCGTTTAGAGGCCAGAAATTTATCAAAAAAATTTGATAAATATGAGACAGCTTTATTAACGTAATCTGGGGCAGAATTTTACAAAGACTTAATTCAACTAGTAAATCGTTGCAGGATCCAACGATAAATATGCTAAAATGTGTTAATCTCTTAAAATCACTGACAGAATTTATTTTAGAAATCAGAAACAACTTTAACGGTATCGAAGAGGAAGCTAAACTTCTAACTAATGAAACGCAGTACACAGCAGGGACGTAGCCAAATCGGGGGGCGACGGAGGCGGTCGTACCCCGCCTTTGGAAAGTCTTGGAAAAAATCTGCGGTAATTGTAACTAAAGTTCACCGCCAAACTATAATATTTAAGGAGTGTCATATATATATATATATGTTATTTAAGCGATATTTTGCGTCGTTATTTTAAACACGTATCGTACTGAACTACTGAAATATGAAGCGCGAGGAAACTGAACACAGCTCGGCGCCAGTTAGTTTTGCATACACTGTAGCATAGTACAGTGTGACGAGTGGGGCGTGTTGCATCATTGCATGTTGGTCAAGCTTCGTTAATTCGTTATACAATATTGCGATTGATATACGAAAATATTTCAAAAGAAAATCAGTTGAGTAGGTTGAAGAACACAATGAAAGTGATACAGCAAAACCCTCCTGTAAAGTTATTAGACAAGCAGAAGACGATGCACAGCAAGCAGAACTAAGTGATGAAAATGCAAGTGTCAGTAATCAAGTACAGGTTAAGGTGCCGTCTGAAACGAAGGCTTCAAAGGACCAACCGACCACTGGTAGGTTGATCTGGTATAATTACAGATTTACAGAAGAAATGTCTACGTGTTTAATGCATATAAAGGCAAATAATAAAACAATATAATATACTTAGTAAATTGCTGGTCAATGAATAAAACGGACGGTGGGCGATAATGTGATTTTGTGGTGTACCTATATGTAAATTGCGTATTTACTAAAGTATTCGATTTTGATTTTGTAAAGTAATTGCGTATTTGATAAAGTACATATTTTTTTGTCAAGTAGCCCCTAAATTATTTTTCCATGCTATTATCCTGTTTAAAATTTTATATATGTTAAACAGATGTGCGTTTCTTGTCTCAATTGATCTAGCGGTTTCTGTATCCGTTTGACTTGCCTTATACGTGAGAGTTTCATTTGGATCTGTTCTAATGATTTCGTTATTCATAGATATGTTATACTGTTAAACGTGTATACACGAAAATTCAGGGGTCACCAACCTGGGCGGTAGCGCCCACTAGTGGGCTCACATTAAAGGTAATTAAACATTTATTTCATTATTTATTTTATCGATTATGTTGATTTATTCTTTTTGATCAAAGGGAGGCGATAAACTTTTTTAATTTTCAAAAAATCGTAAAAGTGGGCGGTGAACAAAAAAAAAGTTGTGACCCCTGCACTAAATAATTGTATGCATGAAATCAATAAATGTGTTAATAAAATAGTTACTTTCTTTGTTAAATATGAAAACTATAGGATTAATACCTGATTTCAAATTTCAGAAAATATAAGTAATTACATCATAATATACAGTAGCTTAGATTGCATCAATGTGACTGTCCTATCCAAACATTTGTTGGAAAGGGTACATATTTCATGTGGATGGCTGTATAGTGGCTGAGTAGTATAGGCTAAAAATGGACGAGTGCAATGCAATTGCAAATGTTGCATAATTTGTGCAACAAGGGGAGGGGGAATGTTACAAGGTGTTATACAACAAGGGCGAATGTTGCAAGTTGTTATGCAACAAGGGAAATGTTGCAAGATGTTATGCAACAAATGGGGAGGGGGAATGTTGCAAGAGCAAAAGGGGGTTATGCAACTTGGAGGCGGAGTTATCCCCCAAGAGAAAGAGAGAGGAGAAGGAGAGAAAGGAAGAGGTGTTCGCCTGGCAGGAGCCAAGCGCATATTAAGACTTCAGCCGAGCGGCCGTTGTCTTAATATGTTCCTAATCAGCCAGTTGGCTTATCTGGCTGAGTTGCCAGATTGCGCTATTTATTTAATTAAAGCATATATTCTGGCTTAATCAGCCAGTTGGCTTAGAAGGCTGAGTTGCCAGTTTGCGCTATTTATTTAATTAAAGCATATATTCTGGCTTAATGAGCCAGTTGGCTTAGAAGGCTGAGTTGCCAGTTTGCACTATTTATTTAATTAAAGCATATATTTTGACTTAACCCGCCAGTTGACTTAGAAGGCCTAATCAGCCATTTGGTATAATTAAATAACAATAATAACGTTTATATATACACAACCAAAAGAATCAAATAAAACACCACCACATCACTCAGTTTATTTAGACGAATTATTGGACTGGCAAAATCCTAGTCGGAGGTGTACGAGCATTTGTGTGCGTTTGTCCTCGTCAGCTGGCTTAAACTGCCAGTTGGCATAACCCGCCAGTTGACTTAGAAGGCCTAAACAGCCATTTATATACGGCAAGCATAATAAACTTAAGAATTAAACCAAAGAATTAAATAAAACACCATCACATCACTGTTTATTTAGACAAATTATTGGATCCAATTTCACGAAATATATTGAAAATAAATATACATTCCTATACAAGCGAATGAATATATGCAATAAAAAATAATAATGGCATAAGAACTACGAACGAGGAGTGTGTGTATATAATATATATATATAATATATATATATAATAAAAAATAATAATATACAAACCCGGACCTATCCAAATTGTTCATTCTAATGAAGGTCAAGCGTGCCACTCCACCTTAGACCTACAGTTTAACGTTGAATCCGAACCACGTCTAAAATAAATGTTAAAACACTCCTTAACACAATAAAATCTAATTTCAGAATAAAAAAATTTTAAACAGCCTAACCACACAAAATATCACTCGGGAGCGGAATAAGACGGTTTACCGAGAATAACAGAATCACTTTGTGAAAATAATATTTATCATTTACTACAGAAATGCTCATTCCGTCGAAGGTCAAGCTTCTCACCCCGTCCTAGACCTACAGTTTAACGGGGAATACTACTACAATAGATCCAGTTGGCCTGGTGAAGTAATGAGTTGACTTCTTTTACTCTCCATCTCTCAGGTACACCCGGATCATCGGGGATCTTTTCTATTCCATGGAATTTTAGATCCTCCCCTTTTCCGTACCGTAACAGTTGAATTTTATTAGTGTTAAACTTCATATAAAAACTATGTAACATCTCCTAAAACTTACTACATCATTACCCCTAGCCCGTCCTTCATGCATTAAAAAAGTTCTACTTTATCGGCAACCTTTGTTTAGCCCCCCACCCCGTTGAGTGTTCATCCCGGCGAAGGTCAAGCGTATCACTCCACCTTAGACCTACAGTTTAACGTTGAATCCGAACCACGTCTAAAATAAAATGTTAAAACACTCGTTAACACAATAAAATCTAATTTCAGGATAAGAAAAATTTAAACAGCCTAACCATACAAAACATCACTTGGAATTGTCCTGAAAATGAAAGAAAAAATAAACAATCAGCCCACCTATAAAAAATATAAAAATTTATATATATATATATATATATATATATATATATATATTAAGTAAAAAAAATTAATTTATCAAAAGAATTTATGAAAACAATTTCTCTATTTCAATTAAACAAATTTTGCTTATTTTGAAGTCTCACACAATTTATATACGGCAAGCATAATAAACTTAAACAGTCCGAATTTGACCCAGTATAAATTAGTCTTTAACGAATATTTTTCGACTTTAAACCTTTAAATTAACTTAAAATTATAAAGCGAACTAAAACTACAAAGCGATGCCTGTAACTCCATTATTTACATCCAGTCAAAAAATAATCTTAAAAACTCGAATAGATTCTGGAAAATTTTGCTACTTCTTTATTGAATCTCTTAGAATGCTCTACTACTATATATATATATATATATATTATATATATATATATACACATTTTTATTACCTAAAAATGCGTCACCATACACTCAAACATTTTAAACCTTGCCGTATAAAAATCAACGCGAAATGGAAACAAACAACTCTCGAATTCCGACTCTAATTTTGACTCCACATTATTACGGCTTCGACAAGACGGCTCAGATAAATTTTGAGTCAAAGCGGTTTGGAAATCTAGACTCCAACGAGAAGAGAAAAAAAAATTTTGACCGCGAAATTACGAAAAAGCTCGCTATGAGAAGAAATTTTGAAAATGATGGGCGCCATCTTGAAAAACAGTCACAATGATTTGACAAGGAATGAGAATCGAAATTTGCTTGCAAATGGGATAACACAATGCATCTTGCTATTTAAATAATCGAACCAGAATATTTATTAATGCTATAATACGGCTAGCAACAATTTTGACCGAAATATGAGGCAACGTGGGAAAGCCCTTATATTTATATAAAGGAACACCGCTTGCCACCAAAATGTAGTAATTAAAACCTTTTAACCTTTCTTATGTTGCTTTTTTATACTATTTTCTCTTTCTTTATTCCATCTCTCTTTATCCTTCATCATTCTCTTTACACTCGCTTCGCTGTACTTTATAAATACGTGTAGACATGACCGAGTGGAGGCCGTTATAATTTGAACCGGGCATGGAGAACGGGGGTATTAATATACAACCAATTAATACTTTACTAGCTTTATTTATACCGAAAGCACTTTTAGATAAACGGGGTAATGCGAGGAGGAAATTAACGTTACCATTTTTGCCGGAGAGAGACGTAATACTATTCTAAATTTACAGCTAAATCGTAACACACAAAAACACCTTCTTAAGCCCAAGGCCGTCCGATGACTGAAGGGCATTTCTGACCAGCACAATCACGAGCTAAACACATTTTTATTCACACTCCGTCTAATTCTGCGTATTGTCAAAAACATTTAAAGACGTAGAAGATTGGGATCTATCCAACAATAAAGAATTATGAAATGCTTCGATATATATATATATATATATATTAGGGTGATGCAAAATAACTTATCATTTCAAAAACTTGAAGACACCCTCTAATTTTATTTAATTTAGTGTAAAAACTGAACATGCAAAATTTCAGCACAATTGAAGACATTTTAGAGGTTGCTACCATCCATTGAACATTTTGTATATTGTTATTTTTCAGTTTGTATTTATTGTACATTTATTTATTTTGCAGATTTCATCAAAAATGGTAGTCAGCAACATATAGCAGTCATAACAGACTCTGAACCTCTTTCCGTAAACCTTCTCATCCCTTTCATTGCTATAGATGCCGTGGCCGAACATTCTAGAATCATTTCTTTGCTGTGACGTCACTGTGGCGGCCGCGTCAGTGTAAGTGCGGCGTCACTGACTCAGTATCTTTGCTGCCTTCGCTGAGAGTGGTTGTATAGCAGTTGCTGAGTTGCACTCATGGAGCGGCATACGCGTCACAAAACAGTTGTTTGGCTCATAGGACATCCTATAGAGTCCTTCAAAGAAACCCAGCTTCCATCTAAAAGGGAAACATTAGCATTGTTTATGAACTACAAGATCAATAAAAAGCAACAGGTGAAAACAGCGGCTTTGTTGACTGCTAGAGATGTTATGAATGTGTGGGAAAAGGCACGCATCCCAACAGTGTTGAAATGTCATGTCGTGGAGAGAGTAAAGAAACTTTTCAACGAGTGGGAGAAACTAAAGAAGAACAGAAATAATAAGAAGAAGCAATCACCTGCACTACTTCAAAAACAAGAGAGCTGGCAAAATGACTTGCAAGATCTGTTTGACATTGCACATGCAAGTGCTCTTGACATGATAAAGATAGATGAAGATCGTGAGTTTTTGATGCTGCAACGACAAAAAGGGAGAAAAGGCAAAATGTCTGGAGTGGATAAAGTTTTTTCACAAATGGAAGAGATTGCTAGAGAAAAGGAAACATTGCTTGAAAAGAAAAGAAAGAGGGAAACAGCCGTTTTCGAAGCAGCAGTGCTCTCAAGTTCAAGTCCTTCAAGTTTGAATGAAGATAGTTCAAAATCAGAAGAAGAATTTGTTGCTGACCCTCAGCAGCCATCAACTTCGAGACAAAGTAGATCAAAGTCTAAGAGTGCAAAGCTTATGGATTCTTCAATGCTTGTATCTCTTGATGCTGCAAAAGTAAGTGATAGAGCTGCTTCGGAAATCTTGATCCCAACAATCAATGCTCTTGGGCAAAACCCTGAAGAATACAGTGTTAGCTATTCATCGATACGGAGAGCAAGACAAAGGAACCGCAAGACAATGGCAGAAAATTTGAAGCAGGATTTCGAAACAAATTGCCCTCTCCAAATACATTGGGACGGCAAACTACTGGAAGATATTACTGGTCATGAAAATGTTGATCGACTGCCAGTTCTAATTTCCGGCCAAGGAGTTGATCAGCTTCTTGGTATTCCCAAACTTGCCAGAGGAACTGGTCAAAACATTGCAGATGCTGTCCATCAGTTAGTATTGGAGTGGAATATATATGACCAAGTGAAGGGCATGTGTTTTGACACCACTGCCTCCAACACAGGTTCTAAGAGTGGTGCTTGTATGTTACTAGAGCAAAGATTGGATAAAGATATGCTGTGGCTGGCTTGCCGACATCATATTTTCGAAATAGTGTTAGAAGCTGCAGTTTCTGTCTCCTTGCCATCTTCTAGTGGCCCTGACATACAACTGTTTAAGAGATTCAAAGCAAAGTGGGTGGAATTGACAAGAACAATTACCAAACAGCAACAGATGACCCTAACATTGCAGAGAAAATCTCAGATGCTGAAGAACTCATTCAATTTGCTCAAGCTCAGCTTGATGAACAGCAGCCTCGTGATGACTACAAGGAATTGCTCGAGCTAACGCTCATTTTCATCGGTAGTGCCCCCAAGTTAGGAATCAGCTTTAAAGCACCCGGAGCTTATCACAGAGCACGATGGATGGGCAAGCTAATTTACTGCATTAAAATTTGGATGTTTAAATCTCAGTTTAAACTAACTGAGAGAGAGGAAAAAGGACTGAGAGATGTTTGCTGCTTTTCAGCTGCGATATACATCAGATCGTGGTACCTGGCACCCATACCCTCATGCGCCCCCCGTTCAGATTTGCATTTTGTGCAAAGTCTGCAGCTCTACAAGCAAAAGGATGACAAAATTGCAAGTGCTGCACTCAATAAGTTTTTGAGACATTTGTGGTACCTCTCTGAGGAGCTTGTGGCGCTTGCATTTTTTGATTCAGCTGTTTCGCATGAGACAAAAAACAAAATGAAGCATGCTCTGCAGAAACCAGTTGACTCAAAACCGAGCAAACGAGCATCAATAAATCCTGAATCAGCTGGGCAGAAACAACTGCAGGATTTCGTTACTGCGAACACAAAAAGATTCTTTGAAATCCTAGAGGTGCCTTGCACTTTTCTTGAAAAAGATGCTGAAGAATGGAATGATGATGAAAGTTATGCGAATGCAAGAGATATCGCATATGGACTCAAAGTGGTAAACGACATTGCGGAAAGAGGTGTACGACTGATGGAGGAATACAACAAACTGATAACCAATGATGAAGAGCAGAAACAATACCTTCTTCAAATTGTTAAAAGTTACAGGTCGTCACTCTCAAACAAAAACAAGAAAACATTACTCTTGCTTCACAAAAAACGAAAATAAACATACATAAGTGGTTATGATATGCCTACTGGGGAAACTTCCACATAAAAAAAAGTTAACGCGCTATACGCTGTACCTCAGAGGGTGGTGCGGAAATCAGCGTGCCTATTATTTACTATTTTATGAGCTCACTACGTACTATAGTCTAGAATGTCATCGTTTTTTTTCAAACTAGGTTAACTAGGTACATATCAAACCTGCTCCGGCGAAAATATCAACAAAACAATATTTTTGAGCACAAACTGATATACATTTATTTTTAAAGCTTGGTAGCAACCTCTAATTTTCTCTTTTTCAACCCCAAATTTCGCATACAATGCTTTCTTAGGAATATGAATAAAATAGGAGGGTGTCTCCCTGAAAATTGAAAAAAAAAAATTTGACCCCTTTTTTGCATCACCCTAATATATATATATATATATAAGATCTACTAAGTCCTTTTTCATCCGGTAGTTAAAACAATACATTCATTTTCACCTGTTCAGTCTCATTTGTTTAAGGTTCAAAACTGAGTGTCAAACGCGTTGCAAGAGAGCATTTCTCTCCTCCACCAAGCGGTCATGTGTGGCGGAGAGCGCAAGAGAGCAACTCGCTCCTCCCCCAAGACAGGTCTAGAGGCGGGACCACCTGCTTGAACTCCATGTGAAGAGAGGACAGCAGAGGGGGACAACAGAAGACAACAATAGGGTATTTAACACCGAGAAATTTCAACTCTTGAGATATGGTACAAATGAAGAAATTAGACTGCATATTAAGCCAGATGAGCCGGGTGTACATGACTATGTGCGGTGGAAAGCGCGAGAGAGCAACTCGCTCCTCCAGCAAGCGGTCATGTGTGGCGGAGAGCGCAACTCGCTCCTCCACCAAACTGGGCTTAGAGGCGGGACCACCTGCTTGAACCCCGTGTGAAGAGAGGACAGCAGAGGGGGACAACCGAAGACAATAATTATTGAACACTCAGTAAAGATTCCCAAATATATTGCAAACAAAATAAATATTCCAATGTATATTGCACACAAAACAGATAAATAAAAAACACTAATAAATCACACAATGTAGCTTAATAAAGGAATAAGATTGCCAGCTAGCAAATAACTGAATTTTAAATTTGGTTTGAAAGTTTTAGGTCTAGTTGTTTTCCTATTAAAACCTGATCCTCCTGGTCTTCCTTGATGCAAATTCATCAATGATGTCATCATAGGAAATCTGCTCAGAAACCGCATGGTTGATGCTGATGACAGCAAGACCACTGAGGCGGTCTTGCATCATGGTGGATCTCAGGTAAGTCTTGATGAGCTTGAGCTTGGAAAAGCTCCTCTCCGCTCCAGCCACTGTCATTGGAAGGGTGACAGCAACCCTGAGGGGACCCAGAGGTTGGGATAGATCTCTGTGAGCTGCTTTTCATGGATAAACGTCAGCAGCTGAAGTGCTGTCATGCTCGCAGATGGCAGTTCAGGCAAATTCTTTAATTCCTGTGCTAACTCCCTACCATCTACATCAGAATGTCCTCGACAGCTTAAAGTGTTGCTGAGGGTTTCTGATTGCTCTGTCATCTCCTCATTTGACAAGTTTTGGAAGTTTGAGAGCACTCCAAACTTGTCTCTCACTTCTCCCAAGGTCTGCAATATTTCCTGAAGTCACCTCCAAATTTTTAAGTGCGTCACTGATGGGTTCATCAGGGGACTCATAGGAAAAGTGCCGCTTTGTGGACCTCAGCCTCTTTTGCTGGAGAACAGCCTCCACATTCATGTCTTCGCACATGTCCATGGCTGAGGTTTGTGCAGCCACAAAGCCTGTTGTTCTGTAAGTGCTGAGAATTGTTTCAGTCTTCCTTAGCAGATTGACAGCCACATCCAACTGCATTGAGGAGACTGGATTAGTTTGCTGACTTGCTGTATGTGGCTTAGGATGTCATACCATACCACAGTGCAGATTGAAAACCGGTATGACCCTATTTCCTCTGCCAAAGACTGGGCATCAATCTTTACCACAGGGTCAGTGGTTTGACCCCTCACCTTAATGAGTGCCTCTCTCACTGATGCTGCTTGGTACCTTACTGGTACCTTATTGGTGGTGACATTTTCTTCCATCCTCTCTCCTAGGAAAGGTGAAGTCTGGTGTTACCTGGTATGGTTCTCACCTAACAAATTCTGTCCTCATCTTATCATTCAGGACAGAAGGCCACTCAGCAGGATCAATTGGTTCTGCATCTGTCTGGATGGGCGGAATCGATGTGTCTTGATCAGCAGGTTCAGCACAGGAGGATCCTTCTGGTGCATCTGAAAGGATATAGAGCAGATGAGAATAAATTTATTTATTTACAGTATGCTTATCATGGGTTAAACATAATCATTCTCATGTTTATGATTAGTACAACTTCACCTAGGTTTGTGTCCTTGGTTTTTAGTGTTAACTATTAAATCATTTGAAATATAAACACGTCCTTGGTAACTCTGTTATGCTTTTTCCCCAATTCATTTATTTACATTATGCTTATGATAGGTTAAACATGATTCATATGATGATTGTGTCATTTTGTACAAGCTAACCAACTTAGCCCTCCTTGTTATCAGACAAGAGGACATATAGTAATTTAATACCGGTAATATGATACTACATAATATCTATGCTACCATCTTGTACATACCTAAAGAAAGTGGCAGGGTACAGTAGAGAGGGTGGTTGATGTGCCTTCACCTGAGGAAACTGGCGCAGCAGTAGAGGTGGAAGTCCTCTTCAACATGATGCTCGGCCAGACACGACTCACTGTAAACTAGAACACATACGAAATTGTGGAGTGGAGAAAAATCCGTCGCTAGCTACACTCTAATTTACTCTGCTTGATTTCAATAATTATAAACAGTTTTAACTTATACCTATTTCATTGCTTGTTTATTTTAATGAAATAACTTTTAATTTAGTTTTATAAATTGATTTTTACAAGCAAAATCGATACCTATCACCAAGGATAAATATCTGTCTCCAACCGGGTTTGGTGAGACCGTGAGTTGGTAAATTTCTCGAGCTCTGGACTGGAGCCTGTTTGAGAAAAAACAAAAAACGGGCGTGCTATGTCGCCCCCGCCACCAATTAGCGCCCTTGGCAGCCGACTATATCGCCTATACCCAGGACCGCCACTAGAGTACAGTCACATCAACAGAGTCGATCAATAGAATCATATATTTAAACAACCGAGGAAACGCATAACGCTTTCGCGTCCAGAGGCATTTTACATGTTAATCCTCCCACACTCGAAGCAGTGACCAGCATTTCATTCACATTATCTGGTACGACGCTGGGGTCCCCTAAATGTATGACAGGTAGTGGATAGCGCCATTACCTTCTATGTGGGGGGCAATTTTTGCATTGTGTAAAATCGTCAACGTTCATGCACGATGTATAGTGGTTGGAAATTCCTAATGTAACTTTAAACTTTAATAACTTTTGATATATACATGGCAGAAACAAACTGTAAACGACATATAAAAGCATAATTATTAAAGTTTCTAACACACCGCATTACAAATTTCTAAGCCTTAACATAATCACCACTTGGCTGGGACTACTACTATCGAGAATTGTTCACATTCAAAACATAGTGGCAGAGAAACTAAGATGATTAGATCCTTCAGATAGCACCTTCTTTATCCAAGACGGTGCTCGCTGCCACTATGCTTTGAGTGTACGAAAGTTATTGACTGAAGTTTTCCCAGCCAAGTGGATCGGCAGAGGTCGAACCAATGCTTGCCCAATGCTTGCCCAATTGCTTGCCCAACTCGTTCACCTCAATTGTCCCCATGGGACTACTTTTAAGGAGCCGCGTTAAAAGTGTTGTTTACCCATCAAAACCGTTTTTAGATGAATTTAGGGCCCAGGATTCCAAATGCAATTTGTGGAATCACTCGGCAGCAACTGGAGGGTTTTCAAAATTGAACGATGTAACGCGAAAGATAGCGGCTATGTTGAGGCTAAGAAACCTGTAATGTAGTGTGTTAAAAACTTTCATAATTATGGTTTTATATGCTGTTTACAGTTTGTTTCTACTATATGTACATCAAAAGTTATTAAAGTTTAAAGTTTCACAAGCACTTTGCAACAACCCTACGTATAAAACAAATGCTTACCACAGAACTTCGTTTTCTGTCTTATATCATGAAAAAGAAAATATGAAAACTGACTAAAAGGGTAACTATTGAATGTATGATAATTTTTTCTTATACAGTATTTATATCATAACAATAATATATAATAATAATAACTTTTTCGACCACTGAACTTACAAGTTTATTCTCTCTCTCTCCCTCTCTCTCTCTCTGGTCTGCCAGACATTTAGGGGGGTGATATCGAGTAAAACGTTAATACAACATGGGGAGATATCCTATTTTGGCGTCCAAAATTGGATCTTATTAAAAATTTGGAGTGTCAAATTTTTTGGACAATTTTGTCACTAGTACAATTTTTTATGCTGATTCTAAATATGCAACTCATTTTTTGCAAAAATAAATATTTAACATTTTATTGGCGTTTGTTTGCAGGAATAGTGCCAGCTTCTGCATACGGACTCGCATAAACAGTAATTTTTGTTGTTATTAATGTTTCCAGGTCAATTGAATGCCCGGTTAGGGCAACTGTACGCCCTTGACGATTGGTTAGGTTGAGTCGTAATATTTTCATTAGTTTTAACGAAAATATCACGACTTAACCTAACCAATCGTCAAGGGCGTACAGTTGACCTAACCGGGCATTCAATTGACCTAACCGGGCATTCAATTGACCGGAGGCAACTCGCAAGTAGATAGATTGCAGCACTGCATTATCATATGCTCACACTACAACAATAATATTCACACTAAACTAGGTGTAAGCAGGCAACAAATAGACATTAATAACAACAAAAATTACTGTTTTTTGCGAGTTCGTATGGAGAAGCTGACACTATTCCTGCAAACAAACGCCAATAAAATGTTAAATATTTATTTCCGAAAAAAATGAGTTGCATACTTAGAATCAGCATAAAAAAACTGTACTAGTGACAAAATTTTCAAAAAAATTTGACACAGTCCAAATTTTTAATAAGATCCCCCAAATTATTTAACAATTACAAAATAAACAAATAGCGTCCCAAATACAAGCAATTGGCAAATGTGTGTGTATATTTATTTAGTTGCTCCCTGACATGTACGGTAGTGTTATTATATTTATTTTGTCGTGTTCAAAATTCCAGCTGAGCCGTGAACGGCCAAATTCTAAAGGGCCAGTTCTACCTGTAGCCCAAGTTAAGCTAACATTAAACTTTACGGATTTGAGATCCTATTAGGTCCTACCTCAGGGTTGCTGACTCGATGCGGGCCTAGGGTTGCTGACTCGATGCGGGCCTACCTTAGACCTTAATTACATGAACTTAAAGTAAACAAAAAGGGTACTATTTGTGGTCTTCTTTCTGAACCTTGCAACAACAACGCAACCTGGACTATTGCACGATGCAACAATCATGTATCTAAACAACCAAACTGAATTGCAAGAGAGCTCTCTATCAGACCACACCTTTACGTACGACCTTCCACAAACGAGTAGAAAAGACGCGCAGCTCCCCAAAATGATGCCAATAGTGTGACCAAACAATGATGCCACAAGAGCTCAAAAATGCTAGCTCTAAATTAAGTTAATTTTTCACTAACCTTACAATTATGAGATGGATAATATATACACCTTAACTTAATATATACAAGCAATGCTGCATGAATCAGCTTAGTCATCATATCGCCTTGGGACAACAATGGTTCTTCCTCTTCTAGATTTTCTAACACTCCCCACCGAAGAGGCATTGTTGTCATTACCTTCTGCAAGGTTAGCCAAGCCTTCTCCATGAGGCTGTAACTCAAATGTTTCATCTTGACTATCTGTGTTTTTGCTGATTTCTAAAGCATAGAGTTTTTGTATAGGTCTCTTTAACTTTCCTCCTGAAGTCTTTACCAGTGCAGACCTAACTAAATTGTCTTTGCCAACAAACAACTCTTCAATTATGCCAAGCTTCCAGCATTGCCTTGGTCTTTCATCCCCAATCATTACCAGAGATGGGCACGATCTTGATCTTCAAGATCAGATCGTGATCTTGAAGATCAAGATCGTGATCTGATCTTGATCTTGAAGATCACTTTTATTATGGTGATCTTGATCTTGATCTAAGATCACTTTATTTCTTGTGATCTTGATCTTGAAGATCACTTTAGACTTCAAGATCACTTTTAATTTCAGATTCTTAAATATGCCGCTATGCGAATGTCATTTGTTTTTTGTCCAAGCGACATCTGGTGGCAACTTTGTTCAACACCGACTGTTTATGTTTTCTGTTAGTTGGGTGACTTGCGTCATGCGTGGGCTCATGGAAGATGTAGTTGCTGTGGAATTTAGGCTCGTAAAAAGTGTAATTTACTGTGCAATTATGTTAAAAGTGTTCTATTAATATATTATTATATATAGGCATAAAATATAGCCTATAGGTCCGTATTCATAATAAATTAATTCTAAACATATTTTATTTACAGATTGAATTTTTTAATAATGAGTGCAATTTTACAACTTCAACAGGCTCCCAAGGGAACCAAATATTCTAGGTTGTCACCAGAACAGTATTCAATATATTTAGATAACAATGTTGGTAATAAGGATCAATCTGTGCTATTGAACGGAAAATATTTTCAAATTGTCGAAAAAACTGGAAACAGTATCAAAGTTATTTGTAGGCAGTGTACAAAGAAAACTACAATTCTGTCTGCTGGCCTCGACTCAACAAGCAATCTTCTGAGGCACCTCAGGGTTAGTACTACTTAGTAACTAAGTAGTAAGTAGCAACATTAACATAATGGTTCAAGTCATATTTTAAGTGACTGGTGCCATACAAGACTAATGCTACATTTACATAGACGTCCATTTGAATATATTGTGCACTTCAGATATTAATAGATTATGGACTAGTAACTACATTAAAAACTGCCGATATCCAACTATAATAAAACGCCAGGTGTATCTGTCTTTCTCTCTGTCTGATCCATGTCTGTAATTTCTCCTATTTAGTTACTGAAGGACGAAATTCGGCTTTCAATTTAACATAGGATAAAAATGCACTGATCATGGTGAAAATAATTTTAGTTAAAGATAACAAAATTTTAGAATCTTGTTAAGTATTAATTTCAACTAGAAGTTTGATACTCTGATAAATATTATACAGGGTGTTCAAGAAGTCTCTCCGCATGATAATAATTTATTTTCTTGTGCAGAAACTACATTCGGATCTTTTGGGTGAATATGAATCGGAGAAGAAATCTCGCAAGCGTCCAGCTAAAGAAGAAGATGCCAGCGGCAGCAATGCTGGCCCTGCCAAAATTGCCAAGCAGTCAACACTAAGCATGTTCCACATTTCCAAGCAAAAACCAGGACCACCAATATGCAAGGATATCCTTGAAAAGAAGATTCTCTCGCTTGTGGCTAATGGGCTCCTACCATTGAGCCTAGTTGAACTACATGAATTTAAGGATCTTCTTTCATGTTAGTATAACTCAAATATTTTGCTATTTTTTCCATAGCTAATATCTGATTAAAATAATTAATCATATTATTTGTATGAACATTAGACTATCGCTAGCCTAGCTAAATATTTTGATATTTTTTCCATAGCTAATCTATTGTATTTGTTTTAATTTTTAAATATTTTTTTCAGACGTCAACCCGGCTGTTCAGGTGCCATCTAGACGCACCCTGGCTAGATCTCTTGCAACAACAACCAGTACAATGAAGGAAGACATACAAGCAAAACTGGCAGCAGTTGACCATGTGTGTGTTACATGCGACATATGGTCAACTAATCACCGCAGTTTCATGGGAGTCACTGCGCATTGGGTATGCTATTGATTTAGTGTATTATTTTTATATAATTGATAAATTGACCATTGGTGATAGACTGATAGTCTGATAGACTTATAGTATAATCTTTTCAATTATTCGACATGTGTTCCTCATTCATTAATTTGGATTAATTCACAGTAATTTCACACTAATTCACTGATTCTGTCATCTGTCATTGTGTCTGATTCACAGCAAAATGTGGAAGAGTCCATATTCACAGGCTGTGAATATGGACTCTTCCACATTTTGCTCTTATGGGATGGGTCACTGATGTGGTGGTATGGTAGGCGACTCATCGCTGAATTGCCTCCTTTATATCACATAGTTCTTCTCTTCAATGTTTGGTGGCGCAGTTTAGCTGGTGCGTGTCTAACCAATATTATTAAATTAAGCTTAAAAAATGTTCATACAAACATTGATTTTATATTCTTACATTACAGATCAATGATGACTTGTCGCGAGGATCAGCTGCACTGGCATGCCGAAGATTTCGTGGAACACATAGCTTTGATAAAATTGCTGGAATATTGGACAGGATCAACTCGGAGCATGGTTTATCTTATAGAAAAGTTGTATCTACAGTCACCGACAATGCATCGAACATGGTGAAATGCTTTAAAGAGTTCGGTGTTCGTGTTCAGAATCGTACTGACGACATTGATGAAGATGATGCAGATGAAGATGATGATGAAAAAGATTCAGATGAAGAGGTTATCATCAGCAACTTTCCTGAACATTCAGGAGAGCATGGAGAGGAGTCAGTGAAACTATCATCCCATATTCGATGTGCTCCCACACATTGAACTTGGTAGCAACAACTGATGCAGATAAAGGACTGAATTCACCTGGACTAAAGAAGATAAAGCATTCTGCAATGGGAAAATGTTCGGCGCTGTGGAATGCTGCTGGTAAACCCAAGTCAGCAGAAAAAATATAGGAAATAACTGGCGTCCAATTTAGGTACCCATGCGTCACCCGATGGAACTCAATGTACGACTCATTAAGCCAAATATATAAACATAAGAACGACGTGAATGTAGCTCTTGAAGAACTGAATCTACCCATCCTCAAAGACAATGAATTGGAATTTATTTCAGAATATTTGTCTGTTCTAAAACCAATTGCAGCAGCCCTCAACAAATTACAGGCAGAGAAAGAATGCTACTACGGTTGTCTTCTTCCAACAGTCCAAGTGACTCAAGATGCCCTCGCAAGATTGGAGTCTATCCAACCAAACGACCTGCGCTTGAGATACTGCATGCCATTACTGGCAGCAGTCGTCTCTGGCTTCAATGCCAGATTTGGTCATTTTTTGTCGTTCAGCCCCGAGATAACTGATGCCGTTTTGGCCTCAGTATCTCATCCGTATTTCAAACTTAGATGGATATCATTGTTGCAAGGGCCTAATTTCGGCGATCATGAAGCAATCAAGTCTCAAGTAAAAGACAAGCTGCAAATGGCTGTAAGAAATTGTAATTCTGACAGCAGTGGTAATAGTTCGGTGAACTCAGACTCATCATCTGAAGACGATTTCTTCAGAACTATGGACGGCTCATTCTCTGCTCCTAACAACAAGGAAGACTTGGAAGTCCTCAATTATTTGCAGGACACCAGTAAGGCACTCGACTCTTTAGATAGGTATCCTGCTATAAAGAAGATCTTCAAGAGGTATAACACCACGCTACCTTCCTCTGCACCAGTGGAACGGTTGTTTTCGTTTGCTAGCATGGTTCATAGCCCCAAACGAAGTCGTCCTCGGATGGTAACTTTGAACAATTGGTTTTGCTGAAAGCAAATGTTTACAGCGGTTGAACATTAAATTAACACTCTTAACTTGCGGTTTTTACCCTTATATTGTCAGTAATTGCGTACTGCAGTAAAACTGTAAAATTAAATTCTATGTAAAAAATGTTTACTTATATATGCTGACCATTCATTGATATGGGTTATGGACCTGGTGAAATGAGAATTGAGAAAAATAGAACTAAAAACTATATGTAGGTCATTTAATAGTTTTTTTCTTTGCTGATAAGTTATGATAATACTAAGTTTTAAGTTTACCACCTGAAAAACTGAAAGGGGAATCGTCAATCCCCGTGGTTTAGATCAGGTGACATGGGTAGGATGCGATGCTTGTATTGCCTCAGCCCTCAGGGGAGTATTAGGAGTGATACTTTTCAGGAGTGATTAACAAAATAATTTGTTTTTGTTTACTCTACAAGAGTACAACTTTTTTCAATTCATATAAAAGTGATCTTAAAAAGTGATCTTGAAAAGTGATCTTCAAGATCACGATCTTGATCTGGATCTTCAAGATCACATTTTTCTGGTGATCTGATCTTGATCTTCAAGATCACATTTTTCTGGTGATCTGATCTTGATCTTCAAGATCACCAAAGTTGGTGATCTTGCCCATCTCTGATCATTACCACTTCTCCCACCTTGATACAATTTGCATTGGAGCCCTTTACCTTGCCTGATGGGTAATAATTGAGTTCTGGCAAGTATTCCATCTGCCACCTCTTCCATAACTGATCTTGTAGCTCTTCAAGGTACCTGAACCGTCTGGTTAACTCTCCTTGAGTGCTCTGGATAGGCTGCAAGTCTTCTGGCACACTGGGGTTTGATGTTAATCGTTTACCACAAAGAAAATGATTTGGTGTCAATGGCTCTGCATCCTGCCTACTGTTGTAAACAAAGGTGATAGGCCTACTGTTCACCATTGCTTCTACTTCACATAAAACAGTAGAGAATTCTTCTTTGCTCAAATGAGCATTAGCTAAAAGTTTCTTTAATGGACACTTTACACTTCTCACTAGCCTTTCCCAAAATCCTCCCACCATGGTGCTCTCTCAACAATAAACTCCCACTGTACCCCTTGGTGTGAAAAGTAGGATTGGAATCCTTCCTCTTTTAGCAAGGACCAAATTTCTTGGAGTTCCTTTGCAGCCTTTTTGAAGGTTTTTGCATTATCCGATATGATTTTATTTGGGAAACCCCTTCTGTTCACAAACCTTTTAAAGGCCAAAAGAAATACATCACTACTTAAGTTGCTTACCAACTCCAAATGGATTGCTCTGGTGGTAGCACAGGTGAAAAGACATATATAACCTTTGTTAGACTCCCCTCGCTCATACACATAGACTGGCCCTGCAAAGTCTACTCCCACTACATCAAATGGGGCAGTATAGACACACCGTTCTCTTGGAAATGGAGCCACCTTTTCATAATAAGGCTTTGCACTCCAACGCTTGCAAACCACACATTTATGCAAGACCTTTTTTACTACTTGTCTAATTTTGGGAATCCAAAATTGTTGTCTGATCTCTATTATCACTTCTCTAACTCCAGCATGTAACAGCTTATGATGAGTATCCAGGATCAAAAGGTCCACAAAGTGCCCCCAGAAGGTAGCAAAATTGGATGTCTTTTCTCCCCTGGAAGCCCAGAAAACTGTAGTCTACCTCCTACTCTCAATAATCCTGATCCAAAAACACATCCAAACCCTTGAGCGCAGAATGTGTTGGTAGAACCTGTAATGGATGGCTGGTGAGCAATTCCCGCTCTTCACCAAATTTTTCCTTCTGCGCATATACCACCCAGTATTTCCTGGCTTGCTGAATCTCATTACTGTTCAGAATTCCTTCCCTTCTTGTTTCTCCCTTAATGTTGTTGGTAAATCTATATACCCATGCTGTCACTCTTAACAATCTTTTCAGACTGCTAATGTCCTCAAGCCTCAATATGGGGTCCTGCTGCATAACTTGACAACTGTTCACAGCGCATTTTCTCACCTCACTCACCCATGCTTCTTCAGCCTGGCATTCTCCTACAATAGGCTGATTAGAAGGCCAGTTTTCACTTCCAAGTTTTAGCCACTCTGGCCCATTCCACCACAAACTTGATTGTGAAAGATCTTTCACTGAAATTCCTCGTGTTGGTAAATCAGCGGGGTTTTGGATGCCTGGACAATGCTTCCATTGTTTGGGATCTGTGTGCGCTTGAATTTCCTCCACCCTATTGGCAACAAATGGTTTCCATTTCCTTGCCTGACTTCTTAACCAGTGCCAAACTATAGTGGAGTCTGTCCAATAATAGCTTGGAATTTCATAGAGGGCCAAAGACTTTCGCACTGTAATTGCAAGCCGACTAGCAATAACGGCACCCATCAATTCCAACCTTGGAACAGAAAGCCTTTTCAAAGGTGCTACTCTACTCTTTGCAGCAACCAACCTGCAACTTACTTCCTCTTGCAATGCGCCTCTTATATAAATACAAGTTGCATAGGCTTCCTCACTTGCATCACAAAAGATGTGCAGCTCCAAATTGTCTGGACTATTGTTCAACTCTCCAAAGTACCATCTTGGGATTTCAATGTCTCCAAGATGTGCCAATTCTTTGAACCAATATTTCCACTTTACCACCATATGATCAGGTAACTCTTGGTCCCAACCAAGTCCAATTTCCCAGAGGCTCTGAAACCAAATTTTTTACTTTATCACAAATGGAGCCAGGAATCCAAGAGGATCAAAGACCTTTGAAGCCAAACTAAGAGCTGTACGTTTTGTCCACCTTGTCTCATTCTCAGCCAGCTCTACTAAAGATTTCCCATTGAAGGTAAACAAATCATCATCTTGCTGCCAAACAATGCCTAGCACCTTTGCGTCTATTGCCCACAACTCCTTAATACCAGAATCCTCAATACTTTCTGCTGCATCAGGTACTACAGAGGAATGACTCATAAACTCTTGTAATTGCGAATGATTGGTCTGCCATTTTCTGAGCTCCATGCCAGCCTCCCTCATTATAGCTCTAGCCTCCATGAATATCTGTTTAGCCATTTCTGTATTATCCACGGAACACAGCAAATCATCAACATAAAAATTTTTCTTATGTGTTCAATAGTGTTAGGATAGACTTCAGAATATTTCTTAAAATGGTACTGCATAGTAGCTGCCAACAGAAATGGACTAGAGCTGAGGCCAAACAACACTGACTTCATTCTATATGCTTGAACCTTAGGTTCATTTTCCAACAAGTCTTTCGTATCCACCCACAGATACCTTACTGCATCTCTGTCCTCTGGTTTTAACTTTATCCGCAAAAAGGCTTGCTTCACATCTGCAGTCAATGCTACTCTACCAAACCTGAATCTCAGTAACAAGGAAAATAAATCTGCATTTAAATTTGGCCCAGCATCCAACAGTCATTCAAGGACACACCACCTTTGTCCTTGGCTGAGCCATCAAAAACTACCCTCAGTTTGGTGGTAGTTTTGTCTCGCCGTACCACTGCATGGTGTGGCAGATAATGTGCCTCCTGGCTCACCAGCTCACCTTGCACCCTTTCAGCATAGCCCTCCCTTACATAACTTAGGATGGCCTCATCGTATTCAATTAACAACCTCATTTTTTCTTAGCCTGTACAATGAAGTCTCCAACCTCCGATTAGCTAGCTGAAGGTTTGAACCGGGTTTGCAAGAATCCTTCCATGGTAGGCCAACTTCATAGCAACCATCTCTAAACCCAATCCCTTTTTCAAATTGCTCTAAAACATCATTGTTCACTGTACTTGCCTGGTTGTCCTTTATGCCAATAGATTCAAGTTCCCAAAACGCTTTCAAATGCCTTTCCAGACCATGGCTGTTCTCCTCAATCTTAACAAAAAGAGCCTTAACTTCCATTTCATTGCAATAACTACCATGTAGCATCCAGCCTAGCTTACTTTCAATAGCTACCGGGCCTTGAGATGTACGGACAATATTACCAGTGATGAAGTCCCAATAATAGTCAGCTCCAATCAAAAGACTAATATCTTCTGTTCCCTCAAACTTATTATTGCCCAAATTAATTCCTTTAACTTGCAATTCTTGGACACATGCCATATCTAAACAAGTAGTGACTGGAGCACAAAGTTCCTCAATCTCTACAGCTTGGACCTTGATAGTGGGACTTTGCGGTAACAACCCTTTAACCAGAACTTCTACCTTCTTAAATTTGGTTCGGTTTTGAACGGAACCCCCAAACCCAGAAATTCTTAAATTTTCCCTCTTAAGTTCTTTAAACTTCAATTTTCTGGAAATTCTGGTCTTAATAAAACTACACTGGCTACCACTATCAAACAACACTCTTACAGTAGCTTCTCCCTCATTCCCAATTAATAAGGCTGCAGTTGTTTGCAATAATCCCCCTTTACTTTTATTCTCAGAGGAGGCATGTAGAGCTGACACTGTACCTGGGCTATTCCTTTTTGTGGAAACTTTGGTGCTGTGCCTGCCTTTGTCCCCTTGTTTACCATCCCACTGTGCAAACTCAACTCCCTCTCGTCTTGCTAATTCTGTGCCTAAAAGACTTAACATCTGCTGAAGGGGGATGTACACATGTTCTGCAGAGTGTCCCCTACTTAATTCAAGCAAAATTGAGCTAGGCAATTTAGACTCCAGTGTAGGAACCAACATTATACCATACTTTTCCATTCCTACACCCAAGTTGTCCAGGGACCTAGTTCTAATTTCAAATTCATCATATAACTGCCGTAACTCCTTGACACTATTAGGATTATTAACAGGAGGTATAGCTAAAAGTGCACGGAGGTGGCTTTTAATTAAGATCTCTGGCTTACCAAACCGTTTCTTTAATATATCCCAAGCCACATTATAATTAGCCTCTGTTAATGCTAATCCTGCTATAGTCTTTGCTGCCTCCCCTTCCAAGAGGGACCGCAAATAATTAAACTTCTCCACGGCACTTAACACTTGACTAGAATGAACTGCTGATTGAAAACTGTCTGCCCATCCTTGCCATTCCTGAATACTCCCAGAATGTTTTGAGTACAAGCCTCGGTAATTGAACTACAGATCTGTTAACCTTAACTTCACAAACATCATTTGTTGAGTGTTGTGTTTCATTATAGACCTGGTCTCTAACTGTACTGAGCTGCTAAACTCTTTTGCTCGGAGGCCTACGTTAATTATATCATCAATAATCTCTTCAAAGTAAATTATGTTATTTTCTATTTCATCCTCTTCTATAAGAGCCTCAATTTTAACATTTACCTCACTTAGAGCAACCTTTTTAGTTTCTAATATGGAAAGCTGCGCAGTCACTAAGCGTAAATCCTCTTGCTCTATGGCAGAATCTATAGTGGCAATGACCTTTGTAATTAGACCTTTGTAGGCGCTTCTCCTTTTTATAAATTTGTTCAATTCAGATGCACTCATCTTCAATGCAAACAACAATTGGGCTCAATGCCAAATGAGCTGAATTGGCAGAAATACTTAACCAAACTGATCAAACGCAAATTTTACTTTCAAATAAACTGAATTGCTGGGTGGGGTACTAACCAAACACCAGTATGGAATAAATTTTCCACCCCAGGACTTAATTCAATAATGACCCAAATTAACCAAACGGTAAATGTAGGCCAAAAACGACAGACGACTGGCCAAGTTTCGCAATTGGGCGACCAAACTTTACCCAGGGACCTTAATTCAATAACCCAAAATTAACCAAACCGGTAAAATGTAGGCCAAAAAACGACAGACGACTGGCCAAGTTTCGCAATTGGGCGACCAAACTTTCTACCCTGGGACCTTAATTCAATAATAACCCAAAATTAACCAAACCGGTAAAATGTAGGCCAAAAACGACAGACGACTGGCCAAGTTTCGCAATTGGGCGACCAAACTTTCTACCCTGGGACCTTAATTCAATAATAACCCAAAATTAACCAAACCGGAAAATGTAGGCCAAAAACGACAGACGACTGGCCAAGTTTCGCAATTGGGCGACCAAACTTTACCCTGGGACCTTAATTCAATAATAACCCAAAATTAACCAAACGGAAAAAATGTAGGCCAAAAACGACAGACGACTGGCCAAGTTTCGCAATTGGGCGACCAAACTTTTTACCCTGGGACCTTAACTCAATAATACTCAACCCGTCTAGGCCTAACTTGGGATACAATTTGCACAATCAGAACTTTGCGAAAAATAGTCACTGACTCAGTCTTGGGGTAGAATCCGGTTCGAAGGACCATGTTATTTTATTTATTTTGTCGGGTTCAAAATCCCAGCTGAGCCGTGAACGGCCAAATTCTAAAGGGCCAGTTCTACCTGTAGCCAAGTTAAGCTAACATTAAACTTTACGGATTTGAGATCCTATTAGGTCCTACCTCAGGGTTGCTGACTCGATGCGGGCCTAGGGTTGCTGACTCGATGCGGGCCTACCTTAGACCTTAATTACATGAACTTAAAGTAAACAAAAAGGGTACTATTTGTGGTCTTCTTTCTGAACCTTGCAACAACAACGCAACCTGGACTATTCCACGATGCAACAATCATGTATCTAAACAACCAAACTGAATTGCAAGAGAGCTCTCTATCAGACCACACCTTTACGTACGACCTTCCACAAACGAGTAGAAAAGACGCGCAGCGCCCCAAAATGATGCCAATAGTGTGACCAAACAATGATGCCACAAGAGCTCAAAAATACTAGCTCTAAATTAAGTTAATTTTTCACTAACCTTACAATTATGAGATGGATATATATACACCTTAACTTAATATATACAAGCAATGCTGCATCAATCAGCTTAGTCATCATATCGCCTTGGGACAACAATGGTTCTTCCTCTTCTAGATTTTCTAACAGGTAGTGCAGTATCTTCTGTGATATATTTGTCTATGTATTAAAAATAAATGCTCACATTTTTGGTAAAAGTTGCTTAAAATTAATCGAGACCTATGTGAAAATTACTGAATGCCCGATTAGGTTAACTGTACAGCTAGGGTGACCCACTTTTCAATTTTTTTGAAAAGTATAGGTGATCGTGGTTTTTCCCATTATTTGGCACTATACTAGCACATTGGTACCATTTTTACAAAAATTGATCAATATTTAGGGGTCTCGCATCGACCTTGAAATTACTAGTTTTTTTTTTAAAATGCTTACTTTTTAACTTTTTACTGAATCAAGATAAATCATTAAGTAGGGGTGTTTTCTGAATCCTCTTAATGAGAGAAGTCGTTTGGTGTGCCTGCCAATGTCATACGACTAACGGTTTAAAGGTTGTGCCTGTATACAGGTAATACCAATGTGCTAGTATAGTGCCAAATAATGGGAAAAACCACGATCACCTATACCTTTCAAAAAAATGAGTCACCATACCCGGGCGGAATGTATAATGTATATAGGTAATTAGAAAATGCACTATGCCTGTGCCAGGTACCTAACCTATTTTGCTTTTTTTGCAGATCATAACATTTTGAAATTCTGTCTGAGTTCCTCATCCTTTGTCATGGACAAATCGATGGCAACCATAACTGGAAGAACTCTTGAAGCTACAAATAGAGAGTCATCAAAAGGAAAGGCGAAAATAACATCGCTACCTTCTCTAAGATCGGCCTCGGAAATTTTTTTAGTTGGCCAACCGTCGTCCTCCATCAGTGGTAGCAAATTGCCAACAACACGGCAGGTTTTGCAATACTTCTTCAGTGTTATCCAGTACACTGCTAACAGGAAAGACGCATTCAAAGAAACCGTAAACAACGTCTTAATGTTTTGGAACATGGCCCGCATTAAAACAATCACAAAGCTCAACTGCGAACGGAAGCTAGAGGCATTGTGGAAAGAGTGGCACTTACTCCAAAAGAGCAGAAAACGAGAAACTGACGCCGGAGGAAAACGGCAGAAGTTTTCGGACAGTGTGGACAAGCTGTGGGATATCGGAGCATCTGACGCTGTCGAAGATATAAAGAAGAATCGACTGCTGTCCGACAAGGACAAGAAAGAAGACATTGACTTCTACCTCGATCAACGTGGTCCTCCGGTGGCAACGATTTGCGGGAACGATAAAGTTTTCGCCGTAAAAAGAAAGCTACAGGAAGGAAGAAAACGTCCTCGCCAGGAGCCGCAAACCTCAAAGTGTGCATACGAAACCGGAGATGAGGCCATGGAGAATGATGATACTGGCATGTCAGGAGAGTCGGAGACAGAACTAGCGTTCCTCCTGCCGAAAGAGCCAACTGTGTCTGTCAATCTTCCTCGCCGCATCCTTAATGCACCTGCTGTCATGGAAGTGGCTGATCGTTTCCGCATGTCCAATAATCAGGTGCGTATTGTGTACAATGGTGCCTATATTCTGTTTCAGGTCATCTACTACACAAAACTACTGATGTTCAGTAGGCAGCTGGAGCTCGACGCCGAGCTGGTCGACAAACTGCACAGGATCGTAGTGTTCATCGCTCTTCTGTACGTACAGCTTGGTTGGCGGCCCCTGTAGCAGCTGATGCGCCGTTGAAATGACCTGGTACTATACCAGCGTTTTCTGAGGTATAGGGCAGTGGACCGCGAGGTGGCAGAAGCGTCACTGGCAGTGATGAGGCGGCACTTCTGGTATCTGAGGCCTCAGACCGTCATCTTCGCTCTATGCCGCAGCAAGGTGGATGGCATTGTGAAGCAACAGATGGCAGAGAAGCTGTCCCACCTCCCTGTACCCAAAGACTTCACATACGAGAACGTCTCAGTCGACGAGATGACGCTACTCGACGAGTCCTCCTGGTTCTTATTTGCAGGTCTGAAGATGTATGGGTCTTCGTGGCTCACCCTGCCAACTGATAAGTGGGACGAGAACGAGGACTTTTGTCGTCTGAAGGATGTGATCTCTAATCTCCAAGTTACCAATGACGTCGCTGAAAGAGGAGTCCAACTGATACAAGACTATGCGAAGACGGTCACAAAGGACGAGGCACAGCTGCAGGATCTTTTGCAAGTGGTGGAAAAGAACCGGAAAGAGCTCGGCGACTTCAAGAAGTCATCACTCGCCACGATGACATAGCACAGAGGGACAACGTTGCAGCCAGTGACGTGTGATAGTGGTCAATACAATGCAAAAGTGATTGTTTAAGTTATTGTTTCTTTCTTCCTTATTTGTCTGCTATTTGCTGATTTTTTTGAAAAGTATAGGTGATCGTGGTTTTTCCCATTATTTGGCACTATACTAGCACATTGGTATTACCTGTATACAGGCACAACTTTTAAACCGTTAGTCATATGACATTGGAAGGCACACCAAACGACTTCTCTCATCAAGAGGATTCAGAAAACATCCCTACTTAATGATTTATCTATTTATCTTGATTCAGTAAAAAGTTAAAAAGTACGCATTTAAAAAAAAAAACTCGTAATTTCAAGGTCGATGCGAGACCCCTAAATATTGATCAATTTTTGTAAAAATGGTACCAATGTGCTAGTATAGTGCCAAATAATGGGAAAAACTACGATAACTTATACTTTTAAAAAAAAATTGAAAAGTGGGCCACCCTACTGTACACCCTTGACGATTGGTTAGGTTAAGTCGTGATATTTTCATAATTTTCGTTTAAACTAACAAAAATATCACGACTTAACCTAACCAATCGTCAAGGGCGTACAGTTGACATAACCAGACATTCAGTGACTAACCGGGCATTCCAGCCATGTTTTCTCATAAGAAATCAACAAAAATGATTCATCAAGCTAATGCTATGAGAATAAAAACCCACTTTAATTTGTGGAAATGTAGTTATAAGCTGACCCTGTAATAAAAATGCCCTTCTGGTTTCGGGAGAACGATATCTAACCTAGGTGCGAATTTCTCAATGGTCTCTGGATTATTTCCTAATCGCCTTTTTTCATTCGTTTTTCGGTTTATAATTTCTGTATAATAAACAACAATGTAATAACCAATGTAATAATAAATTTATAATTTCTGTAATTAATAATTATGCAATATTAAATGTAATAAATTTAATTATAAATGTAATAATTATGTAAAATAATAGAATCTGTATGTTTAGAACAGGAAGATAGTTTTAAAATTTGTGCGAATGTACTTAATGAAAATGCCCCTCCTGTCTCGAGAGAATGGAATCCAACCTAGGTGCGAATTTCTTAACGGTCGATCCCTGAACTGTTTTTCCCTCTTGTTTTGTTTCATTTGTGTTTCTGTATCCACCCGAGGAGGATGCCAGTGGGCGTCGAAACTGTCGTGGAAATAAACTCTGTCTATTAGAGTGGGTTTTTATTCTCATATTTTGACCTTCACGTAAAAAAGTGAAGTTTTTTGCATTGAAGCTAATGCTATTAAATAATTTGGGACGCTATTCGTTTATTTTTGGTCGATTGAATAATTTGGGACGCCAAAATAGGATATTGCCCAACATGTGTGCTATTTCCAACCGTTGCAAAGCTACGGACATTTCAAGGTGCACGGAAAAAATAAACGAGAGTATTAATCTGATGTATTTATTGCTATATTTTGAGAAATACACCTTATAAATGTTCAAAATGTCTGCCTTGGTTTTCAATGCACAGCCTTGCTCGTTCCAAACAAGAGTCCACTGCCCATTGAATCATTTCGGGTGTTCTCGTATGTAAGCAGCGGCATCCATAATCCGACGCAAGAGTTCCTCTCTCGTTTGTACTTTGGTCTTGTAGACCATCTCTTTCATAATGCCCCATAAAAAGAACTCCAACGGGGTTAGGTCCGGAGATCTTGGGGGCCACGATATTGGACCAGCACGACCAATCCAACGACTCCGTACCGCTGATTCAAGTAATTACTGTACAAGTAGGGATTTGTTGTGTGCACATCTTAAAACGTCCGTAGCTCCGCAATGGTTGGAAATACCACCTATGTTGTATTAACTTTTTTACTCGATATCATCCCCCAAAGTATGGCAGACTGGTTGTGATAATAATAATAATTATTGGTTTTGTTTAACCTCCTTCGCAACATCTAAGATCATATGACGGAGGGGACCTACAGCTTTACGTGGAATCCAAACCACGGGTCACTACATAGTCTGGACGCAGCGGACGGTCTCCCATCCAACTACTATCCAACCCAATGTCGCTTAACTTCGCTGATCAATGGGAAGCGGTGTTACGACATTGGCTACGACGTAGCCCAGACCGGTTGTGAAACACCCTGTATATACAGGAGAGCAAAATACCTTGTGAAGTGTATCTCAGATACAAGACACTAACTTATTGTGTATCAAAGAGAGAAGATCCTTTTTAAGAAGCGGGCAAGATACAGATATACGAAATACATATCTAAGATACTTTGTTCGATATAAGATACTTCTCTAATCAGTTTAAGTTTAGAAACTAGAAATAATAAGGAAAAAAAGAACCAAGTCATTTAAACCAACGATTCCCAACCTGAAGTGCCGTGCAGAGAATATTTAAGGGCAGGGGCTCAAGGCCAAAAGGCCAAGACCCTCTTTGGGGGTCCGGAATAATTTCACAGCCAGGTAGTACATTATGATGTGTCTTGAGAGAGGAGTTTTAACGTAGAACTAGTGATTTTGTTATGTGTTTTTCAGATTTTTTTCACATTACAGATTAGTTATGCAAGTTACTTGCTAAATATAGGGAAACCTCTGGATTTCTCTAAGATGTTAGTTAAATGAAAATGCAATAAACAATAAAAGTACAATCATATTTCATTGACAAATATGAGGGACGGTCAGAAAATAAGCTTACACGGCGCATAATTTCGTAACTAAAGACCTACATTGATTATGTTTACATCAGGTGAATTCGTTAATCATTGCTGGTAACACTGCACGTCGATTCGGCTGCCATCTACCGTACATTGGTTATATGAGTCAGTTGAACATGGCGGCTCGACTGCGCATTGTCACAGGAGACGAGACATGGGTTCATCACCGTACTCCGGAAACAAAACGTGCCAGCATGGAATGGAAACACCCTGGGTCCCCGCGACCAAAGAAGTTCAAGATTGTGAGGTCCGCTGGCAAAGTGATAGTTACCGTGTTTTGGGACCACAAAGGCGTTTTGCTCGCAGACTTCATGCAAAATGGCACAACAATCAATGCAGCTGCACATTGTTCAAAACTGGAACGTTTACGAGCGGCCATTAAATGTAAACGTCCTGGACTGCTCCGTACGGCAGGGCACTGTTCCAGTCGAGCCGCCATGTTCAACTGACTCATATAACCATTGTACGGTACAAACATAATCAATGTAGGTCCTTTACTCTTTAGTTACGAAATTATACTCCGTGTAAACTTATTTTCTGACCGCCCCTCGTATTATAACACAAAAACAGAATGATTATTTATCATTTACTAAAGTGCAGAGCTTTTCTGCTTTTAACGGTGTCCGGCGAATTTGTCTACAACAATTTGTCTAAAGATACAATTCATCTACAACAATTTATCTACAGCAATTAGTCTACAGATACAATTTGTCTAGAGAGGAAACATGAAAGCTATTTGATGTTAATTATTAATTTTTTCAAAAAAATGAAAAATTTGTTTCTGCAATCGGTTTTCTTGAGAAATGATAAAGAAAAATGTTATTGGATATTGAATAAATTTATTTACTAAAACGACGCAATACACTCCAACATCTTTTTGAATAAGTCCGAGCTGGTGTGGCGCTTACGCCATACAAATTCACAAAAAATGACAAGAATTAGTGCGATATCTTGCAAAAAACAATAGTATAAGAAACTCGATTAGGTCAGGTTAGGTTAGGTTTCTCAAGAAAACCGATTGCAGAAACAAAATCAGGGTCATCGACTGCCCTTGTTTTCAATTTCGTAGGAAAATCGAGAGCAGTCCATGAAACATACTAGGTCCAATATTAGTAATAGTTTCTCTTGACAAATTGTATCTGTAGACAAATTATTGTAGATAAATTGTATCTGTAGACTAATTGTTGTAGATAAATTGTCGTAGACAAATTGTTGTAGATGAATTGTATCTTTAGGACAAATTGTTGTAGACAAATTCGCCTAAACCGCTTCTAACAATCACAATACAAAAACATGAATGATAAGTGATTCAAACATCATTGAACAATGAACATGTATATTATAAAGTAAGCAAAACTCTTATTCCAGAAACACTTAAAACTTTGTACAGAGTTTTTGCTGACTCCCTCCTCAACTCTCTCTATCACTGTATCTCTCTCACCCTTCCTCCTCACTGTAGCTCTCCATTTCATTGCATTAATTCCCGCAATCACTGTGTTCCAGAAATAGAAAAAAACAGTATAATTTCATTAAACAAGTTTTTTAACAAATAATTTAGTACAGTTATGCCATGTGCATTGTGCATGAATACTTACATCTCAGCATTATATAGTAAAAATAATCTGCAAAACTGAATTCCATTGTTTCAAACTTGGAAGAGTGCTGGATACCAGGGAATTTCAAATACTGTTCAAATTTTCTGCAGAGAAAAAAAGATGCACTTACTAGAATTTTTACAACAGTAAATTCCTTTGGGTTATGCTCTTAAAGATGTTAATAACCTCATTATGGTAAATAGGAACGTCCTTTTCTGTGGCCAGCAGCATGAGGTCTGACAGCCTGTCTTCCTTGGAAAAGTTACGAAGCTTTCATATGACTAGCTTTAGTTTCGAAAAAGAGCGTTCCACTGTGGCAGTAGATACAGGAAGAGTGGTGTAGATTTTGATGAGCTCAAACAGAGTAGGAAAAACAATACTGAGGTTGTTTTCCTTCATATATTTGAGCAGTGACTTGGCGTCAATTTTAGAACTTGGATATACTGAGTAGAACACCTTAAGTTCAATCAAAACCATAGAATTCGCAGACGGTGTGAACAGCTTTAACAGCTCCATTTTGCACATCTTTCCATTTTGATGGGACTGTTAGGCAGTGTAGTGAACGCAAAATTTTGCCTGTACTACTTTCGCCTTTCCCTCTAAATCTTCTTTGCATTTCGTGTTTGGTTATGTCCAAGAAAGTGTAGTACACCTTTGCACGATAGTACTCTTCCAATGTCTGAAAACAATAATCTTGCGTTGCTGAACTACAACTGTATTTGTACTTTGCTGGAACTTTGCAAAATTTTCGGACTTGCTCACTTAAATTAATAGCCTCTATAGAAGTGTGACCTCCCCCCACCCTTGACAGGAAAGGCTCATTTCTCTTTTCTTTTCACCATACTAAGGCAGGATAAAAAAAGTTTACTGTATTCATATACAGTACATAAAAAAGTTACTGAAAAAAGGCCACTTTTGAGTCATGGAGGGAAAAGGGCAGGGGCTGAAGCCCCTGTGGCCCCCCCCCACTGCACGGCCCTGCCAACCTGTGATACACGGAACTCTTCTGGGTGTTACGCAATAGGGTTATAACTACACAGCTTACTAATTGATAATTCCTTTGTTTCAAGAGTAATATTGGTTGTAGATGAATAACCCGCAACCTTTCCGACTGCTGGTTTGCATACTATCAATTTACAGTCCATCTAGATTTCAGGCTAGTTAACGTTAACGTGTAAAGCCAAAATAAAAATTTTGATTCGGTAGAAATGTCGATTCATCATTAGAATAAATATTCAAAATTAAACACCGCAGTCCCCTCTCTACGGTTTTTGGGTGGGTGGTACGTGAATCTTTCTTTCTTTTTTCCTCCTTTAAATGGTGGTACTTAGAAGCGCATAGTGGCAGAAAGTGGTACGTCAATCTAAAATGGTTGGTAACCCCTGGTTTAAATCATTATAATTTAAATAGCGTGCCTACAATTAGTTTTGATATGTAAACAAAGATTTTAATAACTTAATCCTTAAAGCTTAACACTTGAAAAGTCACAACGACAGGTATTGAGGTTCATGAAATGTATCTTTTATCAAAGATACGAGATATAATATACTTTTATATTTGGTACTTACGTATTATCGGGACTACCAAACTGTTTATTATGTATTTTTGTTCTTGTCATTTTCGTTTAAACTAACAAAAATATCAGAACTTAATCTAACCAATCATCAAGGGCGTGCAGTTGACTTAACCGGGCATTCAGTTGACCTGTGAAAAATGCTCTGTATGAATTGGTCCACAATTAACCCACCCCTTATATCTCCAGTCTAACTATAGAGTAGATTAAGTCTAGCCTTGTAGGGGTCAGCCTAGAGATTCCGGAAATGGTCCAGAGCGGGCAGATAAATTGAGGTCCACAGTAGGATTCCTCACCAAATTAGGTTAGGGCAATCTACCTTCACCTTTGTTAAGCTATGAGTTGATGCTAGGTCTTAGGCCACAATGTAGGCCTAATTTGTCTGACCCAGCTTAATTTACTGCGTTTACTTCTAACTGGGTTAAAAACACAATTAGTCACTTACTGCTAGTTATTAGAGAGTCCCTTTTCCCCTTTTGTTTAATTGTTGAGAGCGTACTTGCTGGTGGGGATCTTTTTTCCGTTGTTTGTTCCTCTCCCTTCTCTCGTTCCGTCTTGTCGCCCCGTTCCTCGTTCTTCCTTGTTCTCCTTTTCGCGGGGCTTTTTCCACCAGCGTCTCCTTGGTCTTTTTTTGGTTGGTTGATCGGTAATGTATATCTATTACCGAGCACGCTCTTGTCACACAGTATATAAATACTAGTGTGGAGAATAACTCTGGTGAGCAACCAATTGGTTTCATCCACCCAGTTATTGACAAAAAACTGTAGGCTGACCATACGTACCGTTTTGAACGGGACAGTACCGTTTGTTTTATATTTCCTGGCCGTCCCGTCGTTTTAATAAAAATGTCAATTTTGTCCCGGTTTATGTACTTACTTTTTCATGAATACAGAATATTACATAACCCCGTCCCTTTTTTGCCATCCCAATGTCCCGTTTTTGTCTCAAGGAAATATGGTCAGCCTACATAAAAGGAATTTAATAATTGTTAGATTAACTACCTACCTACTCAGTGAACCATTTTCGTTACCTCCCAACTACCCACACATCAGTTTTCCATAGACCTAACCGGGCATTTTCCGTTTTATTTTGTTTTTCATAGCTAACCGGCTAACGGCGTTATTCTCTCATCCTTAACTTGCCCGAAATGTGACAGAGTGCCTAATATGAAAAGATCAGAAGATATTTAGGTGAAATAACCAATATTAAACTGTTAGGTTAATTGAATGCCCGGTTAGGTCAACTGACTGCCCAGTTAGGTCAACTGAATGCCCGGTTAGGTCAACTGTACGCCCTTGATGATTGGTTGGGTTAAGTTGTGATATTTCCGTTAGTTTAAACGAAAATGACGAGAGCAACAATACATAATAAACAGTTTGGTAGTCCCGATAATATGTAAGTACCTTATTTTTGTTTAAAATGCCGATACAAGATATAATTTGGTCGAACATTTTCGTCCGTAAGACCGTAACCATTTCTTACCCAGTAGGTCGAATAGGTTATGTATTTTATATTTTCAAATTTTTAATAATTTTCACCGTGTTAAATAGGGGGACGGTTAATGAAAACGTTTAGAGAAAGCTATTTTTATTTTTTTTATCGTATACAATAATTACACCGGTCTGCATGAAAATCGATTTCTTTATTTTGAGTTGTGATTCTGAAGCAGTTCGCTGCGCCGAATTAAAAAATGCTACCAGTTTTTTCTATCACCCACAGTTTTAAAGTTATTAGCAAAACAATTTTGGGGCGTTTTGTAATTTTTTACCTTTTTTATCTTTAATTAATTTCGTTTTTTCATATTTTTCAGATAGATAATTCTAACATTACGTCTTTAAAATTTGAATAATGGCTTCTAGAGGATGTACCCATAGTCCAGACATATTTTGTTATATTTGTGGTCGGTATGTTGTTGTAAAACAAAGGACAAATGTAACGACCTTCATTAAGAGAACTTATCATGCTTATTTTGGAATTAAATTAGGAGATCAAGACAAAAGTTGGGCTCCACACAAGGTTTGTCTTACGTGTGTTGCGGCATTAAGGAACTGGAGCAAAGGTAAAAAGAAAAGTTTGCCATTTGGGATCCCTATGGTATGGCGCGAGCCTAGAAACCATACCGACGACTGCTACTTCTGTTCTTGCAATGTTAAAGGTTATAATGCAAAGAATAAAGAGAGCCTTCATTGAAGTTCAATACCCAAGTCTTCCATCTGCAATAAGGCCGGTACCCCATGGTCCAGAAGTTCCTATTCCCCGCCCACCCGAGTCTGGATCAATACAATTCAGATTCAGCTCCAAATCCAGACAATGATGATGTTTATGAACAGCCAAAAGCTGACCGAGATCCTAAACCATTAACCCAAGCCGAACTAAATGACTTAGTCAGGGATTTCAATCTGCCTAAGGACTCTGCAGAACTTTTGGGGTCTAGATTGCAGGAGAACAATTTATTGGCATCCGACACATACTTCGCTTGGTACAGAAATCGTGAGAAAGACTTTTGCAAGTAAAGAAGGTAAATATATTTTGTTTCTTTCAGTTATTTTTTTATTCTTTCATAAACAAGCAATATGCTTGTCCAAGAGCTAGGAGCTATTTAATTCTGCTTTAATTAGGTTTTACTCTATCACCTAAAGATTTCGTGCTACAAGGGGTGTTGTAATACCTCATCTGGCCCCAAATGTTAACCACCCATTGATGGGAGGGGAGAGTATTTTGCTAGGAACGGGACTGGTTGTTATATATATTTACCCTACATTATTATGTAAGCGTTACTGTAGTCTATAACAACAAAATTTATGGTTTAGCATGTGCAATCCAATGTTGGTCTCGATAAGATGGTTCACATTTGGGGATAAATGGGGGATTTATGACACACCCTGTAGTAAGAAAACCATACGTGATAGGGAAAACTAACTATATTTTTGAGATCAGCGCACTCAAATTATACAGAATCAACAACTAGTTTGTAAAAATCGATCGACAAGTTTTCAAATGTGTACTGGTGCTCTTTCCAAATTTCAACCCCGTTAGGATTTTAATTAAAAGAAAACTCGAAGTCAAATAAGTAGTCCTTTATGCTTCCTCAGACTTTACACATGTCAAAAAATCTAGAAAAGGAAGTCATTGTTATTCCAAAGCGATATGATGATTAATGCAGCATTGGTTGATTTTAACGAAATACCAACGAATATTTTAACGAAAATATCATGACTTAACCTAACCAATTGTCAAGAGCGAGCCATGGAAGTCAGTGTGTTAAAACATTCGCATTTTAGGATCATTATCTGCGCAGCTTTGCTCCTATTTCAGTCTGAGAGCTTCATTGGAAATATGTGTAGTGAAACAAAGAAACAGACAAAGAACAGCCAAAGGAATTCTTTTCACCGCCATTCTTAAACATCTTGGAATCATCAAGAATCGAAGAACACACGTGGTTTTGTCAAGGACAGAGAAACAACAAGGACGTTGGTAGGCGTCTCAGAAAGACCCGCGAAATTCGGCGTCCTAAGAGCCACCCACTCTCCGGCCTTCGCCGGGGAGCAGCCTGCTGTTCCTTCAAGGCTCCAGTCTATCATCAAGTAAGGCCTGTTACAGACCGCCTGCAGTCCCTCAAGCAACATCTCAACACTACACGCAGCGAATCAACACTTGAGACAACATCTTTCTGACTCTGGTTTAACTCATCCTTCACCTCAAGTCAACCGCAGCCCGTTCAACAAGCTTCAATAGGACGGTAAACTTCACCTCGGGCCTACGTTCTACAAAGTCAACATTCAAGCATCTTATCTCAAGAGGTATTTTCAATATTGTCGGTAAGCTCTGTGCTTTTCTTAAACAATTAACGCGAAGCCTACACGTACCGCAGAACCGTAGGCTATACCCAGTGTTCCCATAATCATTCAAACTAACGTTCTAATTAACACTGCAGTAGGCCTAATCCAAGTGTCAGTACAATACCGTAATTGTGTACTTCCTATAATTATTAATTGTGCATCAGACTAACTCTCCCATCCAAATCGCAGGAGGTTTATTTCCTCTTCCTATTCATAGGGTTGTATCAAGTACCGTAACTATCACTCTGCTATTGCTTTCTTTCACGCGATTCACTTTTACTTTGCATCCGTTTGTTTAAGTGATCAGTTTAAGCATTTTCATTATTGATGACCTAATCCATTCAGTGCACCAAACACACTTGCATTCCTTTATAATCAGGGGTGGGGAAACCCTCGCCCGCGGGCGAAATTTCGCCCACGAGCTAATTTCAATTCGCCCGCTTAGGTATTTATTATTTACTAAAAATTATTTATTTACAGCCCAGCAAATAGCTTTTTAAAATACATCTTATATACAGCGTGTCCCAAAGAAATGTATACCCGCTTTGTTCGATAATACCAGCTATGAGGATAATAAATATATTACTTTTTATATGTTTTTTAATAAAGAATTTTCTCCTGAATCTAAATATGTAATTATTTTTATTAAAAATTGAAAAAAAAAAAGTTACAGATGTTTAAATTATAATTATTATTTTCGAGACTTCATGTGCGATATTTTCTAATATTTTTGCACGTATACGAGATAAGTTTGAAACCGACGGCACTGTGCAAAACTTACAAAAACAACGTTCTGGAAGACGTCGAACATCTTAGATAGTGTCATTTAACCATGGAATTTGTAAATTTTTTGAATTAACTAATAATTACAACATTTATGCTTCAATATCAACACTAAACATAAGTATCTCAAAACAGTCGGTTAAAATATTAGAAAATATCGCACATGAAGTCTCGAAAATAATAATTATAATTTAAACATCTGTAACTTTTTTGTTCTTCAATTTTTAATAAAAATAATTACATATTTAGATTCAGGAGAAACTTCTTTATTAAAAAACATATAAAAGGTAATATATTTATTATCCTCATAGCTGGTATTATCGAACAAAGTGGGTATACATTTCTTTGGGACACGCTGTATATAAGCTTAAAATTTGCCAGACGCACGCGGAGGTGTTTATGTTATCGATTTTCGCCCTTGGTACTGAAAAGTTTCCCCACCCCTGCAAGTTTATATCATTACTAGGCCCATTCTTTATTTCCATTTTAGCATAACTTTTAGCCTACCTAAATTAGTGTTCATCACCCAGTGTAGTACTTAACAATTAAATCTGTATAACCTTTTCCTCATATGCTAATCCTCGGGTTATCTTAGCATACTATAAATGCCGTTATATAATTGTTAACCACTATAATTACTGTCATTGCATTTGTTATCCACGATGTACGTGCAGAATTTCTGTTATCAATAGGCTTCATTAGTTCGTTCTGCGTTTCCACTTGTGTATACAACTCATTAGCTTTCTATACCGTATATTAACAATTAAGCTGCATAACTATTCCCTTATTGGCTAAGCCTCAAGTCATCTTAGCATAATATAAATGCCATTATATAATTGTTAATCACTATAATTACCGTTTATGTCATTGTTATTCACTGTGAACAAATAACCGATTTATTTCCTTAATTAAACACAAAACAAGAAGTAATTTTTATAACCTTATTTGCTTGGGTGTAATCTAAGCTGGTGACCTCGAATCAATTCCTATCATTTCATTCAGCAATTATAGTAAGCCTACTCCAACCGGTTACTACTACTATATATACACGTTTTTCATATACTGTATTTTTATAATAATAGATTATTATTATAAAAATATGGTACTTACGTATTAACGGGGGGGCCACCACATATTGATGATTGGTTAGGTTAAGTTGTAATATTTTCCTTAGTTGAAAATTTCTAATACATCATATTTTTTAAAAGCAATATTTTTTTAAATATTCACCTAACGAAAATATTACAACTTAACCTAACCAATCATCAATATGTGGTGGGTCCCCGTTAATACGTAAGTACCAAAAATTTATACTGTATTTTTATTAATAATTATTTATTATCATAAAAATATATGAAAAACGTATATACTTATTTCCAATGAAGCTTTCACACTGCAATAGGAGCAGAGCTGCGTAAAGAAGGATCCTAAAATGCGAACGTTTTAACACACTGACTAATTAAATGCAGGACTTGCATGGCTTAACCGGGAAAAAAGAAATACCGAAGAAGAGCAAAATTTCCTTTATTTTGAGTTTAAAATGCTAATAATTTATCAGGTAATTTACGGCCGGATTCTGGAGGATCGCCGGTTAAAGTATATATATCCACCTTATAATTGCAGCAAAGTTAGTGAAATTTCTTATTTATTTATTTTAGACCTAACTATCTGGGGTTCTTGTAGTATCAATTCTGAATGCTGGCAGCATCCTTTCAACTCTTCTGTTGAAAGTGGCACTGGTAAGTCGTGGTCTTATGGAGACCTCTCTTGCAATTCAGTTCCTTGCTTGACTTAGCCTATAATTTAAGTCTTTCATAGATTGGCCGTTCGAAGTTCAGCTGGGAATCCGAATCCAATCAAAGAGAAAAAAAAAATAACAAAACACCCTCTGACTTGTTTTGTTAGGTTGCTGCCGATTGATTTCATTAATTGCATTTGGGATCCTGGCCCTAAGTTTATCCAAAGAATGTGGTTTTGATGGGTAAACACTTAACGCGGCCCCTTAAAAGTAGTCCCATAGGGACATTTCAGGTGAACGAATTGGGCAAGCAATTAGTCAACCTCTACCGATCCACTTGGCTTGGAAAACTTCATTCAATAACTGTCATACACTCAAAGCATAGTGGCAGAGAGCACCGTCTTGGTGAAAGGTGCTATCTAAAGGATTTAATGGTCTAGTTTCTCTGCTACTATGCTTCGAATGTGTGGCAATTCTCGATAGTAGTAGTCCCAGTCAAGTGTCGGTTATGTTAAGGCCTAGAAATCTGTAATGCAGTGTATTAGAAACTTTAATAATTATGCTTTTATATGTCGTTTACAGTTTGTTTGTCATGTATACATCAAAAGTTATTAAAGTTTAAAGTTACATAATGACTTATTACAGGTTCCACTGAAATAAATGATATATATACACAGCATATAAAGTTATTTATTTATTAGTGGATCATCATCTATTCGCCACTCAACTGACGTAAACCTCAAGCATCCGCACGTTTAAGTATTCGTGCCCCCTGTTGTGTGTCGCATTTATCAAACTTTTATTTTATCGCAAAACACAGTGTGTTGCTATAATCATGGGTCCTAAGCGTGTTTTATTTGGCGGAGAAATGTTTCAAGCAGAAATAATGTGAACGGAAAACGTTGCGAAGTTCAAAGACTTGTGGATAGTTTTATGTATTATTGTTGCTGCTTTTAATATAATTGTTTTATGCTACGTGGGTCTTCAGTGGGATAACCTCAGCTATCCGCCAAATCAACTATCGGCACATGGCCAGGGGACGGACATACGCGGATAATAGAGATTCTACTGTATACTTAAAAATTAAAAACCAACAAAATTGCACATTCTTTAAGAGTCTCGGAGTTCCCTGGGAAGGGAACCATGAATGTCCCTACTTCTGGCTTCCCCACTGCCGGTACCAGAAACGCAAACTAGGGCAGCGGGGTTAGTTCGAGAGACACTGGCTGATTCGCTTTTCATAAAATCGACTTTCCAACATGTTGCACACACCTCTCTTCCTCTAACCCTCACTGAAACTCACGTGTCTGGGATGACTGAGAGCAACTACTTTTCTATACTCTTCTACTTTCTCTATAATCATTTTCATTCGAAAGGTGGATTATTAGTTTACTTTCTTTGGTTATCACTAAGTTCTCTACTTCTCGTTCGTCTACAAAACATTCGAATTTAACCTCCTTAATATTCTTTCATTCAACAGTCTTTTCTTGTTTCTATTCTTGAAAGCACACAGTTCAAAATATTGGTAAATTAGAACTCGAGTAATATTTCCTTAAATAATTTCATACCTTCAGCAACTACTATGTCTCAGTTTCCTCGCTCACCGATGACGTACATACTAGGCCTAAGGAGGGTCCAATACAACTCCGCCAAAGTTCCATTTCCATCTAAAGTTACATAAAACTGACAGGGTAACTGTTTGAAAGTTGAAACTATTTTAAAACACTGATGAGAGCCGTTGAGGCCTCCAAATGTAAGCTGTCAACATTAAAATTTTCTTTAAATTTCAAAAACTGAAATATATTACCAAGAATACGAGTCTTACAATAAAGTACTATGGGAACAATAGCTTAAAACAACCACATATCTTTCAGTACTGAATTTTATTTAAAAAAAAAAACCGTGATTTGTATTTGGGACACGTCATAATTTCATTATGTCGGACGCAGTATTTTATTAAATGAACATAAGTGAAATAACAAAATTATTATTAATAAAGATTTCACAGAAACATATTGGTAAACTGGTAAAAAAATAAAATTAAAAAAAAAGCCCGTACATATATTTTTAACAAAACCTCATTCAAATAGGATTTAAATGAGAACTCTCCTATGGTTATTTTTAGGTCTCTTGCCTTTACAATACAACATTTCTTCATAATCAAACATTTTCTTTGTAAATTAATGACTACCTCATACAGACATGATAGAACTAATCTGCATGATGTTACGGTCCTGTAGTTAACTTACTCGTAACTGCCGGGCACAGATTAACTAATTTTCAGTGTAGCTTAGTTCTGAATTTGTTACTTGCTTACTCGTTACTAATTTCACCGAATAGAATGACAACTATGAAGTAAATGTATCATCAAAATTATTTTACTTCAAATTTTTTTTTCTGAGAAATGTCACTAAATCTTGCATTTTGAATGATGTTTAGAAACGTAACTGAGGCAGTCTTTACGAGAGCCAACCAAACCACGATACTTACTTCTCCCGGTTGGCACGATGGAAGAGATAAAAACCCAGCCACTGGCCATATTAAATCTACAGGTAACGAAATAACGGGAGAACTCCTGTGATTCCAGACAACCCACAGACAACATAAAGCTATCATACCTTTCAGCAACACTTTCAAGATAAGTTTGATCTTTTGAGTTTCTGTCCTCCTTCCATTTGCTGTAAAAAAATAAAAATAAAAAAATAAAATTATATATAGTGCCAAAAGTAGATGGACACCTTCGGTTTTTCCATAGTTTTTTATTTGACGAGAAAAGTCAGTAAATAATAAGATTTGTTAAATCAATATATTTAGTAAAGTAAACATTTTGTAAAGCTGACACGTTTTGGCATTCCATTGATGAGCTTTGTTATTTTTTGTTCTCGAGGACAATCATCGTGATGCCTACCGTATTTACTTTTGTCAATCATCTGTATATATTTTACTCTAACTGTACTCCCGGAACTTAACCCATATATTATGGAATAGCTCAGTATGCCTTGGAACAAGGTGGTATCTAATACAAAATTTCATGTAATTTATAATCAATCATACATGTCTCATAGCTAGAAACGGGGGAGGAGACTGTTACAGTTTTATATTTCTAAACTGTGGCATGCAGGGGGAATAAATATTGAGCGATAGTAGTAGTAGTAGCAGTAGCAGTAGTAGTAGAAGTGTTCAAGGGTAGAAGGCTTGATGTCCTGGGATTATGTGAAACAAAGATGAAAGGAGATGGGTGTGAATGGAGCGTTGCGCGAGTGAGTGAGTGAGAGTCACAAGGACAAGAGGAAGCTTCAAAGACCTTCCGGTCCACTATGAGAGATTCCTGTTATTAAACTAGTTCATTTCTCTTTTTAACCATTCTAGCAGTAATAGAAAACTAGATGCTCTATAATTACGCAATGCACACACAGAAACCGTGAAGACGAACTCCTGCAGGAAAACGTTATATTTTAGTCTTAAAATTCAGAACTTTGTCCAGCCTACTTTTAAACATATTTACACTTTGGCTCGAAGTTGTTGTTGGTTAGCCGATCAGCCCACCCTGATCGAGCAAGCCGGCGGCACGCAGGTAACCGATCGCCCTCTCCGGAGTGGACCAGAGGTTCAGCGTACTAGTGATGTTGTGTTGTGTTCTATGTTGTGCTAGAGTGGTACAGTCTATCATAATGTGTTCAATTGTTTGTGGTGCGTCCTGGCACAGGTGGCAGGTGTCGTCTGTGGAGTTAAAATTGACTACACTCGAGACTAGGAGGCCAAGGGGTGATCTAATCCAGGTTTACAAAATTATGAATGGGTTCGATAACGTACACAGAGAGAGCTTTTTCGAAATATCTCAATATAATAGGACTAGAAATAACGTTTGCCAAAAACTTTTTTACGCTGGAATAGTTTGCCGGTAAAGTAATTAGTAGCACGTCCATAAACATGTTTAAAAATCGATTAGACGCATATGTTCTACATCTACAGATCTACAGAAGCTAAGGCTAACAAAGACCCTAAGATCCACTCTAAGGTTAGCCCGAGAGAAAGGAAAGAGTAGGGGGTTTAGAGAAGAAAATAAGGGGTTAAGTAAGTAGCAACACCTATTACTCATGGGTTAACATTCATTCAGAAAAAGATAAAAAAGACACTCCATCATCATCCGCCGGCCACTGCCGACAAGTCAGAAAAATAGTCGGAGAGAATAGGAAAGGGGTGAAAGATGAAAAGAAGTAAAATAAGAACGCTTACAAACCATGCAAACATAGTCTTAACTCACAGTCATACCATGCAAAGTGTAGACATGCAAGTAAGGAGAGGATAAGAAAAAAAATAGGTAAAGTTAAACAAAAAGTGGGTTAGTTTACTCTACGAGCTACATCTACGTTCATGTTTGTCTAATTTTTTTTTTTTAAATTTTATTGCTGACATCACAAGCTGGCATTAATCGTCAACTGACTCATCCTCGACCACCACCCCCAGAGCTCCTGTTACTAATTGTTTTTTATTTCAAACAACGTTAATATTTTTAAAATGCCTATCTAAACGGTTCTTAAACATATTAACGGTGGTAGAGTGAACGACTGACGCAGGAAGATTATTCCATTTATCAATTACTTTAAACGTAAAGACGTTTTTAGCGATATTAGTAATGAAACGTCTGCCACGCAACTTAAATCCGTTATTACGAGTATTGCTATTATCGAAAGTGAACAGTTTGTCAAAATTTACGTTATCGATGTTATTAGCGATTTTGAAAACTTCAATAAGCTTCCCCCTTAATCTCCTAGTTTCGAGTGAATGCAAGTCTAACTCTTTTATCCTATCTTCATAAGGCTTGTTGCGGAATGACGGAATTAGTTTCGTGGCACGACGCTGAACCCTTTCTAACCTATCAATATCCTCGCGCAAATACGGGCACCAAAACTGAACGGCATATTCTAAATGGGGCCTGACTAGGGACTTGCAAAGGGATAATATAATATCCTTCGATTTAATTTCGAAATTACGCGCTATGAAGCCTAACATCCTATCAGCTTTTGCGCAAGACTCCAGGCACTGGTTCCTAACTTTTAAATCCTTAGATACGCGTACGCCTAAATCTACTTCCTCGTCAACGCTCGCTAACTCTCTATCATCCATCGTGTACGTGTAATTATTGTTACGAGAACCTACATGCAAAACTTTACATTTGTCTATGTTAAATTGCATCTGCCACTTATCCGTCCACTCCATAATCCTATTTACATCGTCTTGGAGCTTATTTCTATCGTCCTCGTTAACAACCTTACCGCCTATTTTAGTATCGTCCGCGAATTTTGACACGTTACTAGTCAATCCTACATCTATGTCGTTAATGTAAATTACGAATAGCAATGGGCCTAACACTGAACCCTGTGGGACACCGCTACCTACATCCAACCACCCCGATTCACTACTATTAACAACGACCCTCTGTCTCCTAGCACGAAGCCATTCCTCTAACCAGTTAGCTACCTGACCGCGTATACCGTGCGCTTTAACCTTCGCAATTAATCTTCTATGCAGAACTGTATCGAACGCCTTTTTAAAATCTAAATAAATAACGTCAGCCGCTCTATGCCTATCGTATTCGCGCACTATTTCGTTATAAAATTCTAACAAATTAGTTAAACAAGATCTATGGCGTCGAAACCCATGCTGACTACTATTAATCAAATCTCTACTTTCTAAGTGATCGATGATACGATCCCTAACTACGGATTCCAAAAGTTTACCTACAATTGACGTTAAGCTAATGGGCCTATATAATTACTAGGTACCGTGCGGTCGCCTTTTTTAAAAATGGGCGTGACGTTAGCTAATTTGAAGTCTTCAGGAATAATCCCCGTTTCGAGTGACTGATTAAAAATCTTCGTTAATGGGCCTACGATAACGTCTTTCAAATGTCTGGGATAAAAAGCGTCAGGGCCTGGAGCCTTGCTAACTTTTAGCCTATCGATATAATGCGCAATCTCACCCTCGTTGATACATTGGGTATAGTTTAAGGTAGTAAAATTAAGGCTTTGTGGTTCGGAACCCACGTAAAATTGTAGGTCCTCTCTGCCACCACGGAGGACATGCACAATACACAATTCCGAACACAGTTAGGTAGACCAGCCATGAGTGGATCCTAGAGTCTTTGTTGGTCTGAAACATTATAACATATACAGGGTGTTTCAAAAGTCCGAAATTATAGGAAATATTTTTAATGACTACGTTATATATATATATATATATATATATATATATATATATATGTATGAATATATATATATATATATATATATATATATATATATATATATATACTAGGGGCACTCAATATATTTTGCCCCAGCCTTTTTTCTTAGTTAAATAATAGGCCATGGGGCTGAAATGTCTTTTGGGCCGTAAGTTTGAACTTTCTGAGCTTCACATAACCGGATTTTTCCAGTTTCAGCCTACCCTCCTTGTATAAAACCGCTTTTAAACGCCCTTGTGTAAAAACTGATGATTAACGCAGTTTCGAAAATGGCGTCTGACAGTGATGCGCGTCGTAAACAGAGAGCTGTTATAGAGTTCTTAACCGCAGAGAAGGAAACAGTTGGAAATATTCACAAACGTCTACAAAAGGTTTACGGAAATGCTGTTGTGATCGAAGCACAGTTGGACGCTGGTCTAAACGTGAGATATCATCGGAGAGTGGGAGAGCCAGCCTCGATGATGAGCCACGCAGCGATCGCCCGGCATCGGCTGTGACATCTCACACTGTACAATGTGCTAACAGCATCATTCGATCAAATCGGCACGTCACATACAAGAAGCTATCACTGGAACTAGGAATTAGTGAAGGAAGTGTGAATACGATAATTTAGCAACTAGGATACTCAAAAGTGTGTTCACAGTTTGTTTCTCGCGAACTAACTGAAGATCAAAAAGCCCAAAGAAAAGAAATTGCTTCTGGGTCGTTGGTTCGATACGAGACAGAAGGGGGTGACTTCCTTTCACGAATTGTGACTGGGGATGAGACTTGGGTACACCACTTTGAACCTGAAACAAAACGCCAATCCATAGAGTGGCATCACGCAGACTCCCCACGCAAGAAAAAGTTAAAAATTACTCCTTCTGCTGGAAAGGTTATGGCCACCATCTTCTGGGACATGAAAGATGTGATTCTGGTGGACATTATGAAGAAAGGACAAACAATCAACTCAGAGGCATATATTGCTACCCTACAGAGACTCCAGAAACGTATAAAGGAGTTCGACCGGAAAAAACTGGAAGCCGTCCTCCTTTTGCACGATAACGCAAGACCACACAACAGTTTGCAAACAAAAGAGGCCATCACAAAATGCGCTTGACTGTGTTACCCCACCCTGTATACAGCCCGGATGTGGCACCTTCAGACTTCCATTTCTTTGGGCCAACGAAGGATGCTATTCGTGGAAGAAAGTTTCAATGACGATGAGGTTGAGAGGTGGCTCCAGCGGAACCCAGCGAACTTCCTTGTTTCGAGAAAAAAAGTGGGGCAAAATATATTGAGTGGCCCTCGTGTGTGTGTGTTAGGGGGGGTGGGGGGTCGAAACATAAAAAATCGAGTTTCTCCATTCCACAGTAGGCACGTAGTTGGAAATGATGATCTCAACATCTTGTAAAAAAAATGAGTATATGCGACCCCCCTTACCCCTTCCATAGCATCCCCCCCATTTTACTCTCTCCACAGATATAAACCCCAAATGTGACAATCATGCATTATATTAAGTCTTATTAAGTAGATTAGATTAATTTGGATAGATTAGATGAATTATATAAATTGTCACGTTTTTTTGTTTAGTTTCAGATTGTTATTTTCAGATTGTTTATGATTGAATGAGTTATGATTTAATTCCGAATGAGTTATATTAAATTCAGATTGAATGATTCAATTGCTAAAATTTAACAATTAGTTTCTTGTTATTAATGCTACTAGACCTAAATAAGTGAAATCATGGCGACAAGAAGCAAAACGCACAATTCAACATTTGGTCACCCTGCAGAATTTCCACCTTCAATGACTCCTTCAAAGGCTGACGTATTTAGGCATTATTTATTGGTAAGAAAACGAGAACTGATTTCGAAAGGTTCTAGAACAGCAAAAGAATGTTACAGAATTGTCACTAAAGATGTGGAAGCCATTTGGGAGAAGTTTTCCTTTCCACATATAGGATTTGAAGGAATAGCTATAAAAGTTGAACGATTGATAGAATCTGCAGCAAAGCTAAATAAAGTACCATTAAAACAAAGACACAAAAGTTTTCAGCAGAAGGTGGAGACATTCGATGAAATGTTTGATATTTGCACTTGTACTTGTTACGATAAAAAAATCAGTCGAACGGATTGTAGATGTGATATTAGAGTTCCAATGATTGAGTGGGAGTCTTTTGTGGGGCAGAAACAAAGACAAAACCAACTAGGACCAATCGACAGAGTAACGACTTCAGCAAGAAAAAGGACTCACGATAGAGTTAAAGGATTAGAAAGAAGAGCCAAGATAAGCCTAGATATGAATGCCGCCTCGACCAGCAAACTGGACCCTTTACATATTATGGAAGATGAGAGCATGGAAATTGATGATGACAGCGACGATATTGACTTTGTTCCGGATTTTGAGCTGAGAGAAAACCATCAGAACAGAATTATTTATGATAACTTAACAATAACAGCAGATAGATACCGTGTAAGTTACAGAGCTACTGCAGCTATAGTAAATGCAGCTTTGAAGGATATGGGAATATTAGACGAAACCAGTATGTTGGATAGGAAAAAAGTGGAAAGGGAAAGAATACGTGTGGGTAAAAAGAACATAATCAAAGTGAAATCAGAGAACACACAGATTGAAGGCATCGGATTTGATGGTAGAAAAGATCAAACTAAGACAAAGAAGGGAATGGAGTACGAAGAACATTATGTAATAGTCAAAGAACCTGGTGATGTTTACATGGATCATATAGCTCCAGATAACGGAACTGCTTGTTGTATTGCAGATGAAATAATAACTTTTATAGTTGATTCTAATAGCAAAGAATCCCTCAAAGCTTTGCTATGCGATGGCACCCTAGTGAACACTGGCAGGATTGACGGAGTGCTAAAATTGATTGAATTATAGCTGGACAGGCCGGTACAATGGCTGATTTACCTTTTGCATGCAAACGAACTGCCCTTCAGGCAAACACCTTCAAAGGTTCTCTTGGAAATAAACTCCGAGAGGATTTGACCAAACTGGATATAGTTGATTATACCCCTGTAGAGGGCAACATTAAAGAAGTTTCGGCCGATATTGTTAAAAGTTTCAGCAGTGACCAAAAATATATGTATGAAATGTGCATTAGCATACAATCTGGATGCATCTCACAAGCGTCAGCCACCAGATCCCCAGGTGCCCTCCATCATGCAAGATGGCTAACACGAGCAAACAGGATTCTGCGCTTATATGCCTCTACACGGAATCCAGACAAAAACATCCAAGACCTAGTAATAATTATAATGCTGGTTTACGCTCCAGGCTGGTTTTGGATAAAGTCTCATCCAAAGGCAAATGAGGGAGCATCTAATTTTTGGTATATCATGCACTTGCTTAAAGGCTTAGATAAAAAGCATCGGATGATTATGGAGTGTGTCCTCAGAAATAACGCCTATTTTGCCCACCCAGAGAATATCTTACTCTCAATGATGATAGACACAAGAAGAGAGGTCAGAGAGCTGGCTCTTCAGCACATCATTCGAGCAAGAACTAGGAGCACCAATGCGAGAAATTTTGAGCTGCCAAAAACACTGAACTTTGAAGCAGACGATTATCCTAACATGATCGACTGGGACAACGAAACCATCACCCCTCCACCTACTTTACAGAATTTGACAAATGATGATGATCTCAAAGTTCGAAATGAACCACTTCAGCTTATTCCTTTTCTCTGTCACAACCAGGGAGTAGAACATGCTGTAAATGTGGTAACAGAAGCATCACAAGATAGAATTGGTTACGAAAACAGACAAATTTATTTTGAATGTACTGGAGTCGAGAAAAAAGCTACCTGTGTTCCAATGGAAAGGCCAGTGGTGTCAGTAATTTACGATTTTAAATTTCTTAAGGTGAATATTTTGATTTTAGTATGCTTCAGTTGATTCTATAAGCAATATACAGAGAAAGATTTATTATATATATATATATTATACCCCCTCGATTAGGTACTCCGGCTTGCCGGGCCGAGGGGGGCTCGTACACCTCGTGTGTTGTTGGGGTTTCCTCAACTCCTAGCGGGGTGTGGGCGAAGAGTTACCTAGTTGCGTTTTTTTTTTTTTTCTCCTTACTTTTCTTTTAGCTCCCCTTTTTTTCCGTTTCAACCGGAATTTCTTTTCTCTTGACTCGGTCTTGTGCCTCTGTCAATTGTAGTATCCCCCCCCCCTCTGTTTGTATTTTGCAGTCTTGGGGTCATCGCTCCGTGGACGGTCTGGGCGCCCGGACCGCTGCTGCGTCTAGATTGGGTCTTTGCTGGGCCCTTAACGGACAAATCTCCGTAGTGCCAATCTGCTGTTTTTAAAACGACAGTCGGGTTGGGGGGCGGGCTACCCGGGACGTTGGGCCCGCGCCTCGAAGGATGCAGCGGCGGATGGTGCATTGCCTTGGGTCCGAGGCTGTCTTTTTTGTAAAGCTATTGTTTATAGGTTCAATTTCAAAACTTAAATCCCCTCTGTTGACGACTCTGGCCCGCCCTTGGATTTGGATAAGACTACTTCTGGTCGTTCAGCGGCCTCTGCCTCCGCTGGATTGACCTTCAAGCCGTATGGCCCCCTCTCGTCCTCTGCGGCGTCTGGCTCTCGTGGCCGGACTCGTGGTGGCCGTAGGGCGGGGTCTTCGCGGCCCTCGTTCTCTCGCCCACTCTCGGTTACCGTTACACATGGACCTGTCCCTGCTGTCAATTTCTGTCCGGTGGACAGGTTCCTTGTTCTCCGCCCTTCCGCTGGCTCCCTTCCGGGCAACTCGGAACGGGTGTTTCAGCGTCTTAAGACGGTGGGGTTCCCTGTCGTTATGATATCCGCCCTCTGAAGGATGGGTCTCTTCTTTTGAAGTCCCGTTCTTCGGGGTGACTGAGTCCCTTCTACAGTTGCAGGATGTTTTGGGTTGCAGAGTTTCTGTGACTCCCCATCCGCAATTGAATAGCTGTCAGGGCACCATTTTCGCTTCCCGTCTGCTGTCAATCCCGGTTGGCGAGTTGCAGGAGGATCTTGCCCCCCAGGGGGTAACGAAGGTCTTCCGCTTTTCGTCGCGCCGGGATGGTGCTCTTACCCCGTCCGCTCGTCTGCTCCTGACCTTTGACTCCCTTGTGCCTCCGGCCCAGGTGTTCTGGGGCATGGGTGATCGCCGGTCGTGTGAGTTTTCGGTGCGACCGTATGTGCCTGACCCGGTTCGCTGCTTTGGCTGCAACCGGTTCGGCCATGTTAGCTCTGCGTGCCGCCGTGAGGTAAGCTGTGTGTCCGCTGCGGTGGGCCTGCGCACCCTACCCCGTGCACGAACCCCCGCTGTGCTCGAACTGCTCGGGGGCCCACCCTTCCTCCTCTCGGGACTGCCCCGTTTTCAAGTTTGAATTCGAGGTGCGGTCCTTAAGGACTACCGAATTCCTTAGTGCGCGGGAGGCGCGCGATAGGGTCCGTGACCGGGAGCCGCGGCGGGGGTTGTCCTATGCTGCGGCTCTTGGCCTGGCGGGTCCTCTGGCCCCTCCCGTGCTACCCCGGCGCCTACCGGAGTGGTGCCCCCCCTGGAAGTTCCGGGGGTTGGTGGTCCTCCTGGCGCCGCGGGACCTTCTTGTCTCTGCCTCACTTTCAGACATCCCATCTGATTCCCTGCCTACAAGTGCCCCTTCTCCCTCTCCGGCCTTGGGGTCTGGATCCTTGCCTACTCGTCTCTCGGGTGGGGAAGGTGATGCCCCGAAGGGGAGGAGGAAGCGTCGCCGTGGTCGGAGTCCTCCAGACCCGATCATGACCGCTGCTCGCCCTGCTTCCCCTTCTTCACCGGAGGGGAAGCGGCGCGCCGCTCCTGATCCGCTCGGGACTCCCCCTCCTATACGGAGGGCTGGTGAGGCGTCACCTCCGGTGCCCCGACTAGTGTCCGGGTGTCGGTTGAGGTACACCGCCCCATGACACCCTCGATTACTGACTCGGTTCCATGGTGGACCCGGTCGAGAGGAGCCTGGCCCTTCTTCATGGAGTCTCTCTCCCTTCGGCTCCTGCTGAGAGTGGTCGGGTCTCTCTCCTGGATCTACCTCTCCCACCTGTGGTGGACCTTTCCTCCCCCCCCGTCAGCACTTGTCTGGTGTGACGAGCCCTCGACATCTGGTTCCCCCCGGCCCCCTCTGGTGGGGAGTCGGGGGTTTCGGCTGGGCCCGTCTCGTCGTCTCCCCCCTCAGGGGAGCCCCCCTCTGAACTCCCTGTTCCACTTTACCTCGTTCTACTACGGGTGAAGCAGCTGCGGGGTCGGTGGCCCCTACCCCCCCGTTCGGGGTGAGTCGGGGAAGCCGATTCCGTCCCTGGTTACGGACCGTTGAGTTTGCTGCTCAGCTTGGTCCGTGGCTATTTCTCTGTTTCTCTGCTTTATAATGCCACTTCCCCTTACAGTTCCATTTTGCATTGGAACTGTAGGGGGCTTTTAGCTAACTGGGAGAACCTTGCCTCCCTGCTGGAGAGCGAGCGGCCTTCCTGTGTTTGTCTCCAGGAGACTATCCTGGCTGCGCGGGCTCCCTCGTCTCTCTGGCTATGTTGGTTTCCCTTGCACCCCGGATGAGCGCACACGCCGGCGGGGTGCGGCGATTTATGTACATCATTCATTACCCTCGCGAGGTGTGCCTCTTCGTACTTCCTTGCAGGCTGTGGCTGTGCGGCTCTTTTTAGATCGCCAGTACACTGCCTGCTCGATTTATATTCCTCCTCATGACCCTCCTTCTCGCGACGCGGTTCGCGAGTTGGTGTTGCAACTGCCTCGACCGTTTCTCCTCCTCGGGGACTTTAACAGTCGCGACCCGGCTTGGGGAGATGTCCGGTCGACTAATGTTGCTGGTATGTTGCTCTCCTTAATGGAGGAACTTTCCTTCGCGTGCCTCAATTCCGGCGAACCTACCTACTTCCACGAACCCACGGGTTCATCTACCTGTATTGATCTCTCCTTGGTGTCCCTCGATGCCTTACTCGATTTTTCGTGGAAGGTGTTGGGGGACTCTTATGGCAGTGATCATTACCCAGTCTGTCTTGAGCCGGTCGGACCGCAGCCGGGCGTCTCGTCTCGACCGAGGTGGTGCCTTGCGCGGGCTGACTGGCCATCTTTCAGAGCTCGTTCCGTCATTGTCCGTTCGGTATTGAGCTTTGGCTCTGTGGATGAGAGCTTGGAGTTCTTCGAGCGGGTGGTGATGGCGTCGCGGAGGACTGTATTCCTCGATCTTCCGGTAACCCGCGGACGCGTAGCGTCCCGTGGTGGACTCCAGCATGTCACCAGGCGGTGTGCGAGAGGAAGAGGGCAACGCGCCGCTTCCACCGCACCCGGCGCGCGGACCACTTGATTGAGATGCGGCGGGCGAAGGCTTTCGCCCGCCGGACTCTCAAGTTGGCCCGTCGGGCCTCTTGGCGTGCTTTTGTGTCCGGCATTTCCTCATCTACCCCTTCTGCTGCTGTGTGGCGGAAGGTACGTAGTATCGAGGGGAAGCCGGTCCCTGCTAGTCGCCCTGTCCTTCGGGACGGGGACGGCTTCCTTTCGGATCCTGCTGCTGTGGCCGATCGGCTGGCCGGTGCTTTTGCTGCGGTTTCCCGTTCGCCTTCAGCTGCGGATCGTCCTTTATCGGAGGTCACGTTCCCGCCCCTGGGAACGAGCCCTATAACCGTCTCTTTACGATGCGGGAACTTCGGGCTGCCTTGGCAACCCGTCGTTCTTCCGCCCCTGGCCCTGATGACATTCCGTATGACTTTATTTGGAATCTGCACCCGATGGCCCTGCACTTCTTGCTGGATCTTTTCAACCGGGTGTGGGTTGAGGGGTCGTTCCCTTCCCGTTGGAGGGAGGCGATTGTGGTCCCGATACCTAAGCCGGGGAAGGATCCGGCGGAGGTGGCGGGCTATCGGCCTATTGCCTTGACGAGCTGCTTATGCAAGCTCCTTGAAAAGATGGTGGCCGTCCGACTTTCCTTTACACTGGAGTCGCTTGGGTTATACCCCCCGACCCAGTATGGCTTTCGTCGATTTCGGGGTACTCTGGACCCCCTTCTCCTCCTTGGCCATGATGTACGGGAGGCATTTTCCCGCCGGAATCTTGTTCTGGCCGTCTTTTTCGACGTCCAAAAGGCCTATGACACGACCCGTCGGGGAGTTGTCATGGACCGTTTGAAGTCTCTTGGTTTTGTGGGCTTTTTGCCCACGTTTCTTCGCAACTTCCTCTGCCGTCGCACTTTCCGCGTCCGTAATGGGGCGGCCCTATCTGACCTGTATGTTCAGGAGGAGGGGGTGCCCCAGGGGTGTGTTTGAGCGTCTCCTGCTTCAATCTGGTTATGTCTGCGCTACCGGGAGCCCTTCCGCCCTCGGTGCGCTGTTCCATCTACGCAGATGATCTGGCTGTCTATGCCGCGGGGACGAGTCCCCCCCTCGTGGAGAGGCAAGTCCAACTCGCGGTCAATCGGGTTGAACGCTGGGCGTCGTCGGTGGGCCTTACGCTGTCTTCCCCGAAGACTTCGTGTGTGGCCTTCCTTCCGTCGAGGAGACGGGGATCCGGCGCCATCCCGGCCTTTAACCTTACACTCGGGGGTCAGCCTCTGGCCCTCGTTCCATCAGTACGTTTCTTGGGTATGGTTTTCGACAGCCGTTTGAGCTGGGTTCCCCACCTTCGCCGGCTGCGCGAGTCCGCGAGACGTACCCTGGATTTGCTGGGACATCTGTCGCATACTACATGGGGCGCGGATAGGCGGACACTCCTCCGTTTGTACGTGTCCCTGGTACAGTCCAAATTAGACTATGGGAGTGTGGTGTATGGCTCCGCCTCCCGCACGGCCCTTCGGATACTGGATCCGGTCCTCTCTAGAGGACTGCGCATGTCATCTGGCGCCTTCCGCTCCTCTCCGGTTGATAGTCTGCAGGTTGAGTGCGACATCCCTCCCTTGGAGGATCCTCCGTCTTCCCACCTCTCCTCTGTTCCAGGTGGTTGAGAGGGCGTTCTGCCGGGATGGGGGTTGGTATTTCACCGACACGGTGACCTCCCTCCTCGATGGTATGGGCACTCCTCCTCCATCCGTTATACCGGTCTCTTTCAGGGGTGTTGCACCTTGGGAGAGCACCCCTGTTGCGTGCTGTAGGGCGTTGCGCCCCGTTCGCAGGGCCGATTCTGACTCTGCCTTACTTCGGTCTCTGTTCCTTCAGCATGCAGCGTGTCACTCTGCATGTGTTGCGGTCTTCACAGATGGCTCGAGGTCGTCGGGGGGCGTTGGGGCCGCGGCTGTTCCCCAGTCGTTTGCCCTTGCTCCCCGATGTACCCGTCTCCCTGATGAGGCTTCCGTTTTCACGGCGGAGCTCTATGCCATTCTGAGCGCTCTGGAGGTGGTGCGGGAGCATCCGGATGGGTCGTTTGTCATCTATTCGGATTCCCGCAGTGCCCTGGATGGCCTGGAGTGTTTTGACCCTGTCCACCCACTAGTCCGACGAATCCAGCTACTGTGCCATATCCTTGTCACTTCTGGTGGCAAGGAGGTGGTATTTTGCTGGGTTCCTGCACATGTTAACGTGGCTGGAAATGAGGCTGCCGATCGAGCTGCCCGTTCCGCGTGCCGACTACAGGTTTCACCCGTGTCCCTCCCCTTTTCCGATTATATCCCTGGCTTCCGTAGGTTTTTGCGCTCCCGGTGGCAGAGTCGCTGGGATGGCGCTACAAATAACAAACTCTGCAAGATTAAACCCAAATTGGGATGTTGGGCCTCTTCCTTCCATCGGTCGCGCCATAAGGCCCGCCTCCGTATTGGCCACACCCACCTGACCCATGGCTATTTGATGGCCAGGGATCGGGTGCCCCGATGTCCCGATTGTAACATCTTACTCACAATTGCCCACCTGCTGGTGGTGTCCGCTTTACTCTGCGCTGCGCGCAGAGTATTTTCCCTTTTTGGAGAGCGTCGGGCTTGTGAGAGGCTTGGCGCTATTCTATCGGAAGGTCCCTACTTTTCGGTAACCGGGTTGTTCTCCTTCCTCCTTCGCTCCCGACTTCTTTACCGGTTGTGACTTTTTTTTTTTTTTCCCCCCTCCTCCTCTCCGTCTATTGTTCACTTCCGTTGGCTGTTTCATAGTCTTCGTCCTGTGTTCGCTCTGCTATCCACCTTTCTTTTGGTGGCCATGAGCGGTCATACTTTGAAACAAAAAAAATATATATATATAAATAACTTACTTTAACTTTACTTATATCATTATTTACTTTAATCTTTGTCATTTATCAGGTTTTTTTTATTCAAAGAATTGGTTTCAATTTCATTTCAATTTAAAAAAGGGGGGCATATGCACCAGGTAGGGGGGGCATAGCGGTGTAATTACAGTATGTTGTTTAGGGGCCCAAAGGAAACTCCGAGCAGTGTGTAGAATAAGAATACAAAATTTCGACCCCCCTAAATTATATATATATATATATATATATATATATATATATATATATATATATATATATAACCTTTGGTTTGCTTCGGCCCGAATTGTTCATTCTGACGAAGTCAAGCTTTTCACTTCACCTTAGACCTACAGTTTAACGTGGAATCCGAACCATGCCCCACCAGTAGCCCAACGTCTTAACCACTAGGCTACCCAGGGTACCCATTTATCTATCAAACACTTTCTTTATTGTGTGGAAGGATGAACGTTACCGGGTCTCGATCCTGGGGCCGATGGATTCGTAGTCAGCGACGCTAACCACTACATCAGAGGTTCTTAACAGGGGGCTCGCGAGTTGTGTTTAAGGAGTCCGTGAGTTGACTAGATTATATTCAGTACAACAATTTCTCTTCCTTTTTTTGTAGTGACTAATTTTGACCTCTAATCGATAATATTTTCGGTTACTTGAAACTTTAAAGTTTCTATAAATGTTTTTTTTATGACCATCTTACGTTTCCAATTCATGAACTGAGTTTTTGGCACAAATGACCTCCTCACGGGGAGAGCGGCTGGGTCACGATCACCGCTGAGGCAGCCACACCATCCTCTGATCGGGAACCATCCGTATAGATGGGGACAGCGTCCAGGTGTCGGGTTACGTGTTCCTCGAAGAGCGACCTGTATATTGTAGCGGTCATAGTAGCTTTCGGCAGGGCACATAAGTCCCTGCAAAACTTGATAGGGGTGAGGAGCCAGGGAGGATGGATATGATACGAGATGGGGGTGACTAAAGGAGGGGGCTTGTTGGAAAGATCCAGGAAAGAGCGGACCGCTTCCATGAAGTGCCAGCTCTGACCCTGGGGTGGAGGTTCTAAAATCGCCGCGCACAGAAATGACGAGGGCAGCCTCTGCGCGCGAAGGTAGGTCCGCATGAGGAGCAGACCCCGTCGGTAGGTGAGAGGGAGGTAGTTACATTCTGCTTGGAGGATGGGAGCTGGGGAGGATGGGAGCTGGGGAGGATCGGAAGGCACCGGTGGAGAGGCGAAGGCCCCTGTTAAGTACCGGGTCTAAGATTCGGAGGGAAGTGCTGGAGGCAGACGCGTATACAACACTCCCATAGTCCAGCTTTCACTGGACCACGGAGGTGTAAGGACGGAGCGAGCGAGCGTCGGTCAGCACCCCACGTGGTGTGGAAAAGGTGTTCTAGGAGAGCGAGGGGACGCTGGAGCGTGTGTTTCAGGTGCCTGAGGTGGGGAACCCAGTTGAGCCGTCGGTCGAAGGTCATGCCCAGAAACCGCGCGGTGGACATCATTTCGAGGGGCTCACCGTACAGCGTGACCGAGGGGGAAGGTATGGCTCTGGATCTTCTTCTGCTGAAGACAATACGTTTGGTTTTAGAGGTGGATAGGCGGAAACCAACCGATGTCACCCACCTCTCCACCCGATGGATGCGAGCTGAATTTGTCGTTGGACGACGGGCAGTTCCCGCCCCGCGAACCATATCGCAAGGTCGTCTGCGTAGATGGAGGAACGGACGGTGGGTGGAAAGGATTTTGCTAGTGTTCATTACCAGTGAAAAGCATATGACACTGAGGATGCTTCCCTGTGGGACCGCGTCCTCTTGCTCAAAGCTGTCGGAGAGGACCGAGCCCACCCGTACTTGAAAGGTCCGGGAGGAGAGGAAGCCCCTGATGAAGGTCGGCAGGGCTCCGACGAAACCCAAATTTTGGAGCTCACTGAGGATTATACATCGATGGGTAGTGTCGTAGGCCTTCTGGATGTCGAAGAAAGTGGACAGGATAAACTGTCCCCTATTGAAGGCGTTCTGTATATCTTGGCTGAGGAGCAGGAGGGGGTCTGTAGTGGAGTGGAACTGTTTAAAGCCAGACTGGGTAGCCGGGAGGGAGTCAGTGTTTTCAAGGAGAAAGGAGAGTCGCGCGGCGATCATTTTCTCGAAGATTTTACAGGCAATATATATATAATTGAAAAATAAGTACAGTATTCCTATGGTGTCCAGAATCATAGGAATATTTATTTTCAATTATATATAATAATAATAATAATAATAATAATAATAATAATAATTGTACAGGAGGGTGAGTCAAAAGTCCGGAAACATTGGAAGGATAGGAAACTTTTATTCCAAAAAGACGCGTGTTACAAGTAATGTTATAAGATGTGCTCTATATGTTCTCCTTTCACTTACAGACATTTCTGGGCTCTGTTTCCCCACTCGACCTGGACTCTTTCCAGGACATCAGGCTGGATTGCAGCACAGGCTAACATTAATCCTACGTTTCCGGACTTTTGACTCACCCTATATATATATATATATATATATATATATATATATATATATATATAATGTAGATGATTCCGGACTTTTGAAACGCCTTGTACATGGTGAGAGAAGTATGATGGATTGTGTGTGTGTTTGGATAATAGTATATTGAGGTATGAGCAGGGATTTCTCTGACCACAAAATGGTCATGTGTAATGTGAGGATGCGTGGAGAGTAGAAAAGAGTGAATGGAAAGAAGGTGGCTCATAAAAAAATTAATGGTGAGAGAGGGAGTGAATGAGTACAGTGATGATGAATTGAGTGTAAAAGATTCAGATCAAAAGGATACGAGATGTGGAGTGTACCAGGAATGTTTAATTAGGGATGCTAGGAATGTGGGTAGGGTTGTTGTTGTTGTTGTTTTGCCGATCAGCCCACCCTAATCGAGCAAGCTGGTGACACGCAGGTAACCGATCGCCCTCTCCGGAGTGGACCAGAGGTTCAGCGCACTAGTGGTGTTGTGTTGTGTGTTCTATGTTGTACTAGAGTGGTACAGTCTGTCATAATGTGTTCAATTGTTTGTGGTGTCCTGGCACAGGTGGCAGGTGTCGTCTGTGGAGTTGTCTAGTCTGTGTTTATATGTCTGTAAGTTGGGGTGATGTCCACATCGGAATCGTGCTAAGTTAACTCATCCGATCTGCTCAGGCTGATCTCTGACCTGTTAATGGGTGGCGGCTTCGCACCTAGGACCGCATTCGGACCGAGTCGTGTCAGTGCTTTGTGGGTTAGGTGTGTGTGTGTGTGTGTGTGTGTGTGTTTTCTAGGGTGGTTCTTAGCTACATAAGGGCAAAATTTTGTTTTGAATTGTTTTACTCCTAACCGGAGGGTTCCAAGCACAGGTGAAGCAAAAATTTTCATTTTGACACCCAACCATCTCAGATCTTGCTTATTTTTGGTGTATAAGGTAAGTTTGTGCAAGAAAGCCAGCTGTGAAAGTTTCAGCTTTCTACGACCATTACTTCACGAGTTATGAAGGTCAGAAAAATCAAGGTTAAGGTCAAAATAGCTCAAGGTCGGCATCTTTGGATGCACCTCACACATTCACTAATTATCGTAACCATATGAAACTATATGTTTTTGGACTCAGAATGAGCTGTAGAATCCAAAAACGCAACGAAATCAGCAATAGGAGAACAAATAAAAATGTTCATCCTTTTTCAAGGAACGAATTGACCTTTTGACCTTGAAGTTCACACATTTTGGGGAAACATTTCTTTACACAAAATGAAGTTCCATCATTGCACTTTTAATATAAACAATAAAAATGTATCTTATTCACCAACTATACTGTCTTAAAGAATTTTTCAAATTGGCTATTTTTCAAATTTCTGGCAAAATCGCCATATGTACCGTATATGCATATATGTACTGTTAAAATCTAGAGATATTCATTATTTAAACTACTTAAGCAAAAATAATTATTATTAGAAACGTGATACAAAATCACTTAGATATAAGCTAGGTACCATAGGTATAACTATGATATAGATCTCTATTTTATTGTGGTCTCCTCCACCCCTACAACCACACCTTGCCACCCTTAGAAATATTTTACTTTTTTTATAATTACTTTTATTAATAATACATTAATACAAACATATATATATAGGAGTATCATATAAAATAGGAGTAAAAAAGGAGTATCATATTATGTAGACCTGTATTCTATAGATACATATTAAACTAGAGCTCTGTACACTTTCGACTCAAGAACAGGAAACTGTGGCAAACAGGTCTGCATGATTACCCTCAGCTGTTAGCATCTCATGATCATCAAAGGCATACTGAATTATTCTTGAACCTGCTGTCAATGATGGAGCAGTCATTGTCTGGATAATATCAGATGATAACATCCAACATGAGTCAGGACGAGAAGGGAAACTATGTTTAGAACGTCTTCCATGTGGAGACATAAAATTGACCTTATAATCACTAAATTCTTCTGATACTTCAACCACTAATCCAAACCAAATTTTATTATCATAGTTACAAGCTACATATACCCCAACTTGTATATCTTCAGTTGAAATGTGCTTTTGCTCATGTAAATTATCTTTAAACGATGGATGCACAACTGTCATAATTTTTGTAGGACCTGAGGAAATCTCACCAACCTCCAACTGGGTATGACTAATAGGCACAAATCTATGAAATCTACGAGTACCTGGGATGGTTACAGAATTTTTATATCTATTTTCCAGGAATTCAGTTGTCTGCTGGACATTTTGTTTCGATAAGAATACAAATTTTGTGCTGGTATCTTTCTCATCCAGAAATTTCATCATGTCAAGTGGTGTCAGAATTTGGTCTTTAAATGTACGTTGAAGACTGGCACGAGCCGTCATTCTTTTTGCTGTGCCTCCGACTCCATCACAAGCACTTTTGCCATGTGAAGTTGCAAAAAAGTGCCATTCAGCATCCAGTCCAAAGTCCTCTTTGTGGTGACACAAATTGGTGAAGTTATATTTATTCTTATACTGCCCTCCGCAACCATCAGTAAAGTAATGAATCTTCCGCAGGCCTGAGCTCTCTTCTTTTATCATGGGGATCAGTTGCTTTAAGAACGCAGAGACAAGGTTTGTACTATGTTTCATGTCATCAGAAATGAAACAATAACTTTTAACTTTAATTTCAACATCATTTTCATTTACTTTATAGTAGAACACAAATGGATGAACTGTTGCCTGACTATTTTCCCAATGGTAACCTTGTGCAGCATCTTGTACAATAAATGAGTAGTTTTCAGAGAAGTCTCCTAGGAGAATACCTTCAGTGACCATCAGATTAGCTTTCAGTTTTTTTAGGAAACTTGCTTGTGCATCAGCCACATAAGTGTGTCTTGTTAGTGCACAAATTCTAGTTGCGAAAGACTTAATGAAGTTTTCAAGGGATTCACCGATGTTAATAAGGGTTGTCCGATCCGTGGAAGTCCACTGCTTGTATGTAATTATGGTGCCGACTGCATCCTGAACAGATTCCAATCCTTCAAGGAATGCAATAACACCTTCTTCTCCTGGACACAATGCACATTTTTGTAGCATACACTCTTCCTTTTCACTGTCACAAACTGCATAGAGAATGAGGTCTTTATATGATAGTTGTTTTTCCCCCAAAGCTGATAGCTGAAGTTTGGGATTTTGGTGGTAGGTACAGACACACACAGAGTGTGTTCCTCCAGCTCCTGCCAAGACACACCACTTGGGTCTCAATGCAGCAAATGAGAGAAACCTATTTTTGGATTAGTGTCATTTGCCTTGAAAACAGCGAAAATCTCACGTAAATTACCAAGCACCAATCGTTTCTGCTGTAGTTGCTTCTCTCCTTCATGATTCCTAATTGATAGACAATCCTTCTTGCCTGGACATATTCTGCTTATTTCATCTGATTCATAGAAAGTGCACACTGCTTCCTTCTCTTTCTTTGTTATAACCCGACCTTTGCTAATATGTGGAACTTCTGGTAATATGCCATGTTCTTTCTTTATTTTGCGGCTGGTTGAAACCATTCTTGTAGATGCATTGAAGAAAGATGCTGTTCTGTGAATGGTGTATGGTGAGTGTGTTAGTATTTGAATCTTCCTCTTGTAGTCAGTCGTCTCACTGAAGGCATTCTTGAGTGCTTGCATCACTCCTGCATGCCTGCGAAAATGATATACATGTTTGAGTAAATTTATATGCAAACATATGATCTATATATAGGCTTAGTATACTTTAATGAAGGTACTACAGATATATATACAGTACTCACAAATTATTGTCATCCATTTTAGATTGCTTTTCTTCACTTTCTTGTGTAAAACTTGTGTCATATGAAGTTTCTAGCTTTCTCTTCAGGGATGTTGATGCCATTTCAAATTTTGTTTCAGCCTTTGAAGATCTCCCTTTTCGTGACAGACCCTCTGAAAAACAAATAAAATAAATTGTTATAACTTTTTTTAATCAACTGTAGGCCTATAGATGTACATGTACATTACATATGAATTTGGTAAATACTGTATATATAATCATAACTGTATTGATCTTCATTATATAAATTGATATGCATACATCTGAATTTGTCAAATAATAAAGGTTGTAATGTTCATACATGTAGTTATATATATTGATGTTTTGTTGCTATAATATCTACATAAATTAACACTTTAAAAATACTTAAACTTACTTGTCTTCACTGGTGTCACATTCAGCATTGGAAGAATTGTGTCTAAATCTCCTTGGAAATCTTCAAACATTATTTCAGTAGTACACCCATAGGCAGAGGAACGTTTTTCTGTGGCAGTGGCATCGGTGTCTGAGTTCGAATCTGAGACAATATCAGAGACTTTTTTGTCTTCAGCTTTGATTTTATTGATATCATTAACACAATTTTTACAAATGTAATCTCCATATATTAATCCGTGAATTCCTTGCAGTGTATTACGGACTGGCACAAGTGCTTTTTCGATGTTCTTCTTATGTTTTCTAAGAGGATCAGCACAAACTTTTCTACCCATCTTGTTTATCTGTAAGAAAGGCATAAAATAAGTAATTAATTTATGTTCACAAAATATATTATTTAACAGTACAGTACATATATGCATATACATATGGCGATTTTTGCCAGAAATTTGAAAAATAGCCAATTTGAAAAATTCTTTAAGACAGTATAGATGGTGAATAAGATACATTTTTATTGTTTATATTAAAAGTGCAATGGTGGAACTTCATTTTGTGTAAAGAAATGTTTCCCCAAAATGTGTGAACTTCAAGGTCAAAGGGTCAATTCGTTCCTTGAAAAAGGGTGAACATTTTTATTTGTTCTCCTATTGCTGTTTTCGTTGCATTTTTGGATTCTACAGCTCATTCTGAGTCCAAAAACATATAGTTTCATATGGTTACGATAATTAGTGAATGTGTGAGGTGCATCCAAAGATGCCGACCTTGAGCTATTTTGACCTTAACCTTGATTTTTCTGACCTTCATAACTCGTGAAGTAATGGTCATAGAAAGCTGAAACTTTCAAAGCTGGCTTTCTTGTACAAACTTACCTTATACACCAAAAATAAGCAAGATCTGAGATGGTCGGGTATTGAGGTAAAACTTCTGCATGTGAAATATGTTTTGAATACATCAAGTTTTAGGGGTTGCACACTGTAGGCCGGGTCGAATTTCTGGGGGCAGATCGGGCACTATGTGGGGCTTATGAATTGGGGTCCTGACCAACATACTCCAAAAGAAAGTTTATGCTCCACCCTGTACCACTAGCATACTCCCTCCTATTTTTGGCTCCGCCCCGAAAATGAAAATAGTCTCATAAATGAAAATGGAGACCATTTAGAGGATCTTCTCATAGAGATGACCCCCCCTAAAATTGCATAATATATCTCTTGTGCAATTTTCAGGCAATTACCTCAAAAATTTGGATTTCTCAAAATTTTCACCACGCGTATTTTCTCAAAATATTTGCTATATCAGAAAATTGATTACACATAAACATCGTTTATGTGTAATCAATTTACTGAGCTGTGTGTTGAATTTCAAATTCAATACCAATAAATTTCATGTTCTAATTATCATATATTTTTACAGGAATTATAAGAATTTATGCTCTTTAGATTTACTTATGATCCATGCATGATTCTATAAAAGCTGGATTTTTAATTTTTTAAAAAGGTTGAAAAAATGTCAACCAGAAACAAATCTTCGAATGCAGCTTTTGGTTTTGCCACTGAATTCCGCCGATCAATGATTCCTACAAAGGCAGACGTTGTCAGACACTATTTCTTCATTCAAAAGAGAGAAAAAATCAAGTCAAGGGTATCAGCAACTGCGAACGATTGCTACAATATAGTTACCAAAGATCTTCAAGATATTTGGGCCATGTTCTCTTTCCCTGTCATTCAAGAAAGATCTATTTCTTCTGCAGTAGAAAGATTAATCAGAGCAGCTCTTTCCTTGAACAAGGTTCCTCTACATCAAAGGAATGAAAATTTTGCTAAAAAACTTGCTTCATATGATGAGATGTTTGACATTTGTACTTGCAAATGTTATGATAAAGGAATAGAAAGGCCGTTTTGTCGATGCGAGGTAAAAATCCCAATGGTAGAGTGGGAGTCATTTGTAGGCCAAAAGCAAAGAATAAATCAATTAGGGCCATTTGATCGTGAAGCTGCCGCTGTCCAGAGACGATCCCTCTCAAGAGCAAGAGAAGAACAAGAGAGGCAACAAAGGTCACAAGTGGAAATGGCAGAGGCTATGGAAGTTGTAACATCTTCAGTAGATGACTTTAGCGAAGATATAGAAGACAGTGACAATGAGCTAGAATTCGTGCCTGATGTGGAATTGATTGAAAATTATCAAAATAGGTATTCATACAATGAATTACCATTGGTGGCAGACCGTTACCGTATGAGTTCGAGAGCTACAGCAGCTATTGTTAATGCTGCATTGAAAGATATGGGAATAATTGATCAATCTAACATGCTTGATAGGAAGAAAATAGAGAGAGAGAGAGAATTCGTGTAGGCAAGAAAAATAGTTAGATCTAGATGTGAAAATGTGAATATTGAATGTATAGGGTTTGATGGAAGAAAGGATGATACGTTAACCAAGCATGGAAAAGAGAAAGAAGAACATTGTGCTGATCAAAGACCCTGGAGGTATCTATGTAGACCATCTCTGCCCTGATGCAGGAAATGCTCGGTGTGTAGCTGATGAAATTATAACGTTCTTAATTGATTCAGCGAGCATCAACACTCTCAATGCTCTGCTATGCGACAGTACTGCTGTCAATACTGGTAGAATTGCTGGTACCATAAAATTGATTGAAACTTTTTTGCATAGATCAGTTCAATGGCTCGTGTCTCCTTTACACATGAATAAACTCCCCTTCAGACACATATTTGAAACCATAGACAGAAAAACATCAGGGCCAAATACCTTTAAAGGTTCAATTGGAGCCAAATTGAAATGTGATTTAACCATTTTAGACTGTGGCATTTTCACCAGTTCAGGGCAACGTCCAAGATATACCACCGAATGTCGTGAGAGTTGAGCAGTGATCAAAAGTCGTGACCCGACAATTCAGCGCAAGACAATTCAGCGCAAAAATACCAACAAAGAAGAAGAAAGAACAAATCCAGAGGGAAGAGATGCTTGCAACTGTTAGGTTAGGTTAGGTTTCTAGTTTTTGAAATAAAATCTTAATTTTAACAATTCTAACAAATTTTGTTTTTTTAAATAAAATTTTAATAATTATACTCCTTTGAATTTTATCTCCAATTTGTCACTCCTTCGTTACGGTATTTATGTCACTCCTTTGTTATGTCACTCCTTTGAAATGTCACTCCTTTGAAATGTCACTCCTTTGAAATGTCACTCCTTTGAAATGTCACTCCTTTGAAATGTCACTCCTTTGAAATGTCACTCCTTTGAAATGTCACTCCTTTGAAATGTCACTCCTTTGAAATGTCACTCCTTTGAAATGTCACTCCTTTGAAATGTCACTCCTTTGAAATGTCACTCCTTTGAAATGTCACTCCTTTGAAATGTCACTCCTTTGAAATGTCACTCCTTTGAAATGTCACTCCTTTGAAATGTCACTCCTTTGAAATGTCACTCCTTTGAAATGTCACTCCTTTGAAATGTCACTCCTTTGAAATGTCACTCCTTTGAAATGTCACTCCTTTGAAATGTCACTCCTTTGAAATGTCACTCCTTTGAAATGTCACTCCTTTGAAATGTCACTCCTTTGAAATGTCACTCCTTTGAAATGTCACTCCTTTGAAATGTCACTCCTTTGAAATGTCACTCCTTTGAAATGTCACTCCTTTGAAATGTCACTCCTTTGAAATGTCACTCCTTTGAAATGTCACTCCTTTGAAATGTCACTCCTTTGAAATGTCACTCCTTTGAAATGTCACTCCTTTGAAATGTCACTCCTTTGAAATGTCACTCCTTTGAAATGTCACTCCTTTGAAATGTCACTCCTTTGAAATGTCACTCCTTTGAAATGTCACTCCTTTGAAATGTCACTCCTTTGAAATGTCACTCCTTTGAAATGTCACTCCTTTGAAATGTCACTCCTTTGAAATGTCACTCCTTTGAAATGTCACTCCTTTGAAATGTCACTCCTTTGAAATGTCACTCCTTTGAAATGTCACTCCTTTGAAATGTCACTCCTTTGAAATGTCACTCCTTTGAAATGTCACTCCTTTGAAATGTCACTCCTTTGAAATGTCACTCCTTTGAAATGTCACTCCTTTGAAATGTCACTCCTTTGAAATGTCACTCCTTTGAAATGTCACTCCTTTGAAATGTCACTCCTTTGAAATGTCACTCCTTTGAAATGTCACTCCTTTGAAATGTCACTCCTTTGAAATGTCACTCCTTTGAAATGTCACTCCTTTGAAATGTCACTCCTTTGAAATGTCACTCCTTTGAAATGTCACTCCTTTGAAATGTCACTCCTTTGAAATGTCACTCCTTTGAAATGTCACTCCTTTGAAATGTCACTCCTTTGAAATGTCACTCCTTTGAAATGTCACTCCTTTGAAATGTCACTCCTTTGAAATGTCACTCCTTTGAAATGTCACTCCTTTGAAATGTCACTCCTTTGAAATGTCACTCCTTTGAAATGTCACTCCTTTGAAATGTCACTCCTTTGAAATGTCACTCCTTTGAAATGTCACTCCTTTGAAATGTCACTCCTTTGAAATGTCACTCCTTTGAAATGTCACTCCTTTGAAATGTCACTCCTTTGAAATGTCACTCCTTTGAAATGTCACTCCTTTGAAATGTCACTCCTTTGAAATGTCACTCCTTCGATACAGACCCAATTTAGCATATATATAAATATACAGATTTTTCTCTTTTTTATTTATTGTGATTTATTTTTATTATTTTTAACTAAACTTTTAACTGTACTGACTTGCGCTGAATTGTCTTGTGCTGAATTGTCTTGTGCTGAATTGTCTTGTGCTGAATTGTCTTGTGCTGAATTGTCTTGTGCTGAATTGTCTTGTGCTGAATTGTCTTGTGCTGAATTGTCTTGTGCTGAATTGTCTTGTGATGAATTGTCCTGCGCTGAATTGTCGGTGCTCCATCAAAAGTACCTCTATGATATGTGCCTAGCAGTGCAATCTGGATGGGTATCTGAAAGTCTAGCCTGCAGGTCTCCAGGTGCCATTCATCATGCTCGCTGGATTACCCGAGCAAACCGGATTCTTCATTTATATGTATCGACTTTGCATCCCGAACAAAATCTGAAAGAACTGGTAACCATCGTCATGAAATCATATGCTCCTGGATGGTTTCATATCAAATCCCATCCTAAAGCTACTGATGGAGCATGAAATTTTTTTCATTTGATTGTCTTGATGCGAGGATTGGAAGATAAACATCACATTATTATGGAACCGGTGTTCCGTAATAATGCCTATTTTGCCAATCCCGAAGCTATCCTACTGTCAATGCTTACTGATAGCAGACAACATGTCAGAGAAGATGCTCTTCAGAAGATACTTCTCAGTCGGACACGTTTCAGTGGCACACAAAATTTTGAGCTTCCTAAATCTCTAAATTTCGATTCCAAAGACTACTATGAGATGATTGACTGGAGAAAGGAAGCTATCAATCCTCCACCTTTGATAAGGAATTTCAACAATGAAGAGCTACTGCATACAAGAACAGAACCCTTGAAAATTGCTGCCTTTTCATGCCACAGTCAAAGCGTGGAAAGTGCAGTGAACTTGGTGACAAAAGCATCAGAACAAAGGATTGGCTATGGCAATCAGCACAAATTTATCCTCAATCAACTGGAATCAAGAAAAAGACTGCCACAGTTTGAATGGAAAAGCCAATGGGGCCAAGGCACATCCACAAGTAATTAGTGAATTGTGAAGGTAATTTTTAAATTAAATTTTGTTTTTACTTCAAAGCTGTTTTGTGTAATAAATGGTACAATAGACTAATTGTCTTCTTTTCAGACAAATATACTAGGCCTATATGAGGTTTATGAATTGGTCTCCTAGGCAATCAGTACTCCAAACTAAAGTTTATGCCACCCTTTTCTATATACTGATAACACTTTTTGGGGATGCGGCAATTTTTCAAGGATTTGAAATTTCTTGGATAATTGCCTGAAAATTGCACACGAGGTATATTATGCAATTTTAAGGGGGGGTCATCTCTATAAAAAAATGCTCTAAATGATCTCCATTTTGATTTATGATACTATTTTTAATTTGGGGACAGAGCCAAAAATAAGAGGGAGTATGCTAGTGGTACGGAGGGGAGCATAAACTTTCTTTTGGAGTATGTTGGTCAGGATATCATTTCATAAACCCCACATAGTGCCCATCTAAAAAAAGTCATTTTGACTAGATTTCAACCCAGCCTATGCACAGTGACCTTAAAGTTTTGATAAATATCGCGATTCAGGATACTTTCATAATAATAAACAGGAGAACTTCTGGTGGCCTAAAAATGCAAGCACTCGGGTCCCCCTCCCTAAAAAGGGAGTATTAGCCGCTCAAAGGCGAGGGTATCATGGTTGCCAGCAACTCATTGTTGCCCAATAAGCGTTGATTTCCTGGAATCAGGAAACCTCCTGCGATGTTCTGTCACAACTTGAAGCAGATACTGGGTTTGCTGTTCATCCTGTGTCAGGAGACGATTGTACTCTTCAATGAGAGCAACTCCACGCTCTGCATGATCATTTGTGACAGTGAGGCTGTTGACAACCTTGAGAGCCTCCCTATAATCCTCTCTAGCTGGCCAAGTGTCTGGATCCTGGTCTAGGAAGTCAGTGGACAGATGAAGCTTTTCAAAGAAGGATAGAGACCCTCTAGTCACAAGGTCAGAGAGCTGAAGCTGCTCAATAGCTGCTGGATTGACTGTCTGTCGCTTAGGAGCATCTTCTGTTCCTTCACATTCCCTTGTTGCCCTTGCCATAAGCTTCTTTGTAGAAGAGGACACAGATGGATCAAAAAGGCAAGGGCCACCAGCTCCTCTGACAGGTACCAGAGGTGTGATGAGAACTTGGCTAGAACAGCTTTTGATACAGCAGTGTTGACAGTGGTATAGGCAGGGAGAGCCTTCAGAAGATTCAGGTCATTGTTTGGTGCTGATCCAGACAGAGGAGCTTCAATCCATGCCTTGAGGTAGATCTTAACTGCAAAGACACACATCTGCTGAAGACCATTCTTCTCCCTGTCTGTCAGTTTAAACTGATGATAAAAAGCCAGATCTTGAGTGAGTATATTACCTTGGACATCCACCTAGCACGGTGCATGGGACCAGGTGCCATAAAGTGGATGCCCCGTGGAGGAGTGACTCCCATGAAGATCAATGAGAGCTCTATGAATTTCCGGTAGTCATCACGAAGGTCCTTTTGCTCTGTCAGTGACTTTTCAGCCCAAGCCACTAGCTCTGGGTCATTGATGAGATCAGCTATCTCCTTGTCATCAGCTGCAGTTGCATATGAATTTCTGTCAATAAACTCCCACTGATCTTGAAACCTCTTAAAAATCAAAACATCTGGTCCTTTGGTAGTACTCATGAGTGTGGTAAAAGCTGTCTCAGCAAGAAGCTCCAAGATATGGTGGTGGCATGCCAGATACAAAAGATCCTTCTGCAGCTCCTGTTCTATGAGAACACATGCACCTAACTTTCGCCCAATATTAGCAGCTGTAGTGTCAAATGACAATCCTATAACCTTCTTCAAACCCCATTCATTAAGAGCTGCTATTACTGTTAGGATTTTATATTTACATTTTTAAAGCATAAAGTCACTAGATTAGGTATCACTAAAATGGCAGCGCGTAATTTATTAATGGCAACGCCTGATGTCATTTTTTGAACCCACCGCCGAAACCAGAGTTTTCGGCTCATTCGTATTTTGACACTCACGTTGTCAAGTTCTCTTTCAAGTTATCAAATTGTTTTCAAGTTATTATTCAAAGTTTCAGTATTTTCAAAGCTAAAATTACAACTAATTAGGATTAGTCAAAGACCTAAAAAACTAATTCGTTGACAAGCACAACAGTTTGTCAACAGCCTTAAGCTGTGTTTACGGCCTATTTGTGTTTGTGTTCTTTTTCAGGTGTTTGGTGTTAAACTTTTACTTTAAGAGATTTGTGCCTGGATTGGTAAAGCCGGCATTATATAACCTCTTTTTCAGGTTCAGGTTGTTATTGGTTTGTTTTATATTTTAAGGTACTTTATACTAATATACTTGACAAACTATCGCTGTAATTATTAGTCATCTGCATTAAATTTGAATATTTCCCCTATTTAAACTTTAAATATCTTCCCACTTAAAATTTGATTTTGAAGGTAATTATATACTTAAGCTCCTCCTCCTAGTTTAACAGATTTCAACTTTCAATCAAGTCTAATTATAGTCTACTATTAACGTGTTAACTTCCATTTGTTTCGCCTTGTTTATTTAACTGATTTAACTTAAGATTTTGAAAGTTTCTATTGTTGTTTACCTATAACGGTACAAATATTTATTCACTAATTTTAAGGCATTTATTCATTTCATTTAGGCTTAGTTAGATGGTACTGTACTTTAGTTTAAGGTTCTGTGTTATTTAAGTCAAGTTAGTTGATTGTTTTGATTAATTAGTTAGATTAGGCTAGATTAATTCAAGTTTAGGATATTAGGACTTTATAGAGAATATCAGATTCAGATTTTGAGGACACAGTAGTAGGTTATGTCACCCCTACTGATGAAGAAGAGTCCGTGGCCACAGGCATTATTAAGTCGTGTAAGGCCGCTGTCAGAGAGTTAGTTAGGGCGCACGCTAGGGTGCATTAAACGCCCCATGATTTTCAAAACGTTGTTGGATTTTAATGTCTATTCCCTCAAATGTTACACTTGTTGGTAGAAGTATGTATGCAAAAAATAAATCAAATCGGAGGTGGTCCTGGGTGGCCACCGGCCACTTTTATATATTTAGTAGTGATGCACCGAATATTCGGCAAATATTCAGTATTACTTATAATACTAATATACAAATATTCGGTATTACTATACTTACATTGATTGAAAGTTGAAAATGTATAAAACACAACGCCAATGTCACTACTCCAACTTTGCTCATTTCCGCAAATTTGGCCTCGCTTTGCGGTCACATTCAACCACTTGAAGAAGATTTTGGAAGTGGTCTTCTCCTCTTGCAGCTGAGACAAAATCAGTTGTGAGCTTTACTGCTCTCTCCGCAGGGTCATTCACAACATTTAACCCATCCACAATGGACTTGGCTGCCTTGAAGTGGTCATTGTTCTGCCAATTGTCAACATCCTCTGTTAGGAAGGTCATATCCAGGTGAAGAAGGTTCACTGTAAACCACGAGTCCTCGTTCACAAGATCAGCCAGGGTTGTCGCTTCTGTAATTTTTGGAAATGACGGTTTGCCATATCCAGAACCGTAGCGGTGTTTTGGAGTGCTTGGCATTTCATCTGGTTGTATGGCCAGTAACACATCTGCAAGGGCACGACGCTCCTTTTGAGGTACTGCATTGCTGAACAGTGCCAAAACAACCAGTTCTGGGGTTAAATACCACAAATGTCTATCAAAGGCTTTCACAGCGCTGACTGAAATGATTGAGTTGACAGCTTTATAGTTGAGCAGAGTCTTGTATAAGCACAAATCAAACCATGGGGCATTTGAAGCAGACTGACATATGAGCCACCAATCACAATAAATATAAACAACAAAAACAACAAACTCCTTCAGTTTTTCCTGTTGATGTTGTGTGTTACAGTTCTCGAGGTAGTACAGAAATTTGCTCTTCAAGTAGGCATATTTTGATGGAATAAAGAATCTTTGACATCCACCTTGCTTTATGCATGGCCCCAGGTCTGTGGAGTGTTCCTTGTTTTGTGACATCATCATCGAGGACTACCTGGCAGAGTTGTGCCATTTCCTTGTAGTCTTCCCTACAGTATGAAGCGCTTGTGCGGATTGTGCTTAAAACCTTGTTTTTGCAGGATAAAAGCAGTTGTTGTGCATCGTCATTGTACATTGAAATGTCAATTTTGGTTAAACTTTCATCCTTTGCATGCGATATGCGTTCCCAATTCTTCTGGAATCTTTGGAACAAAGATGCTTCTGGAGACTTTGATGTCTCAATTTTGAGAGCGTCAAACACATGATCCAGGATTACCTCCAACATGATGGCGACATGCACACCACAGAAGAGCACGGTCCAGTTTTGATTGAATGGTAACACAGGCAGCTGTAACGTGTCCAGTGTTTGATGCTGTTGTGTCAAAACATAAGTTGACAACTGACTGTTTGCACTTCCATGAATGTAGAAACATGTAAGTGTGCTCGGCAATGATGTCACCTGATGACATATCACTTCCACGAGGATATCTAGCCACTCCCAGTAGCTTTACATCAGTGGCATTCCCAACCAACACTGGCAATCTTTCTTCCTTGCCATTCTTGTTTGTGAGCGTATGCATCTGCTTGCCATCCCAGTGAAGTGTTGCAGCTGTTGGGGCGATCCAATTTTCTCGAATATCTTTGGCGATAGCACTTGTTATTGATCGTCGAGCCTTATCAGCAGTTGAATACGACTTGGCCACACGACGTGGATCACCTCCTGCCTCTTGAATTACAGCTTCGGTGAGCACAGCCTGTTGAACAGGAGTTATGTTTAGTCGAGTAGCAACAGACACGACTGAAGGCCTTTTCAGAATATCATGAGGAATAAAGGCAGACGTACCTGCATATGTTGATCTGTGGTGACTACGCTTCCTTTGAAGCTCTGGAATCGCCTCTTCTTCAGTTTCTTCCAAGCTATCTGCAGAGGCACTATCATCAGAGCATACAGAACTTTTCATCTCTTGTACACTGGATGATTCTTGACGTTCTCGTCTTGAAGCTTCCGCTAAGATGCGTTTTTCTTTTCTACGATCTTTATCAGCTTTCTTCTTGTCAACACTACCAAATGAGGCTACTCTGTCAGATTTCATTGACTCTAAAAATGCTCTATCTTCCTCATTCTTAATGTTTGTCATTGCATCTTTTGTCCATACACCAAAGGTCTTATCAAGACGTTCATTCATGGATTGCAACTTAGCCAAAGTGTTTGGAGATTCTCTGCGAGAAACAGGTATTTGACGCAATTTGTTATTGTCATTAAGAAGGTCAAGTATTAGTTTGCAGCATTGATGGTCTGAAAGCATAGGAATATTTGCTTTAGTGTAGAATGTTTTCAGCTGGATAAGGACTATGCTGGCAGATTTCCATTTGAGTGGCTGTGTTTGTTTGCCTTCACATATTTCTTTCTGGATGTGCCACATCACGCATCGAAGAACCTGCCGGCAAGTTGGGAGGCGGACTCCTGTCAATGTACCATCTCCTTCTGTAAGAGCATTGCCAAGACCAAAAATGGCACTTGCTAATCTGGTCTTCTTAGCTTCCATTGTTTCTGAAAGACAATAAAGGATATTATTAGACTATAAGTGAAGTTTCGTTTATGGTACATGTTTTATGTAAATCACCCCTTTAGGGTGCATCAAACGCCCTTAGGTTCTTGGATTTTAATGTCTATTCTCTCAAATGTTATGTAAATCACCCCTTAGCAACTCTATATTAAAAGAAACAATGTAAGTAGTCAACTGGTTGGTAAATAAAAAAAATAGATATTTTTACATAGCGCGGCCCCCGAAAATTGCCGCGAAAATATAAAAGTGACCGGTGGCCACCCAGGACCACCTCCGATTTAATTAATTTTTGGCAGACACACTTCTAGCAACAAGTGTAACATTTGAGAGAATAGACATTAAAATCCAAGAACCTAAGGGCGTTTGATGCACCCTAGCGCGCGCTGTGCTCAAGCGTCGCATCACAATAATTATTAAAAGGTTAACTGCAATAGAAGAGCAAAATGAACTTGATTTAGATACCTTAACTACTCAACTTCACCCTGTTCAGGTTTCTTTAGAACAGATTAAGAGTTACGATGACCAAATCATACATAAATATCAAACTTTTAAATTATTCAAACTTGATGCTTCCCTTTTTGATCGCGAGTTGGAGTTGCAAGCAGACTACCACTTTAGTGTGAATAACCTATTAACTAAGTTGAAGCGCGGGATTAAGACCTCAAACGCGAATTCTAACGTTGATGCTAATCAACATGACGCGAATCGCTCTCTAAATTCAGAAGCCGCATCAGTCGAAAATTTGTTAACTGGGTTAAAAGCTGTACTTAAAAGAGAGGCGCAGCCACCCGACTTAAAGTGCGACACCTTTAGTGGAGTAAATGATAAAGACAATTACCAACATTTTAAGTCTCAATTTGAAAACTTGATCGGGTCTCGCGAAGATCTTTCAGATTCCGCGAAGCTCTCGTATTTGAAGAGTTACCTTCGGGACTACGCTTTCACGATAATTAAACATTTGTCAAATACTGACGCAAACTACCCAGTTGCTCTGAAGCTCCTAAACGAAGAGTTCTTGGACATTCCACACGTCATAGATTCTTATTTCTCTAAGTTAATTGCCGCGAAACGTATTGACGAATACGATTACGACAATCTTTCAAAACATTTAAATAACATAAGATCAATCTTATTTGATTTGAAGGGTCTTAAAGTTGATCTTTTTGAAGAGTCTAGTGGAAATAGACTGCTGGCTCATATAATTTATCGTGACTTGCCCTTGTCCTTTAAAAGAGAATTGAACCACCTTGTCAATAGCAATTACCCTTCCTTAAATCATATTTTAGATAATTATACTTCAGTTATCAGAGGTCTCGAGAGATTGAAACCTAAGTCTGTTTCCAGTAGAACTCAACCTGCTAAATCAATAAAAATTAAACCTAAAGTTAATATTAAAGAAGTACCCAAATCCACCCTCCAAAACTTTAAAACAGACATTGCCCCTGTGTTACTAGATTCAGTCAACCCTAAACAGAGAGTTCCTCAATAAATTCCAAAAACAGCCAAACCAAAATGGCTGAAGTTGATAAAACCTTTCACAAAATATGCAAGTTCTGTTCAGGTAATCACTCAATGCTAAGGTGCCGATCGTTTGATACTTACGATAAACGCATGGTTCGCTGCTCAGATTTGAACCTGTGTAAGTTTTGCTCTGGTTCCAAACATACGGAAGACAATTGTCCGGCTTCCAAATATTCACTAACATTTGAGTGTATATTTTGTAAACTACGGACACACATTTCAGCTTTATGTCCTCAGTTCCACAATAGGGACTTCTGACTAGGCCAGAATTGTGGCCTGATCGTGCACTCTAGTGTGTTCGCAGCTGAACAACTTAATTCAACTCAAAACAACAATGTTCTCGACCTTTTGCTCCCTTCTCTAACTCTTGACTTCGCCTTGCGTGGAAAAGTTAGCTCTGTGCGTTGCCTATTGGACCCTTGTTCCCAAAGGTCGTACATTGCTTCCGAGACTGTGCGAAACCTGGGATATGATCTAAACCAGCTTCCTTATTACGCGTGTAACATAAAAACCTATGTATGCACACAAACAATCCACTTTAAAGAAATCGAATTGAACGTCAAAGTTTCTTCAAATTTTCAAACTATGAAGTTTCTGGTTGACGACAACCTTGACTTGGACTATAAAGTCGCTGGGTTGGATCGCGCCATTGAAACTATCAAAGATGAGGGATACCAGTTGGCGGATAAAGAGTTTGCCAATCCCTCCTCTGATTCAGTCATTGGAATGAAGGCTCTGTTGGGAGTCGATGTATTACAGCATATCCGCAAGTTGGACAAAATTCCTTGTGCGGGTGGATCTGCCATGCAAACAACATGGGGAGTAATTCCTTTTGGCAGTATATCAGCTTTCAAAAGTACTAACCCAAAGGGGGTGGCACGATAGAAACCGTCGTTGATCGTTCCCTAGATTTTAACGTTACTAACCCCGATTTTAACCTTGAAAGTAACCCAACCAAGGATACTGAATCAGATGTTTCAAATGTCAAATTTCAAAATGTATGTTCAAATGATAATTCATTTCTTTTAGCACTCTGCATCATAAACAGGTTACCCGTGATCATTTAGCACAAAGTTGTGAGGATCTGACCAGGGTAGAGCCATCATCCGCGCCGGTAGAGTCGGACACGAGTTGTGAGGTAGACGTTCGAGAATCAAATTTAAGTTTAAAGGATGAAAATCCCCGTAATGTTTCTGCTGCGGTTGACGCTATTTTGCATCCTCTGCCCACTTATCTGAACCTATTAAGCTTTCACAAAACAGAACCGGATTTAGATTTGGGATTGGAGTACCTATACAGTATGGAGTCAATTGGTATTCCAAGCGAATCGGTTGGCACTTTGGACGAGGTGATGATAGAACGGTTCAAAGATTCTATCGAACTCGAGGACAATCGATATTATGTCGAGCTCCCCTGGTTTCGTGAAAGAATTGAAAAAGTTCCATCCAATCACAAAATAGCTTTAGCCACGTTGAATAGAGTAACTCATTTCTTGGATAGGAAGAACTTGACTGAATCTTATAACCAAGTATTTCAAAAGCAGTTAGATGAAGGAATAATTGAAAGAATAGACGTAACTCCCTCAAATTATGATCAATATATATGGATACCTCATAGACCCATTATTAAAGAAGCTTCTCAGATAACGACGAAAATAAGGCCTGTTTTCAATTGTAGTCTCAAAGTAGGTGAAAACCCATCAATAAATGAAGCAGCCTATACTGGGATTGATCTTATGGGATCGTTGTTCAAGTTACTTTGCCGATTTCGTACAAATCTGTTCGTCATGCTTTCCGACATCAAACAGGCATTCCTTCAAATTAGATTAAAGTCAGAAGCGGACCGAAACAGATTTTGTTTTTTCTGGTACCACAACAAACAGCTGGTTACCTATCGATACACTACTATAGTGTTTGGCTTGACCAGTTCTCCCTTTATCTTGAACTATATAATTCAACATCATCTCAACCAATACAATCGAGATTTTTATTCTCGAGTCCTCAAAGATTCATTTTGTCGACAATCTTATTTTTACTCACTCAGATCCAGAAATTTTAAAAGAACTTTACCTCCTAGCTAATGAGCGCATGCTCGAAGGAGGATTCGAATTAAGGTCATGGAATACCAACCACTCTGATCTCAAACAGAAAATGCAAATCGACAACAAAGCCGAAGAGCATGGAAGTGGGTTAGAGCGCGTCTTAGGTTATCATTATGCGGTTGAGACAGACGAGATTAAATTAATGGATTTCACGTTGGATGAAACTGCGAATACCAAACGTAAGGTTCTCTCTCAAATATCGAAGGTTTTTGATCCTCTTTCATTGTTTCTTCCTGTTACCATCAGAGGCCGAATTTTAATGCAAAAACTTTGGTCTCAGGGTATAGGTTGGGACGAGGAAATTGGAGAGTCTGAGAAAAATGAGTGGGACGAAATTCTGAAGGACCTTTACAGTTAAAAGATCTTAAAATTCGCAGATCAGCTTTTGAAGATGATGGCACAGTCGATCTAAAAATATTTTGCGATGCAAGCAAATCTTGCTTTGGATTTTCTGTCTATGCTGTCAGCAATTCGGAATCTCACTTAGTATTTGCTAAGTCTAAAGTTGCTCCGCTTAAGGGACGTACGTTGCCTTCTTTGGAACTTTTATCAGTTTACCTAGCCTTTAAATGTCTACCCCAATTTTTGAGTAGTTTCAGATCAACTTTTAAATCTATTCAAGTGTTTGTTGACGCTCAGATTGTTCTGTCATGGATTTTAACAAGTGAAATAGAGACACGAAATAAATCTGTATTTGTCCGTAATCGTTTGCAAGACATTCGAGACATGGCTAAATACATTGAAAAGACATTCAACTTATCAGTTAGGTATGATTACGTCGCGACGCGGGAAAATCCGGCGGATCTAGTCACACGTAAGATATCTTTCAAAGAATTTCAAAGTCGAATGAACCTATGGCTTCATGGCCCAGATTGGTTAAAGTTAGACCCTCTTTTGTGGGAAAAGAAAGAACTTAAATGTCTCTCAGACACTCATAAAAGACTAACTCAAACTGCCATCATATCATCTGTTACGGTTTCAGCGGAAGTGAACAAACCCGAACCCATTTTAGACATCGAACGTTACTCAGATCTCAATAAATTGTATCGTGTCACCGGTTATGTTATGAAATTCATTTTTAAGCTCAAACGTAAAACAGCGGACGCTGATTTTGCAGCGAAGTTGTACTGGCTGTCTGTAATGCAACTTCAATCCTTTGAGAGGGAAAATCACTTTCTCGAAAACTACGATCAGAAAGCTAAGAATAGTTCTAAGGTTCCCGAACTTGTCAAGAACCTTGACTTATTCCTCGACGACGTTGGACTCATACGGAGTCGAGGAAGAATAGCCAAATCTCACTACTATGATGAGAACGTGATTAATCCTATTCTCTTGGGAAAAAAACACCACTTAACTACCTTGCTAATTAGAGACGCCCATCTTCGCTGTAAACATCTTGGCATTCAGAGTACCTTGAATCTGTTGAGGATGCAAGGCTACTGGCCGACCCGTCCCAGACAGACGGTTAAATCTGTACTTTCAGAATGTGTAATTTGTCAAAAGTTCAATCAATTTGCATTCAAATATCCCAAGTTCACAAACTTCACTAAGGCTCAAGTTAACTTTTTCCGGCCTTACAAACATGTAGGCGTGGATTTCACTGGTCATTTTTACGTCAAAGACTCTTCGAACACCTCCACCAAAATGTACATGCTCATTTTCACTTGCTTGAACATTAGAGCTGTTCATATTGAACTACCAGATATGACATCAAAGTCATTTTTAATGGCATTTTTAAGATTTTCAAATTTGTATGGCATTTGCGATGTCCTGTACAGCGATAATGCTGCCACATTTAAAGTAGGTGGTAAGTTTTTACAGGAATCATTGAACTCTAATGAGTTTCAAGAGCATATGCGTAGCAATAATATCAGCCATGTCAAATTGCCTGTGTATTCCGCATGGATGGGATCCGCGTGGGAGAGACTTATCAGTCATAAAGAGCTGCCTGTATAAAACTATAGGTAGGTCTAAATTAAGCTATTTTGATTTGCTTACTTTACTTTCGAGCATTCAAAATGCAATCAATTCAAGACCCTAACTTATATGGCCTCTGACAAGGATCTTTGCCCGCTAACCCCTAATTCCTTTCTAAAGATGCACACTAATACTAGTTTGGCTCTCAAAGTCCTTGATGACTGTTCTGATGATCCCTTGTGGACACCAGATCAACCTTCACATCAACAATTAAATGAATCATTTCAAAATTTGCAGAAAAAGTTCGAGCATTTCAGGACACTTTGGTATGAATCCTATTTGGTGAGCCTCCGTGAACACAGTCGAGATCTTTTTCAGTCGAGTTGGATTAACCGTATCAAAGTAGGAGATGTCGTTTTAGTAAAAAATCCTGCTAAGATTAGACCATTCTGGCAAATGGGAAGAATTTTAAATCTTTTCTTTGGTCAGGACAACAAAGTTAGAAGCGTAATGCTCAAAAGAGGAGATGGGCAGGTGGTAAATTATCCCATTTGTCATTTATATCCTCTGGAAATTTCCATCACCCATTCAGGATCTCAAAGTTCAGACGATTCCTCCAACAGCTCAAAAGGGCCTGCTCAGGATTCGGACAAAATACCGGATTCTCAGTGGAGCACTGTTCAGTTTCTCACACAACCCTCTCACCCTAACATCTTAAGCAACGCTCCAAATGTCCAGAGACCTAGACGACAGGCTGCCTTAAGATGCCAGAATCAAATTATGAAGCTTTCTAAGGATTCAGATTAAATCAACTAGCAGCAGGAGTCCCATTAAAGGGATAACTGCTGTTGTCCCCTGGGAATGTGTTAGGATTTTATATTTACCGGTACATTCTTATATTTACATTTTTAAAGCATAAAGTCACTAGATTAGGTATCACTAAAATGGCAGCGCGTAATTTATTAATGGCAACGCGTGACGTCATTTTTTGAACCCACCGCCGAAACCAGAGTTTTCGGCTCATTCGTATTTTGACACTCGCGTTGTCAAGTTCTCTTTCAAGTTATCAAATTGTTTTCAAGTTATTATTCAAAGTTTCAGTATTTTCAAAGCTAAAATTACAACTAATTAGGATTAGTCAAAGACCTAAAAAACTAATTCGTTGACAAGCACAACAGTTCGATACTGGAGTGATTTGTAATTATTGTCGAGATGCAAAAGTAGTAGGGGAATTTGCATGTGGAAAGATGTGGGGTGATGTATGGAAACTTGACTTTTTAAGGCGTCATTTATCAAGCAAATCTCATTTAGACGGTGTAACGAAACTTAGAAATAAAAATCCTTCATTACCAGCAAAAAGTCTGCTCAGAATGTTGCATGAAAGTCCTGAAGAAAGACAAAGAAAATTAATGTTTTGCGAGCAAAAACGTTCAAATCAAGAAGTTCAAGTTTTAATTGATAATGTTATTTTAGCTGTTAAAATGAATAATTCCATGTTCTCTGTTCAGGACATTAATGATCATATGTCAAAGTATGTTAATATTCCAGATAATTGGAGAAGTAAAAATTATGCATTTGAATTTTTGGAGAATATTAACGCCATTGTGCAAAATGATGTAATGACAGAAATAGCTTCAGCAACGTTTCATACGTTAACTCTTGACGAAAGCATGGATATTTCTGTCAACAAAATGTTGGTACTTTATTTCAAATATAGAGCTCAAAATTCTACCGAATATAAAACGACATTTGGTGGAATAGTAAAATTACAAGCATGTGATGCTTCTACAGTTGTTTCTACAATCGAGCAGTTTTATGAAGAACATAATCTTGACTAAAAAAATGGTTATGTTCACATCTGATGGTGCCTCGGTAATGTTGGGTCGGCTTAATGGCATGGCTGCGCAACTGAAGCGTAAAATTCCTCATTTAGTTGTACAACATTGTGTTGCCCATCGCGAAGATTTGGGTATTTGTGTACTTGGAAAGAATTCAAGCTGATAAGGAACATCGAAACTTTAATTAGGACCATATATACATTATTTTCCAGATCTACAACAAAGAAGAGCAAATTCAAAGGGATTGTTATTGCTTCTGAAAATAAGTCGGTTGCCTTCAAACCTCTTAATGAGACATTTTGCACTGGAAGCAATAATTAGAAATTATGATTCTTTAATAGTGTATTTTGAGCAGGATGTATCAAATGATCCAATTTCAAATTATTGTCACACAAAATTAACTAACCCTGACCCTGAGTACCGAATAGCTTTGGAAATTTTGAATGATGTTTAGGGTGATTTGGCTTCCTTGTCTAAGCTTTTACAGAAGTGTAATCTAACACCACTAGATGCAAATCATCTTGTTCATGGTAAATTGAATAAGATAAAAGAACAATAGCTTGGTGAAAAAATTTCATGGAGTAAACATGTACAAACACTCCTTAACAAATTTCATGAAGAAAATATTGAAGTTGATACTTGTTCTTTGTTGAATTTCATAAAAACGCTTTGTGTTCACATGGAAGACCGGTTTCCTAAGAACGAAGTAAAAGAATGGTCTTTATTTGATTGTTCAGCAATTGCAAAATGCAACTTTGGCTTTGGAGTTGAAGAAATTCAATATTTGTGTTCCAAATATGTCGATTTTCTAAATGAAAGGGATGTCATTATAGAACAGTACAATGACTTTAAATTTATTGCAGGTGAAAAAATAAAGTGAAACTTATTGAAAACTATGCTGATATGGTGGTTTTTGTCCTCCAAATGAACAATTTAAGATCTTGCAATATGATGGACATAGGAGGAACTTTTTTAGCATCTAGTGTGGACTGTGAACGTGGTTTCAGTTTGATGAACTCGATAAAAAATAAGCTGAGAAACCGTTTACAAGAAAATCATTTAGATATGCTTATGCGTGTGAAAAGTTACCTAAATGATGGAGGAACAATCAACCTTGAAAGAGTATATTCAAGATGGGCAAATCTGAAAGACCGTAGAGAAAAACAATAGTAAGAAGAAACTAGTATAAACCATTAAAATTCAATATATTGTTTAATTTTACTTAAAATATTTTTAATTTGGATGTTCTTATAGAAAATATATTTATTTATAGAATAAATGAATGTAAACTTCATTACTCATAGTTTTATTGTCTCCTTAAAAAGTATAATATGGTGCTAAATAATGATACAATTGTTAATCTTTCAAAATCATCTACCTCCTCTTTATTGATTTTTTTGATGATTCAATGAATGATGCCAAATTATAGTTTGCACAATTTTATAACATTATTGGGAATGTTGCACACAAGAAACAAAATGCGCACATAAGCAGCACAAAATTAGAGGGAACATTGGTTGTATGTGACCCCAAGTATTTTGGTCCTGCGAGTGTGTGGAATGTTGCTGTTGTTTAGTGTAAGCTGTGGAGTTATCTGGTGTTCTTTTGTGTTGCTTGTAAGCAAGGTGATGGTTGATTTTGTGGGTGCTACTTTGAGTCTATTGTGTGTGAGCCAGTCTTGTATACTGTTTATGTATGTTTGTAGGTTATTTGTAGCAGTGTCGATGTTGTTGTGGGTGGATGTTAGAATGATGTCATCTGGATATGATGATAAGGTAAGTTTGTTATCTATGGGTGTTGGAATGTCATGCATGTATAAGTTGAACAGTGTTGGTGAGAGAACAGAGCCTTGAGGGACCCCGTTCGGAAAAAGCTTGTTTTTGGATGACTTGCCATTAAATGTGACATGTGAGTATCTTCCTGAAAGATAGTTGCTCAGCCACCTTTTGGTGTTATTGTGCATGTTTGTGTTGAGTATTTTGTTTATGAGAGGGAAGCATGGGATAGCATCAAATGCTTTACTAATGTCTATTGTTGCTAATAGTGTACGTTGAGCTGGTCGTCTGGAGTTGATGCCATCCATGATGTGCTGCGTGAAGTTAGTGAGTAATGTCGTGGTTGAGTGGTGAGGTCTGAATCCATGTTGAGTAGGCGATAGTGGTATGTATGGGTTGGGGATTTGTAAGATTAGTCTTTGTTACTTTGGAAGGTGTGCATAGTAAAGTACAGGTACTCCCCGACTTACGACAGGGTTATGTTCCGACAAACCTGTCATAAGTTGAAATGGTCGTAAGTCGAAAATAACCACAACGGTAGTGATGTGCATTAACATATACGTAGTTCAAAGTAAAATAACAAAACACACAAATTATACAAATAATAGTAAATAATAGTAGTAAATAAATAGTAAATAATAGTAGTAAATAATACTGTAAATAAAAATAAAAAAATAAAAAAAAATATTAAAAAATGATTAAAAACCAACTGATCGGAATTCGAATTTTTCGTTGTCTATTATTTTATTTTATTTATTTAATATGACAGTCGTCGTCGTAAGTCCGGATGGACGTAAGTCGGGTGGTCGTAACTCGGGGAGTATCTGTAATGGGTCTATAGGAAGCTGGTTCTTTTGGAATTTTGTTTGGTTTGAGTAGTGTAATAATTTTACCTTGTTTCCATACTATATCAGGAATAATACAGTGTTGGTATGAATATGTGCTGATATTTGTGAGAGCTAGTATTCCCTGTGGGCCCCAAGTGTTTAAGGTGTATGTTAGATATGTTGTTTCATCCAGTAGCCTTCGAATTCTTAATGTTTTTGATGATCTTGGTGGTCTGGTCTGTATTGAAGGGTGTAATGGTCGTGTCGAGTCTGTAGGTTTTCTTGTGTCTGGCTGTTTGTCTGTCTGCGTGTTTCTGGTTGGTCTCTGTTTAAGTGACTTATCTTTGCGTAGTGATTAACTAGAAAGTTAGCTTGTTGTGTATATGTTGGGATATTATTTTGGCTGCAACAGATAGCCGCGTGTGAGATGTGAATGCCGCTGTTAGAATGGGTAATGCTGTTTATAGTCTTGTATAGCCTGGATGTTAGGGCGGAGTGAAACACTCATTTTTCGAATTTTCAAATTGGCTAGTGTGGAAAATGTGTGGAGTAGTGAGGAAATAAGCTGGTATAAATTTAAAATCATAACATTAATATCTTCAGGTGCCACAATGACCTTCAATATTGAAAAAAATTGAAAAAAGCAGATTTTAACCAATAATTACAGAAGAGTCCACGATGCACAATAGACAAGAATTTATTCACACTTGTATAAAAATAGCTCAGTCAACCTTTAAAAAAAGTTTCTATTCTCTAAAAACAGTTTTCTATAGTCAGCTCACTCAGCTGTCACGTGAGTACCTCGGTTCAGTGTAGCTGTCGCTCTCGTAGCAGGTGGGTGTTCTGTTGTTGGCATTACTCAGATAGTCTAAACTATATTTCTTATATATTTTGCATTTCTGTATTGTGTTGCCCTAAGTTTGCCATGTACTACTAACTGAAATTAACGTATAATTGATATTAGCTCTTTCTTTTTCAGATTTGTATACTTTCAAAATGTCTCGAGTTTGTGCAAAATCAACCAGGGCCTCAACTGAGTGCCCCATGTTTGGTATGGGGGAAGATTTGTGGCACAGGAATCTTCCTACATACGAAGGAGTTTTTAAATATTACTTGTTTGTAAGAAACGATTTGAAACAGAATACTAATAAAGATCCTTCAATATCTCAAATATTGGAACAAGTTGTTGATAAATTGAAAACAATTTGGGAAAGTGCTTCCGTCCCAATTCTGTCAGACAGGCGAATTGAAACAATGTTCAGAAGCTACCACGAAAAGTATCGTGTCATTATGAAGCCATACCAAAGCAGAAAAAATTCTGAAGCTTACAAAGCAAAGATTGATATGTTCAAAAAAGAAGCACACACGAAACTTTTTGACATTGCAGCGTGCAAGTGCAAAGTACTAACACAATGTTCTTGTCCCAAAGAAAAAAATGGTTCCAAAGGAAGAAGTGACGTTCCTCTTAGATCAAAGGAGTGAAAGAAAACTGTTTATTGATAGAGTAGATATTACACTCTCAAAGAAAAAAGCATCTACGTTGCTAAGAAAGCAAAAAGAAGCTGTGAGGCTCACCAAAGAATCTTCACAGGAGAAATTGCAGGATACAAATGTTGAATTATCATCATCGACATCAAATAGTGAAAGTGAATCTGGCGAAATATCAGACGATACATTTCCAGAGCCAGTTAGCTCGAAGAGAAAGCTTGAACAACCTGAAGAACAATTATTCAAGAAAAGGAAAACTACAAATCTACCTTCAGTGGCTACTGCTTGTGACAGGACTGCAGTTTCAGATCGAGCTGCAGCATTCATTGTTAGTGCAGTATTGCAAGATATTGGAGAAGTTTCTATTGACAATACATCTGAAGTAGTGGATAGGAGTAAAATCAGAAGAGAAAGACAAAAGAAGAGATCAGAAATTATGAAAGATCAAAATCAGGTCCCAATCAGAGGAATCTATTTTGATGGTCGAAAAGATTCTACGCTCTTCCAAGAAAAAAAAGAGTCCAAAGTATATCAGAAGAAGGTAACAGAAGAACATATCACTTTAGTGAGAGAACCTGGTTCAGATTATTTGGGCCATTATTCTGTGAATTCTGGATCAGCTGAAGAAATATGTAAAGGAATGTTTGAGTATATTGGAAATAATGACATGAACCTGGAAAACCTTGTTGCCATTGGATGCGATGGTGCAGCAGTCAACACTGGAGAAAAGGGAGGCGTTATAAGGCTTATAGAATTGAAGCTGAAGAAGCCAGTTCAACATTTAGTGTGCCAGCTCCATGCCAATGAATTGCCATTACGCCATTTAGTTGCAAAGCTGGATGGAAAAACATCTGGCCCCCGCGGATTCACCGGTCCTATTGGCAGGGAATTAGAGAACTGTGAGAGTCTTCCTATTGTCGAATTTGAAAGGATTGATGCTGAGGAACCAACTGTAGACTGTGAAGATCTTAGCACCGACCAAAAATATCTAATTGATATTCATCAGGCCATAACAAAGGGATATTGCTCATCGTAGTCCAGGCAAAATGGCACATTCACGATGGCTGACTACAGCAAATCGTTTGCTTCGTCTATACGTTTCAACTGTAAGTCCATCTGAGAACCTCATGAACATTGCTTCTTTTATAATGAAGGTCTACATCCCAATGTGGTTTTCTATTAAGCAAAGTACGTCTTTTGTCAATGGCTCAAAACATGTTTTCAAAACTATTGAACTAACAAGAACACTGAATGACGAAGTAAAGGATATTGTAAACCCTGTCATACAAAGAAATGCATTTTTTGCAAATCCAGAAAATATTCTAGCATCAATGATTCATGATGACCGCAGCGCCATAAGAGAATTAGCGTGGAGGCAAATAAAGAAAGCAAGGCAAACAAACAAGGAAAAAGTTGTGAGGCGTTTCACAGTACCTGTTATTCAATTTGAAGCTACTGATTATACCGATTTAATTAATTGGCAAAAATGCATTGTCACTGAACCACCTGTGACAAGACACCTGACAGAAAATGAGATTGAAGAATTCATAGAAAACAAGAGTACCCCTCCATTCGAGAAATTCCCTTGTCATACACAAGTAGTAGAAAGAATAGTAAAATTAGTGACTGAAGCATCATCAAAAGTATTTGGATTGAATGCGCGAGATGGCTTCATAAGATCAACACTTCAGTCATGTAAAAAAATGCCATCATTCGAAAGTAAAGCTGAATATAAAGTTTAAATAAAACGTTAATAGAAAAAAACATGCGCAAGGATGGGTGGTTGGGAGGGCATGGGTGGAGCTCGACACGCAGCCACCTCCTCGTGGTGAGTTCTGGATTATTTAGATCATTAATCAAAAGAACATTGATTTAAATAAACTAAGAGCTGCGTAATTCAGTAACTATTTTGGTAATTGGAACACTTAATATATAATAATAACAAGTAAGTTTCAGTTATTGTACTAATGCAGAATATAAGAAAATCATTATACAGTATTTCACTTTTTTCGACGGCTTTGTGGCACTTGAAGATATAATTTCGCAGGACTAATATTTATGCACAGTCATTATCTATAGCACCCACATATTTTCCGCACTAGCCATATTTGAATTTCGAAAAAAAGTTTAAAAACCTCATTTTCGATCCGCCCTACTGGATGTATCTGTGGAGTGGTTTAGTGTTGTTATGAATTCCCTAAATGTTTCTGTTTTTCTTTGAGTTTGTTGTTTATTTCTGTGTTGAGCTGTTGTATCTGCTGTTTTATGGCTTCTGTGTGTGGTGTTTGTGTGTTATGTTTGAGGTTGTTACATTGCCTTATGAGGTGGGCTATTTCTTGAGTGTAATTTGGGTTGTATTTCCTAATGTTGCCCTTGGGTATGTATTTGTTTGCACTATTGATGATCTGATTAAATGTCTTGAGTGTTGTATTGATGTTTATGATGGGTGTGCTGTTTAATGTGGTGAATTGTTCCTCAGTCTGTATTTTGAACTGTTCCCAATCAACTTTCTTGTAATTTCTGTAAGTGTGCCTAAGGCTGTTGGGGCAGAGTATAGAATGTGTTGTAATGATGATGGGCAGGTGGTCTGATGACAGTTGTTTTTCTGTTCTCCAGTGTGTATGTGTTGCTAGTGAGGGGGAACAGAACATTATGTCTGGGGAGGAATTTGAGTATCCTGCTTGATGTGGTGTGTGTGTGTGTGTGTGTGTGTGTATGTTCTTTTGTATTGTTAAGAATGAAGAGGCTGTTTAGTTGTGTGGCTATGTTGGTGCTTCTGGTGTTGTTTTGGTTGTGCAGGTACCAACTAGTGTCTTTAGCGTTGATGGGGGGGAGGTTGTTAAGACAGGTGCAGAGAAGAGGGCAACAGTGTGGTGAGATGCCAAGGTTGCATCAGTGGTTGAGGATAAAAGGAGGAAATAGTTGTTGTATGTGCAAAGTAATTGTGACAGAAGAAAATTGAAGGAGGAGGGTGTATGAAGAGAGCAAGAGCAGTGTAAAGAGACTAGTGTTGCAGAAGAAGTAGGGAGTAATTAATGAGTCTGGAAGGAGGATGAACAAAAATTATGATGGCCTAAGCTTTGGCAATAACAGCAAACACAGGTGGATCAAAATTGATAAGCTGTTAGAGGATGCTGATATTCTCTGTCTGCAGGAAACAGGACTTAAAGGACCTGAATAGCCTGTCCAGTAACTTTCATGGGATAGGGGAAGCCACCAGAGATAAACAAGATGGTCTCCTTGCAGGCCACCCACCTGGTGGAGGTTGGGGTATGGGAAATATATTAGTGAATTAAAACTGGCTTTTCAGGCAGATGATAATGAAGATGATTACCTTATTAAATTGGGGCAGGTTAGTAGTATTATTGATGAGTTGGATACGACATGTGTAGCTATTATTGGTGACTTTAATGCTAATGTGCTTAATGATAATTCTTTGTTTAGCAACCACTTAAAAGCCTTCTGTGAAGATAATAATGTGACCCTTTCATCCATGTGTAGTTTTCCTTGTGATAGCTTTACTTATGTTAGTGATAGTTGGCACACCAACTCATGGTTGGATCATTGTATTTGTACACCTGATACAAATCAGGCAGTTCTGAATATGGCAGTTTTGTACTCCTATGCTAGTTCTGACCACATGTCCCTATTAATTGAGTTTGACATTAATTGTATTCCAATACTATCACAGGTAAATGATGCATGTAAAGCAAAGTTAGACTGGTCCAAAGTTGATGATGAGGGTGAACAACAGTATTATAATAAGTCTGATGTATTGCTAAGTAATATTAAATTACAACCATCCCTAATGATGCTCTAGCTTGTCAGGATGTAAACTGTAGAATTCAAACACATATTTTGGAATTTAAAGACATGTATGAACAAATTGTTTCCTCTCTCAATAATGCTAACCTAGACTTAAATATCTTCAGGAGAAAAAATTATACATGTAGACCTGGCTGGAGCGATTATGTGGCTGAACTTCATAATGCATCCAGAGATGCTTTTTTTAATGTGGTGTGAATGAGGGAAGCCAAGGCAAAGCAGAGGGCTAATGCCAGGTTCAAGTATGCATTAAGGTATATAAAAAATCATGAGGATGAATTAAGCAGGGATGCTCTGGCTAGAAAGCTTGCCAGTAAGAATCCAAGAAACTTTTGAGAAGAGTTAAAAACAATGAATAATAGTGCAATATCTCTCTCTGCTAATATTGAAAATGTAACTGGGACTGAGAATATAGTCAAATTATGGAAGGAACACTACAGTGAATTATTCAACTCTGTACATAAGAACAATACTGTTAATTGTGATGCTACCTATAGTCTGGATATAAGAGTTAGTGTATTTGAGACTAAACAGGCCATAAAATGTTTAGATTGTAACAAATCATGTTGTATTGACTATTGATGGTATTTCTGATAAGCATCTGAAATTTAGTAGTGCCAGATTAGTGCCTCTGTTAGCTTTGTGCTTTACAGGTTTACTCATACATGGTGTTTTGCCAGATACAATGTTATCCGTTGTTTTGGTGCCAGTACTAAAAGCTAAAAAGGGTAAAATCAACAGTAAAGATAACTATAGGCCAATAGCCTTGGCCAGTTTTATGTCTAAGGTGTTTGGAATATATACTCATTAATAGACTTGAATGTTACCTGTATACTAGTGATAACCAATTTGGTTTAAAAAAGAAACACAGTACTGATGTGTGTGTGTATGCCTTAAAGGAAATGAGGAAATGGTCTGTAAATACCAAACTCTAGATCAGTGATGGCGAACAACTGACCAGCAGGTCAAGTACTGACCCACAAGACAAGTTTTAGTGACCCAAAAGCTCTTATTTAAATAAAATATGACTCTTTAATATTTTCTGCCTTACAATTTTAAAATTATTTTATTCTCCCACCGAAATAAACAGCTGATACACATTGAAACGTTTTTAAACATATAGTATACGTTTAAAAACGTGTGTGTATGTATGACAACTTACCCAATTCCCCCATATTATTCAATTTGAAGATCTTCAGTTATCAGCTTTTCATTGGCTTGACATTGGTAATTTAAAAATGGAATTAGTTGACTTCCAAAAAAGTGCAGTATGGAAGACTAAATTTATTGATCTTTATCTGGTTACAAGAAAAGGAATTGGAGTCGTCAATTTTGGGTGTAACCAGAGAACAACAATCAATAGAAAGAGTAGAGAATCTTATTCTTACAGAATGGAACTTTTTACCAAATTCTTTTGCATCAATGAAAAAGCTAGCATTAGCTCTGCTAACAATGTTTGGTTCATCTTATTCATGTGAACAGTCGTTTTACTCCATGAATTTTGTAAAATCCACCACTAGGAATTGCCTTGGCACAGATATGAGTGCTGCATGTATGACACTAAAGACAAATAAATATAAACCTCAGATCAAAACATTAGCAACTAAAATCCAACAAGTTTCTCACTAAAAATCGTAAATAAATAAATTATTGTGACCCAATTTCATTTTTTTAAAAATCAAAAGTAACAAAAATGATCTACCAGCAAAAAAGGTTCGCCACCACTGCTCTAGATGCTAATGTATTTTTGTGTTTCCTGAATGCCTCTAAGGCTTTGATCATGTTGATCATGACAAATTATGCATGAAACTTGTAAATCGTAATGTACTTGGTTACTTGGTCTGTATATTAATATTCTGGTATAATCACCAGACAATGATTGTAAGATGGGATGGGGTTAATTCAGAGCCACTCTCTCTGACCAATGGTGTCAGGCAGGGAGGATATTAGCCCCTTACTTATTCAATGTTTATATGGATAATCTATCTGTTGTGTTAAACACCTGTAAAATAGGCTGCTATATTGGTACAATGATTGTTAATCATCTGATGTATGCAGATGATCTAGTTCTTATTTCTCCATCTGTAAAAGGGCTCAGCACACTTTTGAAGGTGTGTGAAAGGTATGGGAAGGATAACAACAAAATATAATCCTGCTAAAAGTCATGTTATGATTATGAGGACCAAAGCCTACAAATATATAAAATTTCCTGAATTTCAATTGAATGGTATGGTGCTGTCTGAAGTAACCCAGACTTAAGTATCTTGGCCACATACTAACTGATAGTCTTTCAGATGACTGTGATATTCTAAGGCAATGTAGACAATTATATGTTCAGGGAAGTACTTTGGTTTGAAAATTTCATGTGTGTACATCAGATGTTAAGTTGATTCTGTTAAAACTTTTTGTACTCATCTTGTGCGGAATGCTCTTCTACACAAGCGTCGTTCTTTACATTAATTATATCGTGTGTTGTTTGCAGTTAAAATGTATATATGTATAGCATGCAAAGGTGCCCCCTCAGGGCATTGGTTTCTATTCTATGTAGGAGAATTACGACTCCTGATTGATCAAGATCCATGGTGTAGTGGATAGCATATCTGACCAGCAATCGGATGATCCCAGGTTCGATTCTCGGGTGGTATCTCATTTTTAAATTGTTCATTCTCCCTCCTCATCTTGTGCAGAACGCTCTTCTACACAAGCGTCGTTCTTCTTATATATATATATATATAGTGTGGGGCCTCGCAGTTAATTTTCAGCATTTATATTATTTTTATATTAGTTACCGACAAACCAATTTTGCGCGTTACCAAATTGTATATATTTTATCATTGTGTAATTTTAAGAATCATATATAATCTTTATAAATAAGTATTGTACATAAATTTATATATATATTTTTAATTAATTCAGCTGTATATACAATAACAAAATCTTCTGTAAAATTACCCTAGCCAACTAAGAACTCGATAAACTCTGAAAGCGACCGGCTTTTTCTTCAAGATGCCAACCTCCCAAACGACAGGGAAAGAAGAGGACACGAGAGGCCCCTGGAAGAGATACCCAACAAAGAGATAGCCTGCCTCTCATATCCTTCATTCTTCCCGGCAAATACAAGTAGTAGCAAGAAGAAACCAGCTACAATTGGTGACCCCGGAGTGACCCGAAGCAGCCAGCGGAAGCAGCATCCTTCAGTCGCCAGGCGGAACAAACCGAAGCCACGCCTCTTCGCCGCCCACCTGTAGTAGCCGGTCGGAACCGAAGCAGCAGCAGACCCGAATTACATTCCCGCAAGATGGAATCTGTTGAATCAGAAGTGCACCATGTCACCATCAAGCCACCCACGTTCTCTGAAGCGTCGGCCGCAGGATGGTTCTCCATCATGGAGGCACAATTCCACATTTCCAGAATAACATCCGAAGAGACCAAATTTTTCCATGTTCTAGCCTCGTTACCCCCCGAAGTCGTCTCACGAATTTCAGCAGCAACTCTCTCCAACAAGTCGTACACCGATTTAAAAGAAGAAATCGTGAGTCATTACGAAAAGACGAAGCCAGAACTCTTCGAACGACTCATCTTCAACACTCCTCTCACTGGAAAGCCCTCCCAATTCCTTCAAGATATCCACCAAACGGCACTGAAGGTGGGCATCAGTGATGATTTGGTGAAGCATAAATTCATCCAGGTGCTCCCATCCTCAATAGCGCCCGTTGTAGCAGCACAAAAGGAGCTGACGCTAACTCAACTCGGCAAACTAGCCGATGAGTTAATACCATTCGCTCAACAAAGCTGCTACGCGGCACCAACGTCAACTCGAGCCAATACAAGCCCAAGAACGAATATCCCCATCAGCCTAAAACCCTTCAGCGAGAATCAGCGGCCGGTGGTGTGCCGCGCGCACCTTTATTATGGCCCCAAAGCAAGGACCTGCAGGCCATGGTGCAAGTGGCCAAATAAAGATGACGCCAAGCTGCTCCCCTCATCACGCCCAAATTCAAGATCTTCCTCACCATCAAGAGAAACGTCGGAAAACTAGATAAGCAGGCTGTGATTAACGCGACATCCGTTATGCCGCTGATCTCAGTCGCAGCTCGCATCGCAAGTCTGAAGGTCAATTTTATCATTGACACAGGATCGAGCATCTCAATTTTACCACCAACTTGTGTCAATGATTGTCAACTCCACCCAACCGCAGTAAAGATTTCCACCGCAAATGGTCAGCCGCTCAAAATATTTGGAGAAGTAACACTGGACATATCAATTCCTAAATTACGAAGAATATTCAGGTGGACATTCGTCGTCGCCCAAGTCTCCAGTCCACTTCTCAGCGCCGATTTTCTATCCCATTATGACATCCTTGTGGACTGCAAGCATGGCATTTTGAAGGATAGAGCAACAACTCTTCAAGCCACTACTAAACCTGTGCAATCCAAAGACCTTCACCTCATGAATATTAATCCTACCGACAAATTACCTCAAGAAATCAGGAACCTGCTTGACAAGTACTCCTCACTACTGAAACCAGCTCAACCGCAGAAAGTTTCCACCAACACTGTCAAGCATACCATCGACACTGGCAGCGCACCACCAGTGTTTGCAAGCCCTCAATGTCTTCCACCCGATAAATTATCCTCAGCTAAGGCTACTTTCAACAACTTACTTCAAGATGGAATTATAGAACCCTCAAAATCACCATGGGCCTCACCGTTACACCTCGTTCCGAAGAAGATACCAGGCGAATGGCGGGCGTGTGGTGATTATAGAAGCCTAAACGCTGTCACGAAACCGGACAGATATCCACTTCCTCATATAAGAAGTCTGTCAACATCTCTGCACGGAAAATCATGCTTTAGCAAAATCGATCTAGTCAGAGCATATCACCAAATTCCAGTCCACCCAGAAGATATCGAGAAAACGGCTGTAACAACTCCATTTGGTTTATTTCAGTATTTATACATGCCATTTGGTTTAAGAAACGCCCCTGCAACATTTCAACGCTTCATGGATACAATTTTCAGAGGAGTTGACTGCGTATTTGTGTATCTCAACGATATTTTAGTCCATTCAAATAACGCAGTTGACCATTTGAAAGACTTAGAACGCGTATTCAAGATCCTTCAAGAACACAATTTAAGAATTTCCTTAGAAAAATGCATATTTCAGCAATCCAAAATTGAATTTCTGGGTCATGAAGTTTCCCCAGCAGGCATTCGTCCTCCTGTAAACAAAGTCTCCGAAATTCAAGATATTCCCCAACCGCAAGATTACCAAAGCCTCAGAAGATTCCTAGGAATGATGGGATTCTATCACCATATGATACCCCGTTACGCCGATTTAGTCTCACCTTTAAGTGAAATCGTCAGAACTCGAGTCAAAAGCAAAAGTCTACAGTGGAACGACGAAGCAATTCAAGCCTTTCAAGATGTCAAGGATGCACTACGGAACGCCGTTACGCTTTGTCATCCTCTTCCATCAAGCTCAATCCTTCATTTAGTTACGGACTGCTCACAAATAGCAGCTGGAGCAGTTCTTCATCAAATAATCGACAGCAAACCAGTTCCCATCACCTTCTTTTCCAAGAAATTAACTACAACTCAGCAAGCGTACGCCGCATACGATAGAGAATTACTCGCAGCATACCTAGCCATCCTGCATTTCCGTCAATTTTTAGGTCGTCAAGTAATATTCTTCACGGATCACAAACCGATGGTTTCTGCCTACAAGAGTCCCTTACGAGCCAAGACAGACCGACAACAACGTCATTGGTCTGCCATCACGGAATATGTATGCGATGTAATACATATCTGTGGATCCGAAAATGTCGTAGCAGACTGCCTTTCACGCAACGTAAACGCAGTACATATCGACGCTTTCGATTTATCAGCAATCGCGGAATCTCAACAAAAAGATCAAGAAACGCAAGAATTTCTCCCACGTCTTAAGCCATTCCAGTTTCCAGAAAATACAACTTTATATTGCGATACATCCACGCCATATCCCCGTCCTTTTGTTCCCAAGCAGCATCGATCTTCCATCTTCAATCAATTTCATAATATTTCTCATCCAGGCATCAAGCAATCATTTCGTATCATTAAATCAAGATACTTTTGGCCCTCAATGAATAAGGATATTCGAACTTGGTCCCGAAATTGTGAATCATGTCAATCCTCAAAAATTTCTCGCTATACAAAATCAGAAATAACCCCCTTCGATTTACCAAGTTCAAGATTTGAAACGGTACATATCGACATTGTCGGTCCCTTACCGCCAACCACTTTGCCCGGTCAAACATATCCTTCCCCATATAGATATCTCCTAACCTGCATCGATCATGCCACAAGATGGATAGAAGCATATCCTCTAATTGATACTACAGCCACATCAATAGCACACACATTTCTCGATGTATTGATTTCAAGATTTGGTGTACCACTGCAAGTCATAACGGACCGCGGATCCCAATTCGAATCCGAACTCTTTAGGGAACTCTCAGCTCTCATCGGATTTCACCCACTAAGAACTTTGTCGTAATGCCCTCAGACCAACGGAATAATTGAAAGATCTCATCGCACCATCAAGACAGCAATCATCGCTCGAAAACAAGATTGGCTCCCCGCTTTACCCATAGTTCTCCTTGGTTTACGCAGTCTCCCCAACGAATTAGGTTATTCACCGTTCACCACCGTCACCGGAACCACCCTATTATGCCCGAGGCCAATGATTGCCAATTCATCGTCAAAATCCAATTCAAAATTCATCTCCGAATTAGCCAAGAAAATGACGCAAATCGATTTTGCCCAACTCTCTCAAGGAAACATTCACTCAGCCCCCAAATCATTCATTCCATCGGAACTCCACAAATCAAGCCACGTATGGGTACGCATCGACCGCGTTCAAAAACCATTCGAGGCACCATATCAAGGACCTTTCCGTGTTCTCGAACGCCACGATAAGTACTTCATAATAGAAAAAACCAACGGATCATCAGAAGCCATTTCAATTAATCGTTTAAAACCGGTTTATATAGCTTTAGGTCCCACACAGGTACTAGGCGCACAATCGGATGACATCGGATCGGAGAAAAAGCACGCAAGGAAAAAGGATGATGAAGGACGCACCTCGGAGGTAGCAAATACAGACCTCAGGATGAGCGTGCAGGACAACGCAACAACTGGAAACGAGGCCAACTGAGGATCAACGCGAGCTGGACGAAGGATCCGATTCAAATCAAGACCCAAATATTTCTACTTTTGATATATGTGCTCCGCTTCTCGGGGTGGGCAGTAGTGTGGGGCCGCGCAGTTAATTTTCCGCATTTATATTATTTTTATATTAGTTACCGACAAACTAATTTTGCGCGTTACCAAATTGTATATATTTTATCATTGTGTAATTTTAAGAATCATATATAATCTTTATAAATAAGTATTGTACATAAATTTATATATATATTTTTAATTAATTCAGCTGTATATACAATAACAAAATCTTCTGTAAAATTACCCCAGCCAACCAAGAACTCAATAAACTCTGAAAGCGACTGGCTTTTTCTTCAAGACGCCAACCTCCCAAACGACAGGGAGAGAAGAGGACATGAGAGGCCCCTGGAAGAGATACCCAACAAAGAGATAGCCTGCCTCTCGTATCCTTCATTCTTCCCGGCAAATACAAGTAGTAGCAAAAAGAAACCAGCTACAATATATACTGGTCAAAAAAAGAAACGCAATTTTTGAGATTTATTAATAAACATGAGGACTCAGTATATAGTAAATGATTCTTTAACATAACAAACAGTCAATAACGCGTATGGCCACCCCTAGCCACAATGCAGGCTTGGAGTCTGGCCCTCATCGACCTCAACAGTCTCTGCAGGAAAGCAACAGGGATGGCCCTCCACTCTTCAATAATTGCATTGGTCAGTTCCCTGATGTTCTGCGGCTGATGCTGACGTCTGCGAACTCGCCATTCAAGTTCATCCCATGCGTGCTCTATCGGTGACATGTCTGGGCTGAAGGCTGGCCATGGTAAGGTCTGCACCTGTTGTCCCTGCAGGTACGCCTGCACTATCCTGGCTGCATGAGGTCTGGCATTGTCCTGTTGCAGGAGCACCAATTCTGGATGTTGCCTCATGAATGGAAGAACATGTGGGTGAAGAATCTCATCCCTGTAGCGCTGGGCAGTCAGAGCGCCATCAACAACCAGGTGTCTCTCTGGCTGTCTGACGAGCATTCCGCTGCCGATGACGCAGGTGCTGCAGTACAATGTGGCGATCCTGGCGTTGGGTCGTCACACGAGGTCGCCCACGTCTTGGCAGGTCCTGAACACTTCCTGTGGCATTGTACCGTCTAACAAGCCTAGAGATTGTGCTGGGATGCACATGCATTCGTTGTGCAACTTGGAGAGCAGACATGCCTGCATCCAACATGCCCAAGGCACGACCTCTGTTGACCTCTGAGAGTCGTGGCATGCCTCAATCGCGGGAAAAAGTTTGGTTTTCTCAACGGGCAGTGTGTATTCTGTGAAGTCAAAGAAAAAATGCATGCCTTCATAAAGAATACATTCAATTTAATCTCTGTTTATTGTTTGTAACAAAATGGCGTCTTAGCCGGGATTAGTCAGGTTTAAAAACATGCACTAAGTGGCTTTAAAAGATTTGAACAAACATTTAACCATAATCTTGAAACTGTGATAATACCACTAACAACTTAAATTTTACACCATATGCAAGCTAATTGCGTTTCTTTTTTTGACCAGTATATACTGTATATGAAAATTATTTCACGAAAGTAACACGTGAAAAATATTTATACCATTTATTCCATTGACCATCTTTAAGACTTGAATAAGCTGACCATGTAACCTCCTTGTCTCTAAGGTAAACAGATTTAGGCACTCCAATCCCCATTGGTAATTTTTCATTCTCATTAAAGGGATCAGTTTTGTAGCCCTTGCCTTTCTAACCTTTATATATCCTTCCTAAGGGATGGAGACCAAAACTGTACACAATATTAAAGTTCAGGTCTGACTAGTGAATTATGAAGAGCCATTACAGTCTCCTTATTCCGAAACTGGAACTGTCTTTTAATATAGCCTAATATTTTTAAGGCCCTCTTTTCAATTTCTGCACAGTGCTTCAACAATTTCAGATCATTACTGATATAGACTCCTAAGTCTTTCTCTAGATTGGTCTCAGTCAAGTTCCTTCCCAAGAGAGTAATAGGTCTTCAGGTTTTTATAACCTATATGCATTTCCTTTCATTTGTCCAAGTTGAATGGCATCTGCCAAGTAGCACCAATTTGCCCAATGTGCCAAGCTCATTTTCAAGAGTTCTTATGCCCTCCTCAGTACCTACACTACTTCCTAATTTCGTATTGTTTGCAAATTTGAAAATTGTACTTAGGAGCCTGACATCTATATCATTAATATAAAGGGTGATCCAGAGAAATGGGACCCAAAAGAAACCCCTGTAACTCTTAAAGTATAAGTCCTTTTATAAAATCATACGCATCATTCGAAAGAGGATAGTTACAAGTTTGTACAGGATTGTATAGGTTTTGACAATACAAGACAAGATAAGATACAAAACAAAATAAAAGTGTTAGTTAAAACTAACCCTTCAAGATGACTGCATGGACTGTGGAACAGCTGTGTTTCATAACTCAGCAATATTATGAGCATGGAAGAAGTGTAGTTTCAGCTCAAAGATCTTTCAAGACAAATTTTCAGATGTCAAAATCACCTTCTAAGAAAGTAATCCGTCGGTGTGTCAGAAATTTTTCCCTAACTGGCAGCATTGGAAAAAGAAAACCAACTGGAAGAGTGCGCACAGCAAGGATAGATGAGATCATTAACAGAACTCATGAAATTGTACAGGGTAATCCTAACATAAGCATCAGACGTGCTTCTCAGCTGTTAGGAGTTGGATATGGAACAATACACCGTATATTCAAGCAAAATTTAATGCTCTTTCAATATAAAATTCAAACAGTGCAACAACTAAACGATGGAGATTTCGCACGGATGACAATTCTGTCAATGGATCCAACAGAAGGTAAATGACACCACCAATTTTCTAGCAACTTTGATTATGTCAGACGAAGCCCATTTTCACTTGAATGGAACTGTAAACAAACAAAATTGTCATTTCTGGGCAACAGAAAATCCATTGAATATTACCAAAGTCCTGTTGCATAGTCAGCGTGTAACTGTTTGGTGTGGTCTTACTGCATCTCAGATCATAGGGCCGTACTTTTTTGAGGATTCCACCGGAAACACAGTCACTGTAAATGGTGATCGCTACAAAAAAATGTTGACCGATTTCCTTATTCCTAAATTAAGAGATCTTTGTCTAGAAAACCACTGGTTCCAACAAGATGGAGCTACCTGCCATACCACGAGGAACTGCATGGCAGTTTGCGTCAAACGTTTCCAGGCGAGTTAATCTCAAGATTTGGAGACATTGAATGGCCCGCAAGGTCTCCAGATTTTTCTCCCTTAGATTATTATCTCTGGGGATATTTAAAGAGTAGGGTCTACAGAAATAACCCAATGACCTTGCAAGAATTGAAGGCCGCCATCACAAATGAGATACAGACCATACCACCGCACACTCTTGCAAAAGTGATGCAGAACTTACAAGCGAGAACACTGGAATGCTTGGCAACTAATGGAGCACATTTGAAAGGAGTCATTTTTAAAAAATAAATATTTCATAATAAACTTGTAACTCTACTCTTTCGAATGATATATAGTTTTTATGAAAGGAATTAAATATTAAGAATATTTGGCTTTTTTTTATGGGTCCCATTTATCTGGATCACCCAGTATATAATAAAAAGTAAAGGACCCTGAATGAAACTCAGTGGGACATCACTGGTGACAGGCACCCACTCCGCAGCCACTCCATTTATTACCACTCTCTGCCTTCTATCATTTAACCAATCTTCAATCCAGTTGGAAAAGAGCCTGGTGATTCCTAGTCCTCTGACTTTAGCCATCAATCTCATGTGAGGGACTTTGTCAAAGGCTTTTTTGAAAGTCTAGATGCACTATATCTATTGCCCAACTTGCATCGTTTAGTGTATGCATATTATGGAAAAACTCTAACAGGTTTGTCAGAGAAGATCTATGTCACCTAAATCCATGTTGAGAATAAAAAATTAGATTGTTAGGTCTAGAGTCATGGCTGAGGCCAGAAAAAAAGGTCTTGAGTCTTACATCACTGCTGGATAGAGATTGCGAGATCTTCACATGAAGGTGTTAGTACAGACACTTTTGTATGGGTGTGAAATAGACATGGCAAGAAAAGGAGAATTCAAGGGTAAGAGCAGTTGAGATGGATAATCTGAGAAGTGTGTGTGGCATGTGCCAGGATGATAAGAGTAAGAAATCAGGTAGTCCTAGACAGATGTTATGTTCAGAAATCAATAGAAGGGAAAATTGAGGAAAATGTGTTAAGGTGGTTTGGACATGTTGAAATAATGAAAGAAGATAGAATTGTGAAAGGTATGTATAAGAGTGGCTGTGAAGGTAGGAGGAGAGGAAAGCTAAGATAGATAGATAGATGGACATGATAAATGATTGTGTGGGATCTAGGACAGTTCATACCTAGGACCAGAAAAAAAAAATGAAAAATTAATAAAAACATTTATTTTGTAAAATTAAAAATTAAATTTAAGAATTTAAAATTCATGCAAATTATATGAAACAGCCTTCAAGAAAGACATTTTGTTGGAAGAATTGTAGTTTTCAAGCAGTTTTATCAACCGCTTGGTGCACTCTTTGTAAACTTTTTTGGAATTAATATCAACTCCCGGCTCAAAATCAACTTTTTTCTTCTGTGCCAAAGTCGTCACCTTCTTCAGTGTAGTTATTAATTTCCAAATATTTGGATGCTGGCATGAAACAGAACTTTGCATGGCATTGTGAAACCCTTCAAGGCTATTATTAGTTTGAGCCATGTCATTTAAAGTTCTCTCTGAAATATTCCATACGTCAATAGGAATGAGTGGAGCTAGACAACGTCTTCGAGTGCCTCTTCCTCTTTCGGCTCCGATGTAAGTGACTTCAAAGTAGGACACAAATTCCTGTAGTAAATTGTTGTTGTCGGCCAGCTCTTCGAATGCAACAATAACATCAGTCACTGGTAAAAAGGCAAGTGCTGTAAAGCACATCTTTCAACAAAATTCTTCATCTGTGTTATATCTGACTTTATGACCTAGCTCGACAATTTTTCGGTAGAGATTTTGAGAAAAATGAAATAAACAACCTCTTAGGTCTATGTCAGGAAATCTTGAAATTAGGCTATTCATAGGGGCTTTTTTGAAGTCCATCATATAGCTTTTAGGCTGAATATCAGGCTGAAGAGCAACTAGCTGGGAAAACAACCGATCATATGTTGTTTCCTGCTTATTGGGCAATAACGTGAAAACTCTAGGCACACTAAAGTGACCTATTTGAATGTGGATTGTATACAGTTGGAAATATATGGAAGGACAAACTTTTAAATGTGCCATTGCCCACCTAGTTAGGGAATTTAACCAGATCATCTAGTCCTGTTGATGAAGTGAAGATTAACAATCATTCCTCATCTTCTACCCCTGAATCATATTGTAGAAAGGGTTCCCCTGATTCGAGTTTGCAATACTCTACTGGAATGCTAAACCGCATCTCTCTGATGGAATCAGGGGAGCACTGCTATTTAGTTGTTGCCAACGATGAATATTGCGCCCCAGACTTGATGTTGATGGCAGTTGGGCCAATGCATCATCCCGCAGAGAAGAACATTGGTTGCAATCACTGATCTTGCTGTCTCCTGTGATGACAAGGCATTTGCTTTCTTTTATAGAACTGAAGACTATTCGCGATTTTATTCTAGCCGCATCAGAGCTGTGATTGTGTTCTCCAGTTGAAGCTACTATTTTTAATGGGTCATCCACAGCCATCGTCTGAACACATGCCCTACATTCCTTTACTTCACATAGCCAAAATATTCTTGACTTATCTGCATTTTGTCTGTGAAAATTATATACATATTTGTTGGCATCCACTAGCTTATTAGCACCACGCTGAGACTTCAAATAACATGGCATGTTGAGGGCTAATATAATTGGTAATCACTACAATGGTTGAACATGTTCACGGGTCGAACACTAGCTGCTTTAGAAATTTGATAATAGGTAGTAAGAAACCTATCCTGAAGATAAATAAGATTTAGGTTAGTTGGTTTAATTTTAAATGCATTGGTTGATTGGTTTAATTTAGGTTGGTTGGTTAAAAATAGGTTATATAATTGACAAGGCATTTGCTTTTATAGAACTGAAGACTATTCGCGATTTTATTCTAGCCGCATCAGAGCTGTGATTGTGTTCTCCAGTTGAAGCTACTATTTTTAATGGGTTATCCACAGCCATCGTCTGAACACGTGCCCTACATTCCTTTACTTCACATAGCCAAAATATTCTTGACTTATCTGCATTTTGTCTGTGAAAATTATATACATATTTGTTGGCATCCACTAGCTTATTAGCACCATGCTGAGACTTCAAATAACATGGCATGTTGAGGGCTAATATAATTGGTAATCACTACAATGGTTGAACACATTCACGGGTCGAACACTAACTGTTTTAGAAATTTGATAATAGGTAGTAAGAAACCTATCCTGAAGATAAATAAGATTTAGGTTAGTTGGTTTAATTTTAAATGCATTGGTTGATTGGTTTAATTTAGGTTGGTTGGTTAAAAATAGGTTATATAATTTTGTTAAATGCATCTTATTTCTAAATTCTTTATTTTGAGTTGTCCTAGGTATGAGTTGTCCTAGGTATGAGTTGTCCTAGGTATGAGTTGTCCTAGGTATGAGTTGTCCTAGGTATGAGTTGTCCTAGGTATGAGTTGTCCTAGGTATGAGTTGTCCTAGGTATGAGTTGTCCTAGGTATGAGTTGTCCTAGGTATGAGTTGTCCTAGGTATGAGTTGTCCTAGGTATGAGTTGTCCTAGGTATGAGTTGTCCTAGGTATGAGTTGTCCTAGGTATGAGTTGTCCTAGGTATGAGTTGTCCTAGGTATGAGTTGTCCTAGGTATGAGTTGTCCTAGGTATGAGTTGTCCTAGGTATGAGTTGTCCTAGGTATGAGTTGTCCTAGGTATGAGTTGTCCTAGGTATGAGTTGTCCTAGGTATGAGTTGTCCTAGGTATGAGTTGTCCTAGGTATGAGTTGTCCTAGGTATGAGTTGTCCTAGGTATGAGTTGTCCAGTCACAGATTGGGTGAGGCTTGATCTGGGTGATGTACAAGTGGCTGCAAATAGGTTGGAATATTGGTGGTTTGTTAGATGTAGGTACATTCATGACTCTCTTTTCTGGTTTAAGTTCTACCTTTTCTCTTCTTCATTACCTTCTGCATTTTATATCTGAGCTGTCTGCCTTCTCACCTCCAACTCATTTGGAAAATGACTTTTTTTATAATGTATGTATGTGTAAAAGCTCTTGCAAGTTTGTAAAACAAGAGGAGCTACTAAAACATGCATGCATTTGCAAAGATGAAATAATATATGTATAAATATAATGTTGGTTATGGAAAAAGATTAAACCTACACTTTTCCTTATACTGTGTTGTTAAAGCATTTATTTTCCTCTGTAATTTTGCATAAGCTGGAAACTGATCCACCATACTGACGGTTTGCAACTGTCGTTTAAGATCGATGATTTCATTTCTGAGCTGCTGCTCAAAACTAGTTTCCTTAGATATTACATTGATTATCTGGTGAACAAAAGAAATAAATAAAAATTGTTTATATTAGATGCTTGAAAGGTAAATTTTAAGCATAAAAGCACATCAAATACAAGAAAAAGCTAATTTAATTAACTAGATCAGTGATTCCCAACGTGGGGCGCAATTTGAATATTTTGGGAGGCAATTTGAAAATGCTACAATAAAATGAAATTTATACATAATAATTTTTATAAGTAAATATATTTTAAAATTTCAATAACATAATTATTTTTATTTGCAACATTTTTACACGATGACAACAATTCCATATTTTAACATGTTAAGCGATATTGATGAAATCTGGCAACTCCCCGTAGCACTATAAGCTTCCAAATGTCGCCATATATCAATTGTTGAGGAAAAGCATTTGGGGGAAGGTGTGTTCATCTTGCATACATTAGTTTTTGTGTTTAAAAATAAAAAAGTGTGTTACACGTGTATGTGGTACATATAATTGCATCTCATGGTTAGAGACACATATAAGCGGTCATCTTTTGTCTGAAGTTGATTGATTACCTTGGCACTGTTTTTGCGTGTTTTTTGACATATCTAGTGAATCTAGATTTAGGATTGAAGTGAATCACTTGTAGGCCAGCGATACGTTGTTGATTCACTAAAAGAGTGCCAATGAAATGTAACAAAAGATTTTCTGCACAGCTGATTGTTTTTTCATAATTATTTTTGTGGTGTTTTATTTATTTTCATTTTATATGATAAAAAAATAATTTGAGATTATTATTTAGAAAATAATTTAGATATACTGTATTAGAGAAAATTATTTTAATATCAGGCTGAGAAGCTTGGCAAGGCTATCACCAATTCAGTAAATCAGCTGTTGTGTGTTTTGTGTGACACATGTAAAAGATTCGAATCGGAACTGAATCGGAAGAATCATGTTCAAATGCAAAAGATGACAGTTATATATATATACTGTACCGTATATATATATATACGTGTTAACGTGTTAAAAAATTATATTTTATATTTTGCATATTTATTTACAAAGTATTTTGTTTCTTTACAGTTATTTACCCTGTGATTAAAATTAGTACAAGCAAAAGAAAAGTTTGTCAGTATTCAGAGGAGTATTTGAAGTTTGGTTTTATACCTGCTGTGCATGATGAATGGGCACCTTTCTGTCTATTATGCCAACAGTGTTTGACCAATGAATCGATGAAACGTGGCCGTCTCAAGGCACATTTGAAGGCAAAACATAGTATTCATGTAAATTCAAAATTGGAATATTTTGAATCACTAAAAGAGAAGTTTGAAAATAGATCAACAATCAATTCATTGTTCTCTGCACAAAATGCAACCAATAATTGTACTCTTGAGGCTAGTTATGAAATTTCTCTACTTATAGCAAAAACTGGAAAGAATCATACTATAGGTGAGGATTTAATTAAGCCAGCAATATCAATTTTTCTCAAAACAGTTCTGGAAAAGGATGACAAAGATGTCAAAGGCATGCCACTCAGTAACAATACTGTTTGCAGCAGAATAGATGAGATGAGTAGAGATGTCGAAGTACAGCTTATTCAAAAGTTAAAATCAAGGAAATTCACAATACAGATGGATGAATCTACTATAAGAGACAGTGAGGCCCTATTGTTGGCATATGTGAGATATATTGATCATGAAGAATTTTTTGAGATGTTGTTTTGCGAATCATTAGAAAGCACCACTACTGCCATTGATATCTACAATAAACTTAAAAACTATTTGGATGACAATAAAATACTAATGGAAAACATTGTATCTTGTGCTGCAGATGGTGCCCCTGCTCTGATGGGCAAGAAAAATGGCTGTTTAAAATTAATGAAGGATGACAATCCAGAAATGTTGCTTGTGCACTGTGTTATTCACAGAGAAAATTTAGTTGCCAAAAACGTTTCACCTGTTCTAAATGAGATATTGAAGTCAATAATAAAATGTATCAAAACTATCAAAGCTAATGCTAAATGTGAGTGTCTCTTTAAACAGTTTTGTGAGGATAAAAATGCAGACCATGTAAGATTATTGCTTCACACTGATGTAAGGTGGCTGTCAAAGGGCAACTGCCTGAAAAGATTCATGGAACTATTTGATATTCTTAGTGACTTTTTAAAGGACAAACCTGAAATGAAGCTCCTGTTAACAGTTGATGGCAAAGCTTTTGAGAGTTATTTGGCAGATATTTTTGAAAAACTGAATATATTAAATAAGCAACTTCAAGGAACAAATATGACCCTTGTTGATTTAAAGACAAAGATATTTGGCTTCATTACATTTCTGGAATTATGTCAAAAGAATGTTTCTGCAAGAAAATATACCCAGTTATATTGGCTAAATAAGTGTGAGGTAACTGATGATGCTTTACTTGTCATTGTGGATCATTTGAAAATGCTGGCCTGTGATTTAAATTACAGATTTTCTGATTTAAAAGAAATGAGTTTTCCATCTTGGCTAACTCAGCCATTGCTAGTGGACCTATCTGAAGTGGGCATGAAGTACCAAGAACTGACTGAAATACAAAATGATGAGTCTGTTAAAATTATATTCAAAGTAAAAGGAACCATGATATGGCTCTGTGATGAGACCAAGACTAAATACCCAAATTCAACTCATTTGGCGAAAGAGCTACTGTTACCATTCCCATCTTCATATTTGGTGGAATGTGGTTTTAGTGCTGTAAGTGACTTACTACAGAAAAAAAGAAACTGACTGGATATCACAAAACGAGGAGACTTAAAACTGAAGCTAAGTTAGTGCCTGAAATCAAAACCATTTGTAGTAAACATCAAGCTCAAGGATCTCACTAACTTGAGATTATCAGACTTTGAATTTGCTGTATTTTTACCTAATATTGTGAATTTAAAGTGGTATTATTGATTAAATTACTTTTTTGTGAATTTAAAATTGCAACTTTTCAACTGAGAAGTTTTATTTCAAGGAAATAATATAGTTAGCTTCAATCTCAAGTTTCTTGACTCATATTTAATGTAACTCATATTGAATGTACCTCATATTATTGAAATTTAAAATTATAACTTTTCAACTGAGAAATTTTATTTCAAGGTAATAATTTAGTTAGCTTCAACCTCAAGTTTATTTACTCATACTGAATGTACGGTAACTCGTATTAAATGTACTCATATTATTGTAAATTTTAAATAATACCTTTTCAACACCAAATTTGTTTTTATATTAATGGGGAGCATCAAATTTTTTGAGGTGTCGAGGTGGGGCATGGCGCAAAAAAGGTTGGGAACCACTGAACTAGATCATCATCTTACAGATGTTTTTTAATATAAACCAGCAAAAGTGCAGAGCATTTTTTAACCTAGTGAGTGGGTGACATGAATGTCACCCAGTGAAGAAAATTTGTCGCCCAGTAAATGAAATTTTAGGGTACTGAGCAACAAGGAATTTTCAAAATTTGTAAAAATAGAATTGTCTTGGGAGTTGTCTTGGAAGCCATATAAATACATACAATACATGCACATATGCCACAATTAGAACTGTTTATCCTAAATGTAAATATGAAATTTACATTAAATATTTATATATCGATAATGCTAGCGTTATTTCAGACCACACAGGGATGGTGGCCTGATTAGGGAACATCCAGATCCATAGTATCCTTAATCCAGGGGTGTGCTGGGACTGGTTCGGTCCAGTTCGCCTGAACCAGTTATTAAATTTTGATTGGATCACTGAACCATTTGTTTGTTTTTAACAAATATTTAACCGTCAGTAGAAATTTATTTATATCTAGATTTTTTTTTCATTTTTTCAGGATTTTATAGAAAAATATAGGTAGTATCACAAGCAGTGGTCGTTTCAATATTTATTTATTTTTTGATGAAAAATTAGTTTATTTTTAGATAATTATGTCATTAGTGAGTATAAAGAATATGTTAAATAATTTCTGCCAAAATGTTACAAAATGCTGTTTGGAAAAGCTAAAATGCGTTGGCTTCCAGGGCTCTATCCTGGACCCTGCTGGGGGAGCTACCACTCACCCCAGACCCCCTAGCTTAATGACTTGCACCATTGGCAGTCACCAATTTACACCCCTATCTGTATCAGAGCTGGTTGTTAAGAAATTGGCAGCACACCCCTGCCTTAATCCCTGCCCCTCCACTTCCTGATCTGCCTTTGTCACCCAGTGGGAAAAGCTTAAAAAATGCCCTGCAAAAGTGACATTTAGCTAGACCTGTGGTGCTGGGGAGTCAGTTATTTGGTCAATAAAACTATTGAAAAGAATGCAGCCATGAAAACCTTAAGCTTCATAAATCTTGATACAATAGGTTCAGATGTGAAGCTTAAGATTTTCATTGCTGCATTCTTTTCTATTGTTTTATTGACCAAATAATTGAACCCTCAGTAATTGGGGGGTCAATTATTCAGCCAACAAAACTATAGAAAAGAATGCAACAATAAAAATCTTAAGCTTCACATCCAAACCCACTGCATCAAGCAATGAAAATCTTAATGTGCTCGGGTAAAAAGTTGAAACAAAGCAAAGCGCATTTATTTCTGAGAAAGATGGATGGACAGGACTCCCTTTTCATAGTGTGTGTTTGTGTGTGGTTTTTTACTAAATACCTAATTCCTGACTCTTGTGTTGTACAGTATAAAAACTACATACCTACTACTTACTATAATTATGACACAGCAAACCAAGATAAATGCTTACCACTGATATGATATGAATTATTATCATATCACTGCATCCCAGAAGTGTGCCAAAAACTAAGAGAAACATATTCACAGTAGTTTCTACTTAAAAACCAACAGTCTTTTTCTTGAGATTTAATTATGGTAGGCCTATCACAAAAGACCTAGAGTAAATTCATTTCTTCTTTCCTGTTAAAAATAATGGTCAAGTGTATTATACCTAAAAAGTAAGACTACAAATTGTCTTTTTAAATTGATATTAAAACTACTGTAATAGGGATGAACCTAATATATTTCAAAGTAAGCCCACTTAAGGTTTTACCAAATTATCTACCCACCTCAATAATTTTTAAGTCTTACATCTATGAAGAAACAACTGATAATGACTTAGGACAATCAAATAAAATGCAAATAAACTAGGCATCTATAGTTATCCATGATTGAGGGGTGGTTCATGATTACAGTTAACCCAATTTCACAGTTAACTCATTACACCTTGCAGTGGGTGGGTGGTGCAGCTGCTGCTCACCACCACTGACTGGCCTCCCACCTTGTGTACCACCACACGTAGTATTATTCTATTACAATATAATACACAATAAAGTAACATGTACTCACCACAAGATGTGAAAGATCATCCACTCCTGAAGATTGTAACCCTTCCCTCTGCTGACAGTGCTGTCAATATCATCATAATTATCTTTGGTAGCATGGAGAGACACTGACTGAGGTGCACTGTGGTGGGCTAGCAGGAGGCAAGTCATGGGTGTAAACACCACCAAATCATGGTTAACTCTGTATCGTGATTATGGGTAACCTAAATGCACAATGGTCACAATTAGTAAAGCTTGGTTAACTTCTTTCACAGTTGAGTGAATCACAGATAACTGCACAGTGCACAAGTACTGTAGATCTAGTTTCTTAAGAGTATCTATAAACAACTAAATGACTTTTAAGACAGTTCATATTCTACCTGGGGGAAGAAGTTACAACCTTGAGAAGCTTCCAAGTGTATCAACAGTAAAATGGTACATTGAATTTTATATGAGAATTAGTCTAGTACTTAAGTGATACCAAGTATCATATCTGTTACCAATATTTTAAGCATTAGTCCATAATTGAGCTAACATAAGACAGTATTGGGCTCATACTCTTAGTCACTAAATCTTAGTACCTTACTTGTACAAGGCCTATCAAATCTTGGAAGATAAAGTCTGGAAATGAGCTTGGCAAAGACTCATTTATAGTATTACTGTTCAGTTGCCTCTCTGTAAAGTGAATAGTTAGGTTTCAAGACTCAGTCTGAGGACACTGATGCTGAGATGACATGGTTAAAACCACAATTTTTTGTAGGAGCTTGCATAATTATGAGGGATTCCTGAGTGTTCCCAAATCCTAAAGCAATTGTACCAGTATGTACTGTACATTACACATCCAAACTGAGAGAAAAGAAAGTTTCTCCTTTACTACCTACTCCTTTTTCTAAATCATTTAGATATAAAATAAAGAGTAATGGACCTAACATTGATCCCTGTGGTACCCAACTTTTCACTTTCTGCCACTAGATTCCTATTTAATTCTAGGATCATACCATGTCAGTTCAATAGAATTTTGGGTTGAAAAAACGTGACCATCACCGATTTTTTTGAAAATTGGCAGAACGTATAGATCTTGGCAAGAAAAACAGAATGGCACTTGTTTCAACACTCTAGGTCATATGGTTCCGGAGATATGGCCATTCGAATTTTGTAAAAAAAGGTCAATTTCCAAGGTCATACCATATTTCAACATGAAATATCTCAGCTCCTATTGCACTTACAGAGACCATTTAAACACTACTTTAAAGCTTTTAAGCAGATCTACAACTTTGTTTCTATTCATATTTTACCTCAGTGGTCAAAAAAAAAAGGTTGATCTTATTTTTGACCTTTGACCTTGTGTAGGTCATTTGATGTCACAACTGATTTTTTTCTCCTTTCACCCAATTTTGGGTACACATGTCTACCTTAACCTAGAACAAGATTTTCAGTGTTGATTAAGTTAGTATAGATGCTACAGCCATTTCAGTGGACCATACCTACCTCCATTTTGACCACATGCCTTTTTCCACCAAACTTTGAAGCGCTGTTTCTTTGGAACTGTTTGAGCTAGTGTTGAGAAAAGTACCATTAGATTTGTCACACTGAGATCTATAATGTCTGCTATTTTTAAGACAATTTGCCTTTTAATATGTATATTAAAATAACCTATTCCTTTATTTTTACCAATTGAGTTATAACTCAATTGGTAAAAATAAAGGAATAGGTTATTACATAGCATTTGAACTGATAAATAAGAACTGATTCTTGTCTAGCTAGGTGAAATCACGAAAAAAGAGGCATCAACATAACTTTATATTTAAAAAAAGGCAGTTATTAGGTATTTACAATATATTTTATGGAAGCCATTATTGTTACATTGCTTAGTGCTTAGTGCAAATGCAGACAGAATGTGTTCCACTGGCACCTGGCAACACATTCTTTTGGCTGAAGCTCTGCAAATTTTGAAAATCCTATTTTAATTGTTGGATGGTTTGTTTTAAAAAGCTCAAATGCTTCTTTTAGGTTGCATACGATTAGCGATTTTTGTTTTCTTTCCCCCCACCATCAGCTCCTTTTACAGAAACATAGTCTTTCAACCCTGGCATTTGTCTACTCACATCTGGTGAATGATAGAAGTCAATTACTTTGGCAGCAGTTTCACTATTCAGGCAGTTCCCCAAACACGGATTAGGAGTTGAAAGCACTCCCTTCTCCCTCACCAAACTCTTTGCTTGCCTAGCCATGTAATCTGAGCACTTAAATTCTTCTCTGATCTTTACTTGTCCATCTTTTTGGTAGGATAGTAAGAATTGTCAGTTTTTCACTTCAACTTGTCACTTCATTAAATTTCTCTTTTAGTTGTTGAAGAATCTCCAGTTCTGTATCATCTGAGTCACTACATGAAATTGGTTGTTTAGTTGCAAGTTCAAGCTCAAGCTTTCTTTTCACAACTACTACTACTTTCCTCAACTTTCTCTTTGTGTAACCAGCGCTGTCAGAGTGTTTATATGGTTTTATTGGGGTTTCATCAAGTGTGGCCAATGAAGCATTGAATTTACTAAGCTCATACTGCATTTCAACTACATCTCCAATGGTTTCTAGCTTAGATGGGGCACTTGATGAGGTGGATGGTGATTTTTCAAGTGGTTCACATTCAGGCATTGGGGATGGATGATTTGCTAGTATATTTTGACAGGTTGCACATACTTCATGATTATTTGTTAGTTTCAATTCAGGATTTTGATCAATCAAATTTTTAGTCAATGCACGAATTCATGCCTTTTTTCACTTTTCCTTTGTGTTTTTTAAATGGGTCACAACAGAACCTGTCCATATTCAAACTGCTGAAATCCATGTTTATCTAAAAAGAAAAAAAAAAACATATGTAGCTTAAAAGCCAGGGTTGGGTTCAATTACACAAAATGGAAATAATTACAATTTTTTTTTATTTTTCTTCAAATTAATTAAAGTTAGTATTGTACTTCACAATTTCAAGATCAATTGCAATTACAATTAATTTTGTTTGAATCAAAATTTTATAATTACACAAATATAACTATCTATTCTATATATCTAAATATATATCTATAAAAATATATATCTATATCTAAGTATAACTAAATAAACTATCAAAGGTTTATTTTCATTGGATGATGTATGACTGCCAGATCTAGGGGTATAATTTTTAACAACTGACATTAATTGATCAATTACATCAGTTACAGCTCAAAAATCAATTACAATTAATGGAAATTAGGATCAATTAATTAAAAATACATTTATAATTATTCATTGTATCCAACCCTGTTAAAAGCTATTTTTGCTAGGATGGCACAAATAAAATTTGGGACCTACTGATCTTGTTTCAGAGGTCTACAACAAGAAAAAATGTGCAGGTTGATTTACGGATTGGAATAAATACAGATGCAAAAAAAATCCTTGCTCCAAGGTTTAAATAAGCTTATTTTCACATGGGTACATACTGTTGTACACAATGAATACATACACAAAGTTAAGTAATTCTATTAAAACTCATCTAACTCTTAAAACTGAACTTATTCTATAGGGTAGTACCTATAGCCTAGTATAAGGTACTTATATACATACATAGCTTTACCTTTAAACAGGATAGCAGGTTCGAAGTTCTTCACACTTTTGAATGTCCATATAAATTAATTATGTAATTTAAATTACCTATATTATATAATTCTCTGAAATATACAAAAAAAATTAAATTTTATAATAGGGCCGGATACTTATTCGACCAAATAACTGGGTTAGGTTAGGTTAGATGATTACCAATTTTTTTGAAAATTAGCAGACATTATATACCTCAGTAAGAAAAATCTAATGGTATTTTTCTCAACACTCTAGCTCAAACAGTTCCAAAGATACGGTGCTCCAAAGTTTGGTGGAAAAAGGTACTTGGTCAAAATGGAGGTGGGTATGGTCCACTGAAATGGCTGTAGTGTCTATACTAACTTAACACTAAAAATCTTATTTTAGGTTAAGATAGACATGTGTACCCAAAATTGGGTGAATGGAGAAAAAAATCAGTTGTGACATCAATTGACCTACACAAGGTCAAAAGTCAAAAATAAGATCAACTTTTTTTTTTACCACTGAGGTAAAATATGAATAGAAACAAAGTTGTAGATCTGCTTGAAAGCTTTAAAATGGTGTTTAAATGGTCTCTGTAAGTGCAATAGGAGCCGAGATATTTCATTATGACCTTGGAAATTGACCTTTTTTTTTTTACAAAATTTGAAGGGTCATATCTCCGGAACCATATGATCTAGAGTGTTGAAACAAGTGCCATTCTATTTTTCTCACAGAGATCTATAAGTGTGCCAATTTTCAAAAAAATCAGTGATGGTCACATTTATTTTCGCCATTGAACTGACATGGAATGTTTTTGTCCCCCCCTCAAAAAAGGGGGGAGCATAACTTTTGAACCATAACTCCGATTGAGCTGATATTTGAAATTTGGTACTTACTAGTATAGACCATTCTATAAACCAAATTTAAGCAAAATCTACGAGGGTGCAGTTTTGACCACTGCATTTGTCATGGAATGACCTGTATGAGAAAAACACCACTTGCATCTGCTTCAAATGTTTCTCAAATACTGAAGCTAAAACTGGAAAATCATTGAATGGAAGACTCTGTGAAGAACATTCTAGATTTAATTAGCTGATGGCACCGTCTATTTGGGAATTGAGCATAGCATTTTCCTATATTAGCTACAATTATATTAGTGGACAAATGTGTCTGCTTGGGTGGAAAAGGGTTAATGACTAGGTTTGATTTGTTATGTAATCACAATGTGAAGAAAGATTTGTAGCAGTAGAAGATTGATGAAGTGGTCAGTGCAAATTTTAACTAAAGTGTGCAAATATAGTACCACATGTGTTAGTTACACTAAAGTGTGCAAATACCCACAGCTATTACTTTATTAGAATTATTAAAGTATAAATAACTCTATTCCTAAGCTTTAAGCTAAGCTTAACTTCATATTTAGAGATATCTAGGGGTTATTCAGTGCAAGCCCAACATTTTGGCTGATTAGCCAAGGCCCCCATTAGCTCATTCCATCCAGAGGATAACCTAACTTAGACAATAGAGCTTTTAACTGAGTTAAAGAATAGTACAGTTAACTCTGTGTTATTCAGCATCCATGGGACTGAAGCCATGCTGGTTAATCAAATATGACAGATACTTAAGAGGTATAGAAGAAAAATACTGTGGAAAAACTATACGCGCTTACAACATGGTATCGTATGTGATACCTTTATTTCATAATTAAATATAAATTATTAATTAATTGAATTAAATATCTATACAAAATTGGCTCGGGATTGGTGACATAGCCTAATGGGAATGAAATGATTGCCATACATACATAGAAACCGTATGTAGGTGTCGGGTCTGCATAACCACGAGAAACCTTCATTTATTTCACGTGAACAAAATTTTCCATTTGCTAACCCATGTAAAATACAAGAGAGAAAGAGTCAACAACCTTTGCCAAATCAGCAATTTATACTAAAATATGAAGATATATTAAAGGAGTAGCCTCGGGGCTGTTTATGTGCAGCGAATGCTTTAAACAGGGAAGATGTGCTTTTGTCTTCCCTCAAGTTCTGAGTGAATTCCTTATAATAAACTTAATACTCATAAAAGGCTAGGCCTATGCTAAGTGTTTATATTGTGACTGCCTAATTAATTACATCAAGCCAAATTCGTCGCGTAACTCCATCGTGGCGGCCCTACACCGAAAATGATCATAACGCCCTACATTGAAGCAAACTAAGATCCAGCAAAAATAAGGTGAGGCAATTTATTTTCATTCTAATATAGGCATCTAAATCCTGCGCTAAAATTAACATAACAATTAAATATAAAGAGGTCCTTTAAAGACCTACATATTCATAACTCTCTAACGAAAAAACATAGGGCTTTTGTTGTTTAACTCTCCACTGAAATCTGCTGGAAATTTCCAACGGATGGGGTATCAGGCAATCAACCCATAGCCCTATATAGTTTTTTTCATATGGTGGCCCGTGTGGGGAACTAACCCCTCTAAATTTACACTGACACGCAGTGGCTAGGCTTAGCTTCATTAGGCCTAACCCAATTCAACCATAACCCCACATAGTTTTTTTTCATATGGTGGCCAACAACCTGGAACCGATCCCTTTACCTTTACACTAACCGAAAACAGAGGCTTGTTCATTTAACAGGCATAACTTATTTTAGGTCCTAAAAAAATAGGCCCGCAACATTAAGCCTATTTAATAGGTCCTACTCTTCACTCAAAACTAAGCCTTGTTAATTTAACAGGCTTAACTCGTTTGAGGTCCTATAAAATAATAGGCCCAAATATAAGCATACTTGGTAGGCCCAAAAATAGGCCTATTTAGTAGGCCCACCTAACTTTACCCTACATAATAGGCCTACCTCTTAAAGTAGGCCTTACTCTTTACACTCAAGGCCTATCCTAACTAAAAACATTGTAAATTTTTAATTTAACCTGTGGCGCAGGTTATATAAAAAACTTATTACAATAATTTAACTCGCTCAACATCATAAAATTAAACTCAGAACTTTAACACTAACAACAATTATGGAAGACTTGGAAAAAAGGACAGAAAACCCAGACCAAGAAAACAAAACCACAGACCTTAGTGCTATGGCACCATCTCAAAACTACAAAAAATTAATAAGGAAAAAATTGGCACATAAAGGTGTCATCACAACTGTACAATGATTACAAACAAAAAGAACCTACAAGATATGATCTGAAACAACATTAATTCTATTACTCGTTACAAAACAAGAAATTCTCACACTAGATGAGGACATAAATTACAGAAATTGATGACACAATTGAACTAACGATGATGAGTATACTACCATCCTACTTGACAATGAAAATTACATTACAAAAATTAACAACTATATTTTTGAAATTCAAAACCAACTTGATGAGTGCAAAAAACAAGACACAAATGAAAGCTTCTTGGAAGCTATAAGAAATGCTTCATTTAGCCCTCCCAATATGGCTGAGGGCAATGAACTAAAATCAAAATTGCCTACACTTGCAGTACCCACTTTTGAGGGTGACAGAGCCAAATTTCAATCTTTTATTGAAAAATTTCATAGCCTTATATAGTAGAGGAATTTTAGGAAAATCGACCTAACAAATTAGCAGGAAGTCGAAACTTGGTACACTTGTAAACTGAACCCTACTGATGAATATATTAAAAGTCCCAACAAATCCAAGTTGTGCTCCAGCCGCCATCTTGGAAAATGGCGGCCGAATTTCGGTTTTTTGGAAATAACTTTAGAACCATAAAAGATACGAAAATTTACCAAGAGAGCAATATCATTCTACAATAAAAAACAAACATTTTCTGTTCCAACTCTGTTTTGTACGATGAAATATAAAAAAGTTATGCAAAACCAAAGATTTTTTCATTCTATGAATCAATGCGGACACGACGTTTCAACTGGGTTTGTAGGTAAAAATAGCGAATGTTTTGTTATGACTGCCTATTTTCAGAAACCTCTCTTACTTTGTATGGGTGATTTTGTGAAAAAATATTTCACAGGAACGAGCTAGTAGAAATATAAATTGTGACAGTACCTGGTTTTCTAAATATTTATACCAATACATTTTCTTGTTTCTAGCAGATATGGGCAACTCTGTCCCTAATTTCCTATATTCTACTTCTAATAAATACTCTTAATTATGATTATATCTACGGATTCATCTGTAACATTTATTCACTCAATCGGAGGTTATGAGTTAATATACCGAAGTAATAGTTCAAAGTGAATGACAGACGAACTAATATTTTTCTTTTCTTTTCAGGTAATGGACGCTATTGATGAGTCAAGATGAAGTGCTTGATATGTGTTTAAACAAATCTACAGATAAGAAAAAAAAATATGTTAAAATAAGAAAACTTTATTAATAAAATTTGCCTTCGTAAATTAAAATAACTTGTAAATGTATATTTTGTATCTTAGAATTAAATGTAATTAAATATTCTAGTTTTTTAACGTCTAAAATATACTTAGTATAAAATTTTCTATTGTCTTTATATGACGCGTTCGGTGGAGAAGGGGCGAACGCAACATTTTCGAATTATGCCACAAAATGCAGTTAAAGTTTGTAAACTTTAAACCTTTGTATTTTTCCGGTTTATTGAAATGCTGTATGAATTTGAACACATATTTGAGTAAAATATTGTTGTGTAATATGTCGATATAATAAAACGCCAAGAAATTTTACAATATTATTTATTGATAGCTTCTGATGTTAACTGGTGTAATCCATTATTTGGTCCTCTTCGTCGAATGTTGTATTACCTGCTTCAACTGTTTCGGTTTCTTCCAGTTCCTTTAACAATCTTGTATAATAGTTCACTGCAGTTGCAGGCATTAGGTCTGATAATTCTTTGAGATCTTTTATTTTTTCCTTAGTTATTGGCAGCAATTGGGAATACTTTGGTTGCAGTGTCTGCTGGGCTAGATTGAATAAACTGACACTGTAGGATTTTTTCCCTTTCTGCAGTCTGACAGGATGGCTATTATCTGGGGTTGTGCGGTATGCACTAGATATTACGTAGCCTTCTTTGTGTTGAAAGTCAAATATTAACGTTCTTGCATCTGTAAATTTAGTAGTTGTTGATTTCCTAATGACAATGCACGTTTTTAGGACGTCAAAATCGAGAAAATCAGCCTGTTTTATTTCTACAACTAGGAAGCGCTGCGAAACGGCTGTAGTTATGGCCGTAACATAATCTTTTTTGGTGTAAATAATATTGCTGTAATTATTTTTTATATTTTGTTCAATTTGGCCAAATTGAGCATCACAGGGCATTGTCGAGTGACCAGAAAGTAGATAGATGTGTTCAATGTGAAGCAATGATGCGGAGTGAATTTCTCTGAGATACATTAAAACCTAAATTTTACCGTGAAAGAGTGCAGACTAACATCTAATTTTTTGCATAGGTAAAGCAAAGGTTTTAAAGGATAATTATACGACAAAAAACTCATTTTTCGAATTTTGTGGCGTTCGCCCCTTCTCCACCGAACGCGTCATATATTTTAAATAACTAATTTATTTTTTCTTTAAATTTTTAAAATAAATTTTTTAATAAATTTTTTCAAACTGGCAACAGGACATTGCTGTTTCTGCCTTGTCAGTAACGGTTTATCTGTGTTTTGTGAAGCGTGTAATTGTGTCTGGTGAAATATACAATCATATTGTATTATCATATGTGAGACCCCTCCTCGAATACTGCATTCAATTTAATAGTCCCTATTTGATACAAGATATTGAAAAACTGGAAAAAGTACAGAAACGAGCAACAAGAATGATCCCATCTCTAAGACAATTGACATATAAGGAAAGACTGGCGTATCTAAGCATGTTCTCATTAAAAAGGAGGAGGTTAAGGGGTGATATGATAGAGGTGTATAAAATGATAAAAGGGTTGGATAAGATAGATTTTCTGTCTCTTTTCATTAAAGATCACAATAATCAGACTAGAGGTCATAGTATGAAATTATTTAAGTCAAGCTGTAGAACAAATTTAAGAAAACATAGTTTTACAAACAGAGTAATTAAGTTTTGGAACAGTCTGACAGAAGAAGTGGTGACTTCAGATACGCTTGATTCTTTCAAAAGAAGGTTGGATAGTTTGATGTCTGCAAGGGACATCTGGTGATGGTGTTTAAGCCCATTTTTATTGCATGAATGGTACTAGTTTATTTCATATATTTTATGTGCATTTGGGTGATAGATCCCACAGCTCAACACAGGTGTTGTGGGATATAGGGAAGCAGCATCTTGGGTTAGGGGATACTCTCTGTCCTTACACACCCTATTTAAAGAGATTCCTCTGCCAAGCGGTGCCCCCCATAGTACTGTGAGGTATTGAAAAACTCATGATCTTCACTTGCCTCACAAACACCTTTAAATGGGAGACCTAAAATGGGTGCACACACATTTCTACATTACTGTACAGTCTTTACAGCCACACCTACACTTTTCCTCTTAAGTATATATATTGTAATGTATATGGATGTAAATTGTGACTTGGTCCGCAATTGATATGGACTGTGACTTATTTTTGGTTGGCATGGTACTGGTATTGATGGGTACCATAATGAAATTGACTGGATTCTTTGGATCTGATATATTTGTATGTCAGTTATAAATAGATATAGTGTGTAACATATTTGTGGATAGTAGCCTATTATGACTTTGATCCTCTGGATCCAGAGATTCTATCTTTAGTTTTAAATTGATAATTAATTAGTTTTAAATTGATACTTAATTAGTTTTGTAAAAATTGGTTATTGCCAATGTACAGGCAGTTTTTACATAGTGGAGCCACCTCGATGGGCCGAAGTGGCCCCTAGTGTGCCCACTATAAAAATTTCTTATGTTCTTATGTTGTAGCAACCAGTAACAAGCTTCAGATACTAGGGAATTTGGATGAAACAGTACAGTGTGAATTTACCATGGTTGAAGACTACCATTAGGAATCAGGACAATGAATTTTGTAATAAGAGAAGGAAAACCTGTAGAAGAATATGTATTCCAGGAGGTAATATTTCTAAATTCAATGAGGTAATGAAGAAGTTGCCTGGAAACTGAGGTAATAATATAATTCATTTAGGTATAAATGATTTAACAAACAAGGATAAAGATGGGAGATTTAAGTTGAAAAGAAATTCAGTAGCCTAGTAGTTAAACAGGGGTACAGGAAATTGATAAACTTTAAAAAATAGGCAGAGCAGGTGTAATGTAATGGGCATTTTACCAAGGGTGGGGTAAGCATGGAGTTTACAAGTAGAATTTTAGCCTTAAATGATAAAGTTAGGATGCTATGTAGTGAAGGGGTTGAGTTCATAGATTTGTGGGATAATTTTTATGAAAGGAGGGAGCTTTACAGTAACGATGGATTACATCTTAGTAAAAAGGAACTGCTTTATATGGGAGGCTTCTAGGAGGAAAATGCGAGTTCTTTGGGGTTTTGAAAGATAACTTCAGATCAACAGAGGGCATAAAGTATCAGGGTATAGGGGTCATGTCAGTTCAATGGTGAAAAAAAGTGACTATCACAAATTTTTTTTTTTTAAATTGGCAGACTTATAGATCTTGGTGAGTAAACAGAATGGCACTTGTTTCAACACTCTAGGTCATATGGTTCCGGAGATATGGCCATTTGAATTTTGTGAAAAAAGGTCAATTTCCAAGGTCATACCATATTTCAACATGAAATATCTCAGCTCCTATTACACTTGGGTCATTCCAGCTCAATTGGTACAGGGGTGGTCGGGTGACCATCTCCGATTTTCTTCAATTTTCAGGGTTGATTCATACACCATTCAATAGCTTAAATCTAAAATTTTAGCTTCCTCAGTCAAAAACTTTTAATTTTATGGTCGCTTAAATGGACCCCACCTTCGACAAAAAAATGCCCATGTTGGGCAGAGCTGGGCAGTATTTAAATACATTTGTATTTAAATACATTTGTATATTTAGAACTGTATTTATAAATACATTGTTTTTCATGTATTTAAATATAGTATTTAAATACTTTAATGAGTATTTAAATATAATGTATTTAAATACTCAAAATATAAAAATGTAAATACTTTTACTGGTTTAATACACGTTCTGTACTAGCACAGTACGACGCGTCGACAGTGTAGTACAGCATGGTTCATGCTTCAACGTGTCAGTTCAATCAGTTGTGTGCCACTCTTAGTCGTAAGCGGTTGATTTCTTTATCGTGTGCATCATGGCTTCAACAAGCAAATTTGTATGTATTTAAAATGTATTTACAAATGTATTTAAATACAATTGATGTATTTTGTATTTAGTATCTAAATACATTCGTAAAATGTATTTAGTATTTAGTATTTAAATACATTTCTCCCATGTATTTAGTATTTAAATACATTCAATGTATTTATTGCCCAGCTCTGATGTTGGGCTTGATCAACCAACGCCTTCATTTTGAGAGGCCTTGAAAAGTGTCTTCTAATAGGAGTAGAAGCTTCAAATTTGTCATGCCAATACAACTTCTGGTAGGCTTTTCAATTTTGCAAGCAAAAAGGCTGTGGAACAAATAGTTTCTAAGTTACAAGGGCTTAAATATGGCTCCATTTTGAAGCTTGCATCAATTCCTCCCACTTTTACGACTCTACCATTTTCAAAAGTTTTAGTTCTACATCAATCACAGCTGTTTTAATACTCCTAATAGTCTCTATGGGTTGTAAATTTATGAGTGAAATAAAAAAATGGTAATTATTCGTTTTTTGACCCAGTCTCTTTTTATACCGTAATGAGAGCAAACTTTTCTGGTCAATTTTGAGGTGTTCTGCACGAATCTGCCATCCATTTCCTGTACAAATGCGTAGTTTTCAAGATATCATCATCTTGAAAACTACGCATTTGCACAGGAAACGGATGGCAGTTTCGTACAAAACACCTCAAAATTAACCAGAAAAGTTTGCACTCGTCATTTTTGTTTAAACTAACGAATTTAAACAAAAATATCATGACTTAACCTAACCAATCATCAAGGGCGTACAATTGACCTAACCGGTGTCACGTACTGAACTGTCCGCAAATCATTAGGACCGATCAATTTGTGATGCGTGGTCTTTACGGGGGCTCCACCCCCGTACCCCCGAGACCTAAATTATACAAATGATAATGTAATAACATGTGCCAACCTTGCATGGGTAGTCCGCTAAATTTTGCCTGCCCTTAAACTGAAACGACACATTTATTTTTAGGATTTTTTTTATGATACCTAAAGATCTTCTGATCTTTTCTTAAAATACAAGCACTATTGCATTTAGGGCAGGTCACGGATGTCTTAATTATTCCGTGATTGAAAAAAAGGTCTAAACTCTTGTCTTCATCGAGGGCAATATGGTGGATCACGTCTTCAAACTCAAATATGCATAACTGACACGTCATACTTCGTCACAAAAAAAAAAAAACTGAAAAGAGTTCAACAGACGAAAAATTGCTAAAAATTATTTATTTGTAAAACAGGACAAATTGAATTACGCAGAAGTAGCCAGAATCACCAAAAATAAGAAATATTCACCAAATAGTCGATATATATATATTGAAAAAACACCAAAAATAGGAAATATATTTTAATAAAAAAACACATTTTATACAAATTTGCACAAGATAATATATATATTTTCTTATTCAGTTTTGATTGGTTATTCAATATATATTGCTGTTATAGCTGGGTGTGACTGGGTCAAAAAACGAATAATAACCAAAAAAAATAACCAAAAAAGGATTTATTTCTATTTTTTTAAATTTCCAAAAGTTGATATTTTCACAAAATTTGCAAAATTAACATCAACTTTAGGGCTTAATATAAAGGTGTCCGAAATTAGTCAGGGAGTTGATACTTCTAGTAAAGAAAGATACATATGTGTAAAAAAACATATATTAAGGAATAGATCTCAACTCAACTCCTTCATATAGTTTTGGTGATTCAAAGAAAAGTGCTTTTTGTGAAAAATCTCAAATTTCTGCAAAATTTGTAAATTTTTAAATTTCTATTTATGACATTGAATTGTAATTTTACTTCCATTTTATTACTTATTAAGTTGATTTACAATTGTAATAATATGTAAATAAGTCTAAAACATACAAGAAATTTAATATGTCTGTCAAACCAACCAGTGACTCGAAGGGCTCTGGGTAGCTCATTTCGCTTTGTATATTCTTATAAATGTAAAACATGATGGTTAATCATTAATGTCCAGGCCTATTTTATAGATCATGATCTTTTATTTTCAGAAAATTTAACTAGAGCAATTAACTTAATTTTACTGCCTGTAATAATGGCTTATTCTAATCAAGAATCAAAGTGCAGCTTTGGTAGGCTATGTACTTGGATGATCCATGTCATGAACACATAGACTCACCAGGAAGGTGGGTATGTATACCTTACATGAACTGACAGATGAAACAAGGAAACTGCTATTGTGGAGAACAAAAGCAACTGTAATCAACTCAAATAGTGCTACTGTATGCTACCACCATGAAAAAATGTTTGGAATGCATTACCAACAAATGCAACGTAGCTGCCAAGATCCATGGAGAAATCATCAAAAGAAGATAAGTAAATATAGGTACTAATATATTTATATTTCATAAAGAAGTTTATATTGTAAATTGTAACCTAAATTAGATATTTAATTTTAATAGGGTAGGCTATATACTGTGCTACTGAATGCATATGTTTTGAATATTTTATACGAATAGCCTATAACCAAATGTTGAGGTTTTAAAATTATTTTCCAATGTGTTTAGAGTTTATATTACCCTACTTTATTTGCAGAATCACTACAAATTATTGACAAAGACATAGCAACTAGACTGAATCTGATACCAGGACAGAAACTTTGCTCAACATGCTTCTCTAGAGCCAAGACGATTGAAGATGAAAAAGACTCAGGTAGTGATGAATATGTTCCAGAAGAAATAGTTACCGAGACATTTGATGAAACGTTAGGTTCACTAGAATGCTCACCCATTAAGTATGTAAGAGCAAGAGATCGAAAGTTTTATGCGCAAAGGAAACTAAAGCAAATTGAAACCAACAAAATCAAAGCTGTCAAAAGTACTTCATATGAAGCCTAGCATTTTGGATGAGGAAGCGGAGAAACCTATAGAGAGTGAGGAAGAAAAGTGTTATCAGCATATGATAGAGGAACTGAAAGAAAAGTGTAAAACTAGTACCAGACAAGAAAAGATACAAATTCTAACACTCCTTCCAATTGGTAAAACCTGGTCCAGAGAAAGAATTATGAAAGAATTTGAAGTGTCAGCCAGAATGGTTAATGCTATGAGGGCCTTAAAGAGAAAAGAAGGTATCCTTCCAATAATGAGAAATAAAAAGAGTAGCAAGGGTATAAGCGATGAAATAAAGGAAAGAGTGATAGAATTTTTCCAAAACAATGAATATACTAGAGAATGCCCTGTTAAAAAAGACTACAAATCAATAAAAACACCACAAGGGAAGGTTCACAAGCAGAAAATACTGTTGTTGACAAATATCAGAGAATTATATACGCTTTACAAAAATAAATATCCAAACGACAAAATCTCCAAATCAAAGTTTTTGAACTGAGACCAAAATGGTGTATGGGTGTGGGGAGTAAAGGATCACACAATGTATGCATTTGTGAAATACACCAGAACTTTAAACTTTTATGTGAATCACTCCCCATCAAAGTAGAATTAAGAGAGTTACTAGGGAAAATAGTCTGCAACACTGAAACCAGAAACTGCAGGATTAATAACTGCAAAACATGTCCTGGTTTAAATGAATTACGGGATTGGCTTCTTACCATTTTTGAAAACAATGATTATGACATGGATGATGAGGTTTCCTTTAAGCAGTGGCTTCATACAGACCATACCCAACTGGTCACAATGACAAAAAGTGTTTCGAATGTAGTAGAAGACATACCTATGTGAAAGTGCAAAAAAGTTGAAAGTACACCATTTCATAGCAAAAGCCCAATCAAAATATTTGTCTGACTGTAAAGAAAACCTCAATGATTCTACAGCATTAGTGCTTGTTGACTTCTCTGAAAACTAGTTTTATAATTCAGGATGCCATACAAGGGCATCACTGGGACAATACCCAGGCTACCTTGCATCCGGTAGTCTGCTATCAAAAAGTTGATGGTGAACTAAAAGTTACAAATTTTTGTGTAATATCAGATTCACTTACACACAACACAACTGCAGTTCATTCTTTTTTATGTGAAGCCTTGAAATTACTTAAAAGTCAGAATCCTAAACTGAAACATATTTGTTACTTTAGCGATGGCGCAGCAAGTCAATATAAAAACTATAAAAACATCATTAATTCAGTGTTACATGAAAAAGATTTCCAACTAACATGTGAATGGAACTTTTTTGCCACCTCTCACGGAAAGAGCCCCTGTGATGGTGTTGGTGGCACCGTCAAAAGGTTAGTTGCCCGGGCAAGTCTACAAGCAACAAGTAAAGGTCACATCACCAATCCAAAAGAGATGTTCGATTGGTGCAAATCTAATATTAATGGTATACAATTTCTGTACATTGATTCAGCTAAAATTGAGGAAAATGCTAATTTATTTGAGTTAGAAAAAAGGTATTCCTTAATTAAGACAATTCCAGGAACCCGTTCATATCACTGCTTTAGACCTTCATCAACAGGCATTAAACTGTACAAAATTTCTAGTGATGAAAATTTCTTTAACGTACTTGTTTGTAACTTTCCTTCCTCAATGCTACACAAGAAAATGTGGCTTACCAATATAAACCTGGTACATATGTGGCCTGTTTCTATGAAGGTGACTGGTTTGTTGGAAACATAGTTGAAGTGTGTGATACTGAGAAGGATCTATTAGTAAATTTCATGAGAAAGAATCCTTTTAAATGGCCTGAACAAGAGGACATTTGCTGGATTCTATTCCAACATGTTTTGTGTTCAATTGAACCACCTACAGTTGCTGGGAAAATGGGGAGACAGTACAAGTTATCAAATGATTGTTTATCTAAAATTGAGGAGTATTTTAAAAAAAGGCCTAAGTAACTACAGACCTGTATCAAGCTGAATAATAAATTGCCAATTTATGGCTGTGAGGCCATCGAGTGTTGAAGACAATCAGACTTAAAGCCTGAGTACAATAATAAATTCCTGAGTCAGTGTCTAAACATAAGAGTTATTAGCAGAGGTCGGGAGTCGGGAGTCGGAGTCGGGGCTTTTTTGAAGAGTCGGGAGTCAGAGTCGGGAGTCGGTAAAAATGACTGACTCCCAACTCTTTGATTCAATTTCTATATGCCAACAATTTACCAGAATACTACTCTGCCCTAAATAAATATCTTCCTGAACTAATTCTAGATTCACATTTCCACATTTGATTTATTGTTCTGGTAAATCTTAGCAAATGAATTTCATATTTCTATTTTAGGATACTAGGTACCATATAAAAATTAGCAATATATTAATTATTAATTTAATTAGCCCCTATTAGTAATGAGTCGTGGGCCTAGTAGAAAATCAGCAGTCTTTCAATATTTTAAGCTAAATGAGGATGAAAGTATTTTTATTTGTCAAGTAGAAAAGGATGGTAAAGAGTGTAATGCAAAAATTAGTGCTTACACTGGGAAACATGCTAATGCTCCAACTAGAGCCTCAAACTTGAAACACCATCTACGAAACAAACATCCCAATATTTATAAGGTTGTAGATCAGCATGATAAGGAAAGAGTCGGGAGTCGGAGTCAGTTTTTAAAAATACTGACTCGGGAGTCGGTTGATTTGGCCGACTCCCCACCTCTGGAACTTATTAGCTATATATAAGTTTACATACAAATTTACATAAAACACCACATATTAAAAAAAGAATATGAACTTATAGCCAATAATTCACATGCTTAAAAACTCAGGAATTCATTATTGTATATAGCTAAGTACTGTACACTTGTATTAAGGGAAGTAATACAACAAAGCTACTTAAATTTAAGGTTTTGTACTGAAAATGGTGGTTACTGCTAGTTTATCTGTACTAACTGCATAATTTAAATTACTAGGAAGTGCTTAAAGAGCAGTAGAACACGGTTCTACATGATTTACTTAGGGGTTATTCTCTGTCAGATCAACCAGTGCCTAACACCCTCATCTCTCAGATTTTGCTGAAATTTGGTTTATAAGGAGTTTGTGGGCCCTGAATCCATTTCTGAAATTATAAGGTCAATCCGACCAACGGTTCAAGAGATATGACCTCGGGAAATTTGAGGTCACTTGCGAGGTCACTAACATTTGGCGACCCATAACTTGGGTAATAATGGTCACAATTATATAAAAGTATATATATTTAGAATCAGAAAATGACAAGGAATCCAAATATGCAAGGTTTAGAACTCTAGGTTGAAAATAAAAAAGTTACACTGTAACCAAAATTTGAGGTCACGATTTGACCTCTGGGGTATCAAATGAGAATTTTTTTTAAATGTAAAAAATGAAGGCATTGGCATTGGCTATTAGAATCAGCAAAAAAAAGTTTGTTTATGTTAGTATTTTTCATGTAACTAACATATAAGTGAACACCATATTCATAAGTTGTGCGTCAATTCTACCTATTTTTTCACACTTAAGCTCATAATTTGACCTATAGAAATTAAAATTACATTTTTTTATAGATATAAAAACAAAGGCAAAAAATGTAAAATTGTATTTCACTGCTAATCTACACTGGCAATAATAGTTATAATAGTGAAAGGGGAAGACCTACTTAGAGGATTCATGTGCTAGCCTAATACACTTTTTGCATGCTCGATGCTCTCATCAATTTCTTTTTGTGGAAAAATGTATTGAATTCTGCTGCCTCCTCTTAGGGTAGGACAACTCATTACAGTTAATATATGATGTCCTGGCACTGCACATGAATCCTTGTTTGATGGATAATAATATGCACTTGATCCTGATGACCCAGAGGGATGTAGAAAGTTCACAGTGAAATCATCAAACTCTTCACAATATTCCTCCACAATTCCATACCAAACTTGCATGTCATAAATGCAGCCAACATACTCTCCTGGTTTGACACATTTTAGGTTACCAAGCATTGCAGGTTCATTAGTAAAATGACTTTTCCTTATTCTTTTCTTTTCTCCAATGCCACTTGAAATGGGATACACCATCAGTTCTTTCTTGTTTAGGGGAACAAATCTATGATATTTCTGAGTTCCAGGAATAGCCCTACTATCCTTGAATCGATGTTCCAACCGTTCTTCTGCATCTTTCAAATCAGCTGTAGTTACAAAGAAAAAATTTATCTTCTTGCTCAAGTTTTCTTCACAAAACTGAAACATGTGTTCTGGTGTAAGAATTTGCCTCTCTGTAGTTCTCTGCAAACTGGCACGAGCAGTAGCTCTTTTCACTGTTCCTCCAATCCCATCACATGCATTTTTGCCATGGGATGTAGCAAAGAAGTGCCATTCACAAGACAGACCAAAATCCTCTTCATGGTAACAGAGATTTGTGAAGTTGTATCTGTTCTTATATTGGCCAGCACATCCATCTGAGAAATAGTGCACCTTCTTCAATTGTGGGCATCTGAATTTAACATATGTCATAAGCTTCAATATGAATGAGTAAACCATTATAGTGTTGTGTTTTAGTGATGCAGATAAGAAACAGACACTAAAATGGCTAAGTTCCTGGTCTGCAGATGATCTATAATAGATGACAAACGGGTGAACTGTACACTGTGAATTGTCCCAGTGAAACCCTTGGGCAGCATCCTGGACAATGAAAGAATAATTCTCAGAGAAATCACCTACTATAACTACCTCGCGCTCTGAGGTGGTAGTGTTTCTTTCAACTGCTTGAAGTACTGTGATTGTTGCTGAGCAACAAAGTGATGACGAACCATGCGGGATATTTTCATGCTTAGGGATGATAAGTATTCATGAAGTGGCTCCACCTTATCAACCATTGTACAACGGTCAACAGTCACCCATTGCTTGTAAGATATTTCATTTGGAGCTGATTTCACACTGTCAAGTAACTCAAGAAAATCCAGGACACCCTCTTCTCTTGGGCAATCATTGCAAAGTTGCATCATGCAAGTCTCTCTTTCTGTACTGCAGACACTGTAATCCATAAGATCCTTGTATGAAAGACCTCTTTCTCCCAATGCAGCCAGCTGCAATTTTGGATTTTGATGGTATGTGCAGACACAGACAGAATGAGTCCCACCACTACCGGCAAGCACACAATATGATGGCCGTAATTTTGCAAATGTGGAAAATCCTATTTTGGGATTCTTTTCATCATTTTTATATAGTTCAAACATCTCTCTTAAATTCCCGAGGACCAATCGTTTTTGCACTTTCATTGCACCTTCAGCACTGATAACTTTCACGCAATCCTTTTGGCCAGGACACATACGACTAACCTCTTCTGACTCATAGAATCTTCTAACTATATCTTTGTGTTCTTCAGATATCACTTTTCCTTTGCTCATTAGTGGAATCTTCGGAAGGATTCCATGTTCTGATTTAAGTGAGCGGCTTCTTTTCACCATGTATGTTGTAGTTTGAAAGAAACTAGCTGTTTTTTCAATTGTGTATGGTGAGAGTGTCAATATTTGTAGTTTGTGATGGTGACATTTGCTCTCCAGGAATGACTGTTTCAATTCATTCATTAATTTGTCTAGATGTTTTTCAGATTTAGTTTCAGGTTTTGAAGTATCACTTACCTCCTCGGTAATTTGAACACCATAACTGAGTTCTAGCCTCTCCTTCAGGTGTTTCTGAGCAGATGATAGCTTACCATGAGCCTTGCGCTTTTTCTGGCTTAATGACAGCCCTTCTGAAAAGAACAGAAAAAAAAGGTTTCACACACCTGAATATTAGTAATTAAATATTAATTATAGTACCTTAAATGCTATATAATTGGCTATATAGTAGATCAAACAGACCTTGTAGTAAAGTATAAGTTATTATATTAATTTATTACTTACTTTTTTTAACTGGTGTTTGGTCCAGAAATGCTAGAACTGGTTCAACTGAAGTTGAAGGATTTTCCTTTATCAAGCAATCACTGTCATTGTCCAGATCTTGAATTGAAGAGATGTTACTCAAGCCACTGATAGTAGATGATTCATTTGAATCCTGCTCAGACTCGTTGTTTTCAGTGGTACTAAGTATAGTGGGGTTTTTCATTATCAGTGTCCAGCAGTTCACACACAACAATGAGTCTTTTTTCACTCTTCCAGCACATTTTTCAACAAGTACATCAGTCACTTTTCTAAGATTGATTGTTATGCGTTTCTTGTGTTTTTGAATAGGGTCCTGGCAGTATTTCAAGTGCCGAACCATTGTATTTTGATCTGTAAAGATATAGGATTTACAATTAGGTAATATATATTTTTTAGAAAATATAGCTATACACACTTAATATTTTAGGCCTTGATAGTCTCTGAGGCTCATTAAAACACCATACCCACCAGCCACCCACAGTGCTGGCTGGAACTGTACTAACCTGTAGACAAGGAATTTTGCAACTATCTGTGTTGATTCTGCACTTAGACAAGTAGCAACATGCTTCAACAGGTTTGTTTAGGCTACATGTGAGCTTAGTCTTCCCCTTTCACTATTATAACTATTATTGCCAGTGTAGATTAGCAGTGAAATACAATTTTTATTAAATTCTTGGAGCTTGAGGTCAAATTGATAGCTAAGATATAAAAATTCCTTGAAATGACAAGCAATTTATAAATATGGTGTTCACTTATAAGTTAGTTACATGAAAAGTACCAACATAAACAAACTTTTTATGATTGTTTCTATTAGTCAAGAACTCTGACTTTTTTTTTATATCTATAAAAAATGTAATTTTAATTTCTATAGGTCAAATTATGAGCTTAAGTTTGAAAAAATAGGTAGAATTGACGCACAACTTATGAATATGGTGTTCACTTATATGTTAGTTACATGAAAAATACTAACATAAACAAACTTTTTTTTGCTGATTCTAATAGCCAATGCCTATGCCTTCATTTTTTACATTTAAAAAAAAAATTCTCATTTGATACCCCAGAGGTCAAATCGTGACCTCAAATTTTGGTTACAGTGTAACTTTTTTTTTTTTCAACCTAGAGTTCTAAAACTTGCATATTTGGATTCCTTGTCGTTTTCTGATTCTAAATATATATACTTTTATATAATTATGACAATTATTACCCAAGTTATGGCTCGCCAAATGTTAGTAACCTCGCGAGTGACCTCAAATTGCCCGAGGTCATATCTCTTGAACCGTTGGTCGGATTGACCTTATAATTTCAGAAATGGATTCAGGGCTCACAAACTCCCTATAAACCAAATTTCAGCAAAATATGAGAGATGAGGGTGTTAATTTCAATTTTTTTTGGTTGATCTGACAGAGAATGACCCTTAGGTAGATCCAAGTATTGAGCCTACAAGCTGGTCCATCTGTTGTGTTAACTGCAAATGTAGTAATAATCTAGGTATATATTATATCTTTTTTATGAGTAAAACTTTAGATAATTTAACATTTGTGAATTAACCTACCAAGTAATAAAATGGAAGTAAAATTACAATTCAATATTGTAAAAAAAAATTTAAACATTTCAAAATTTTGAAAAAATTCAGACTTTTTCACAAAAAGTACTTTTCTTTGAATAGCCAAAACTATATGAAGGAGTTGAGTTGAGAACTATTCCTTAATATATGTTTTTGTACACATATGTATCTTTCTTTACTAGAAGTATCAACTCCCTGACTAATTTCGGACACCTTTATATTAAGCCCCAAAGTTGATAGGTATTAATTTTGCAAATTTTGTGAAAATATCAACTTTTTGGTTATTTTTTTATTTCACTCATAAATTTACAACCCATAGAGACTATTAGGAGTATTACAACAGCTGTGATTGATGTAGAACTAAAACTTTTGAAAATGGTAGAGTCGTAAAAGTGGGAGGAATTGATGCAAGCTTCAAAATGGAGCCATGTTTAAGCCCTTGTAACTCAGAAACTATTTGTTCCACAGCCTTTTAGCTTGCAAAATTGAAAAGCCCACCAGAAGTTGTATTGGCATGACAAATTTGAAGCTTCTACTCCTATTAGAAGACACTTTTCAAGGCCTCTCAAAATGAAGGTATTGGCCAATCAAGCCTAACATGGGCATTTTTTGTCGAAGGTGGGGGCCATTTAAGCAACCATAAAATTAAACATTTTTGACTGAGGAAGCTAAAATTTTAGATTTAAGCTATTGAATGGTGTATGAATCAACCCTGAAAATTTGAAGAAAATCGGAGATGGTCACCCGACCACCCCTGTACCAATTGAGCTGGAATGACCCTGCATACTCATTCCAAAGTGCTTTTTCAGTTCACTTTTCACTATGGTTTGTGGAGGTTGTGATTTGGATTACTATCAATTAATACAAGATATTTATAAAAAAGAAGACGGTGCTAAAGTTTTCTTTACCAGTCACAGTGTTTTACCTACTCGTGTATTTAAGGTAAGAAATTGCGAAAAAATGCGGGTTAGGTTAGGTAAAACACATTTTTCTGGTGTCTTTTTGTCATTTTTTGTTCAAATCTGAACTTCGTTTCTTTGGGAAATGAGCCGTTTTTTAGAAATTTTAAAATTGAAAATTTCTCAAAAATGGCTCATTTCCCAAAGAAACGAAGTTCAGATTTGAACAAATCATACCAAAAAACACCAGAAAAATGTGTTTTGGTTCAGAAAGGAGAGGGAGCACTAAAGCGAATAATTACCAAAACTTCTTATGTTCTTAGGCCCAACTCACCACAAATAGTGCAAATGGGTAAAGCTAAAGTAATAACCGAAAGCTAAACAGCAATAAATAAATAAAACAAACGTAATAATATCGGTATTATTATAGTATTACACCCGTCTGTCCAGCAATTATTATATATGCATTAGGTAGATTTTTTAAATTCTAAGACACTTTTCTTCTATAGCATTTCTGTCCAAATGCTTCTTTTTTGAGATATAAACTTTTTTTGGTGTATCTAGTGTGTTCGTACGTTCGTTTGTGTGTTCATTTGTGTGTTCATTACATGTCTGCCCAATCACTGCGCTCCATCCATTTCGAATTTGAATTACTTTCATACCGGAATGGAACACTCATTCAGAAGTACATTAGGCCTGGCTCTGTGATTTATAGTGATTCCTGGGCTGCCTACAAGACTAAGTGATTTAGGGTAGGATAGGTTAGGTTAGGTCAATTTTGAAGGTGAAATTTATGTTTTTCCTATGGTTTTTGATGTTTTAAACGAACATTCCTGTTTTTCTTTTAGATTAGGATAGGTTAGGATAGGTCAATTTTGAAGGTGAAATTTATTTTTCCTATGGTTTTTGATGTGTTTTGAACGAATCTGACCTTCAAAACCATCGGAAATGACTCGTTTTCGATTGCCAGCTGGGGGGAGGGGGGTTATCTCAAAAACGAGTCATTTCCGACGGCTTTGAAGGTCAGATTCGTTCAAAACACATCAAAAACCATAGGAAAAACATAAATTTCACCTCCAAAGGGAGACGGGTGTAATACTATAAATTTACCGTCAATTTTTACGATTTTCGATTTTTTGGCCTACTTCCCATACAAATTTATATAGAAAAAAGTGAGTATCGGTAGGGGGGGTAGCAAAGGTCCCACAGCCTTGATTTTTGATGTGGATACTACTGTTACAAAATGATCAACCTCACAATATGTACCTAAGCAAAATCTTGACCTTGACCCCTTTTCGACCCGGCCTAGTGTATATATATCCATCTCATAATTGTAAGGTTAGTGAAAAATTCACTTAATTTAGAGCTAGCATTTTTGGACTCTTGTGGCATCATTTTTTTGGGGCACTGCGCATCCTTCCTACTCATTTGTGGAATGCGGCACTTACAGGGCGTGGTCTTATAGAGAACTCTCTCGCAATTCAGTTTGGTTGTTTAGATACAAGATTGTTGCATCGTGCAATGGTGTCGGTTGTGTTGTTGTTGCAAGGTTTAGAAATACCATAAATAGTGCCTCTTTTGTTTTTTATCTTAATTTTATGCAACTGAGGCCTAAGGTAGGCCCACATCGAGTCAGCAACCCTGAGGTAGGACCTAAGAGGACCTCCAAGTCCGTAAGTTTTTAGTCTAGCTTAACTTGGGCTGTAGGTTGAACTGGCCCTTCAGAGCTTGGCCGTTCAGGGCTCAGCTGGGATTCTGAACCCAATAAAATAAAAAATAACACTAATGCTTTTTACATAATATAATTATCGTGTCACTGGGTAATAAGTCAATCTTCACATTAATGAAACACAGAATGTTTTTGATAACACTTGGCCCATCTCAAGATCCTTCCGTCATCGTTTCGTTCCGAAATCCTAGCCTATGGTGACTCTGACGCGGCTGTGCAAGTTTTTCATGTTGGCCTTCACCAACGCCACAGCAATTTTTAGCAGTAATTAAAATTCCCAACTTTCACATTTATAGTATATATTAAACTAATAGTAAAAGTTAACTAATACTTTTTAACACTTCCATAGAGTGTAAGTCTGTAAATATACCTAAAGTAATAAAAACTATTTATTTATTTGCTTAATCTTTCATTTCAGATTTCAGAGCATTTACCTCGCCTTTAGAAAATATTTTGAGCAATTTCTGCAGTTAAAATTCACTCATTCACTCGTTTCGTTCGTTCCTCCGTTCGCAAGTTTAAAGGCCTCGCTCGTTCGTTCGTTCGTATGCCCGCTATTTCAAGGTCACTGTTTGTACCTTATAGGACTATGAATATAGTGTCGGATGTCGCTATAAAATTTTGAAGATATACAGTATGTATTATTATTAGTTAAGTATTGTGGACCATCTGATGAGATTGTAACCGCGTAATCTTGGCACATTTACAAATTTTATTGGAGAAGTAACACAACGGTTCATTGACTTTAAACACTTTTAATTTTTATAGGAAGAAGGAGCATGAAACTGACAAGCATCAACAGCACAGAGAACATATACATCTTTATTACATACATTACAATTTCTAGCTAGATTTATTTCACTATGCCTTTTGCTTTCTAATCAAACTAGTTAGCTCATTTCTTAATTGCCTATAATTATCCAAGTCCACAAGGCTATTACTGCTTTTAAATTCCTTGCATGACTTTTTTTATTTTTAATCATTTTAACTATTTCCTCATTCCATCATAAAGGTTTTCTAATCTTGTTATTCCTAACAGTTCTGAAAGGAATACTCTCACATTGTATAATTTAGGCCGGGTCGAAATTTTATATTGAAAAGGTACATATTGTGAGGAGTTTGAATGGAACACAGAAACTCCCTCATTAATTATTTTCGTTGTTTAAAGCCTCCTACCCCTGGCACAATTTTTCACTTTTTGACCTATATTGAAGAATATTCCATTTATACAAGACTTACTCTACATTCAGGTTTTTTGATGACATAAATCTTTATTAACGTATAATATTATATTTAATAATGTACAGTATTAGGAAAATTAATTAAGTACAGCAATATATTCACAAGAAAAAATTAGAGGCATAATAAATATGCTAAAATTCAATTAACTTTTTCATTGTTCCTTATCACATCAAAAGGGAAGAAATTTTCAATATCATTAGGAAATTTTATTTCATATGTTTCTTACTCATTCCATTGGGCCTTCCATTCAAACTTGGGCAGTTTTCGCCTTGATTCTAATGAGTTTAAGATAAACTTTTGACGGTTGTCAGATCCTATTCTTTCCTGACAACCTGACATGCTCTTGTTACTAGGTTCACTGCCCTTTCCACACTTTGACTGTGGCATGGAAAAGAAACTATCTCCAGTGGCTTACATCGAGCCTGTAGTAGCTCATCGTCGCTAAAATTGTTTAGCAGCAGTGGAGGATTAATGATCTCTTTTTGCCAATCAATCATCTCGGTGTAGTCAGTAGACTGGAAATTGAGGGTTCAAGGCAACTCAAAGTTTCTGATACCTGAAAATCCTGTTCTTGAAAGGATGATTTTCTGAATAGCTTGCTCCCTAATTTCTAGTCTCTTGTCAGTTACCATTGATATGAGTATATTTTCTGGGTGGGCAAAGTAGGCGTTATTCTTTAATACTGGTTCTATGATTGATCTATGGTGTTCATCTAAATTTCGAAGCAAGCACATTAAATGCCAAAAGTTATATCCACCATCAGTTGCATTTGGATGAGATTTTATCCAAAACCACCCTGGAGCATAGAACTGCATAATAATCTTGATTATATCTTGAAGGTTTTTATCAGGATTTGGCGTTGAGATATATAATCGAAGGACCCTGTTGGCTAGAGTTAACCAGCGGGCATGGTGAAGGGTATCTGGGGATCGAGTGGCCAGATCTTGAGAAGTGTCTCCAGTTTGCACTGCCAGACACATATCATAGAGATATCTTTGATCACTGCTTAGCTCCTTCACAACATTTGCTGGAATTTCTTTAATGCTTCCCTTTACGCGAGAATATTTGACTACCACCAATTTTGTTAAATCTTTTTTCAGTTTATTCCCAATTGAACCCACAAAAGTATTTGGATCTGTTGTTTTACCATCAATGGCTTTGTAGACGTGCATAAAAGGCAGCTCATTCAAATGCAAGAGGCACACCAACCACTGCACTGGTCTGTTAAGATGAATTTCAACCAGTTTTATGGCTCCACCAATTTTTCCTGTATTTACAGGAGTACCATCACAGAGTAAGCTTTGATAATATCTGTGCTGTTCGAGTCTGTAATAATAGTTATCAACTCTTCTGCTATGCAGCGAGCAGTTCCATTATCTGGTGTGACATGGTCTACATAGATGCTTCCAGGTTCTTTCACAATAACAGAGTGTTCTTCTTTTATCTTTCCACTTTTAGTTAATGTGTTATCTTTCCTTTCATCAAATCCAAGGCACTCCATCTTCAGATTTTCGGATTTAAACCTAAAGTACCGTATTTGTTTCACCCAAGCGATTTCCTTCTCTTTCTAATTTCTTTCTGTCAAGCATGTTGGTGTGGTTAAGGATGCCCATATCTTTTAAAGCTGCATTGAGTATTGTAGCTGCAGTTCTACAACTTACACGATAACGATCTGCTGTTAATGCTTGGTTTTTATAGGAGTGCCTGTTCTGAATATTCTCAGTCAATTCTAAATCAGCCTCATAATCTACATCCTGACTCTCTGAATCTACATTCATGTGTTCTTCGGTATTTTCTATAAATTCCGATGGTAAAACATTGGTGGCTTCAGTCATTTTTTCTTGTGCTTTTAGTTGACGGTTTGTGCTTCTTGGGCTCTTGCTAAAGATCTCTTCTTTGTTGAACTAGCTATGCGATCAATTGGTCCTAACTGATTTTTTCTTTGTTTTTGACCCACAAAAGACTCCAATTCTGCCATTGGTATTTTATCCTTACACCTGCAAGATTTCCTATCAATTCCCTTATCATAGCATTCACAAGAAGCTATATCAAACATTTCATCATACTGAGCTACTTTTACGGCAAAACTTTCATTTTTTCGATGTAACGGCACCTTGTTCAATTTTGAGGCTTCTTCTATTAGTCGACTGACTTTAAGATAGATACTTTTGGTGTTAATCGTAGGAAAAAAAAATTTCATCCAAATGTCTTCAATATCTTTTACAACAACCCTATAACAATCATTAACAGTTGCTGATCCCTTTGATTTAGCTTCTTCACGACGGCGTACAAAAAGGTAGTGTCTCACAACATCTACTTTTGAAGGAGTCATTGCTGCTGGGAATTCTTAGGATATCCAAAGACTACATTTGAGGACTTGCTTCTAGTAGTCATAGTTTATATTCAGAAGTAAAATCAAATTATATGCAATTTATAATTTATGATAATCCAGATTATAATTAAAGCAAATGCAAATTATTTCTATTTATCTGAAAATTTATTTCTATTTATCTGAAACATAAAAATATGAAGCATTAAACAAACAACTTATGTAACATATAACATTAAACATATGCAAATATGAAGGTAAAAAAGGGAGGAGGGGCATGTGATAGGGGTAGTAGGGTAGCACATGCTTGGTTTTTTAATATTTTGTTAAAGTGATAAAAAAAACCTTCTCACATAGTGTCTTTTTAAGAAATAACATTTTTTCCCATTTAAATATATGCAAATATAAGGGTAAAAAAAAGGGGAGAGGATGTGCTAGGGGTAGCAGGGGTAGCACATGCTTGATATTTTAATATTTTTGTTAAGATAATAAAATGAAACTTCTCACAGAGTGTACTTTTTAAGAAATAAAAAATTTCCCATTTTCGACCCGGCCTATAATGTACATCCTCTAAAATTTTTTTGAATCTAGACCACATCTCAATAGCATTTTTATTGGCAAATTCATTATTCCACTTTGCTGAGCCTAACAACTCCCTAAATTTACTGTAGTTACCTTTTGAGAAGCAAGAAACTAAATCGTAATTTTTTACTTGATCCCTATTTAATTCGATCTTAAAATGTATGATCAAATGGTCACCATTCCCTAATGACTCTCCTACTGCAAGTTCCCTAATAACATCATAATCATTGAAAAGAACGAAATCTGAGATTGCTTCATCCGTAGTTGGTGTGTCTACAAACTGCATTAGAAAGCTATCATTACAGCACGCAATGAAGAAGTTTCCTTCCCTATTATTTCCTTCTAAAAGGCTCCAGTCTCTACGAGGTAGGTTGAAATCTTCCATAATTAATGTTCTTGTACTACAACCTTTATTTATTTCTTGAACTATACTATCATCAGAGCTGGGCAGTATTTAAATACATTTGTATTTAAATACATTTGTGTATTTAGAACTGTATTTATAAATACATTGTTTTTCATGTATTTAAATATAGTATTTAAATACTTTAATGAGTATTTAAATATAATGTATTTAAATACTCAAAATATAAAAATGTAAATACTTTTACTGGTTTAATACACGTTCTGTACTAGCACAGTACGACGCGTCGACAGTGTAGTACAGCATGGTTCATGCTTCAACGTGTCAGTTCAATCAGTTGTGTGCCACTCTTAGTCGTAAGTGGTTGATTTCTTTATCGTGTGCGTCATGGCTTCAACAAGCAAATTTGTATGTATTTAAAATGTATTTACAAATGTATTTAAATACAATTGATGTATTTTGTATTTAGTATCTAAATACATTCGTAAAATGTATTTAGTATTTAGTATTTAAATACATTTCTCCCATGTATTTAGTATTTAGTATTAAATACATTCAATGTATTTATTGCCCAGCTCTGACTATCATCAACTTCCCGTGGTTGGTTTGGAAGTCTGTAAAATGCACCTATCCAGATATACTCTACTTGATACACAAATATCAACCCAAATTGATTCTACCCTGTTGTCCAATTTAATACGACGCTGCCAGTGCCAAAAAAAGTGATGCCACAAGAGTGCCCAAACAATGATGCCACAAGAACCCAAAAATGCTAGCTCTAAATTAAGTGAATTTTTCACTCACCTTGCAATTATGAGATAGATATATATAGGCTGACCATACGTACCGTTTTGAACGGGACAGTACCGTTTGTTTTATATTTCCTGGCCGTCCCGTCGTTTTAATAAAAATGTCAATTTTGTCCCGGTTTATGTACTTACTTTTTCATGAATACAGAATATTACATAACCCCCGTCCCTTTTTTGCCATCCCAATGTCCCGTTTTTGTCTCAAGGAAATATGGTCAGCCTAGATATATACCTTAACTTAATATATACAAGCAATGCTGCATCAATCAGCTTAGTCATCATATCGCTTTGGGATAACAATGGCTCTTCCTCTTCTAGATTTTCTAACATTCCGCAAGGGACGCTCTACTGGCGATCTTCTTGCATATCTCTCTGACTCTTGGTCATCCTCCTTTCGGGATTTCGATGAAACTTTTGCAAGTGCGCTTAACATATCAAAAGCTTTTGGTAAAGTCTGGCACAAATCTTTAATTTTGAAACTGTCCTCCTTCGGTTTCTATCCTTCTATCTGTGCCTTCATCTCTAATTTCCTTTCTGGCCGATCTATAACTGCGGTTATAGATGGCCACTGATCTTCTCCTAAAGCATCAACATTGGTGTTCCTCAGGGTTCTGTCCCATCACTCACTCTTTTCCTTTTAGTTATTAGTGATCTTTTAATTCGTACTTCCTGTCCTATTCAGTCCAGTGCCGATGATTCCACTCTTCACTTCTCCACCTGCTTCCCAAAGCGTCACTCTCGACAATCACTACATGATTTGCGTAGACGGCTATGGGACACCTGACCTCTGATCTTTCTGCTATATCTGATTGGGGCAGAGAAAACCTCGTGCCTTTCAGTGCCTCAAAACCTCAGTTCCTCCATCTGTCTACTCGTCACAATCTTCTACACGACTATCCCCTTACCTTCAACAACACACAACTCAATCCTTCCTCTTCTCTTAACATTCTTGACGTTTCCTTTTCTCGTGATCCTTCCTGGAAAGATCACATATACTCTCTTTCTAAAACAGCTGAGAAGTTAGGTGTACTGCACCACCTCCGCGGTTTTTTCACTCCCACTCAGTTGCTGTCTCTGTACAGGGGTCTTGTTCGCCCCTGTATGGAGTATGCTTCCCATGTTTGTGGTGGTTCAACCCACACAGCCGTACTTAACCGGGTGGAATCAAAGGCTTTTCGTCTCATCAACTCCCCGCCTCTTACTGACTGTCTTCAATCTCTCTCTCTCTCTCTCTCTCTCTCTCTCTCTCTCTCTTCGCTGCAATGTTGCCTCACTCTCACTGGAAGTTCACCCAAAGAAGGGTGACCCTCTTTCAACCCTCCAACTATCGTTCAATTGCTTTGATTTCTTGCCTTTCCAAAGTTTTTGAATCAATCCTTAATAGGAGGATTCTTAAACACCTTCCTTCTCACAATCTTCTTTCAGATCGTCAGTATGAATTCCGCAAGGGACGCTCTACTGGCGATCTTCTTGCATATCTCTCTGACTCTTGGTCATCCTCCTTTCAGGATTTTGGTGAAACTTTTGATATTGCGCTTGACATATCAAAAGCTTTTGATAGAGTCTGACACAAAACTTTAATTTCGAAACTGTCCTTCTTTGGTTTCTATCTTTCTATCTGCCTTCATCTCTAATTTCCTCTCTGGCCGATCTATAGATGCAGTTATGGATGACCACTGTTCTTCTCCTAACTATTAACAGTGGTATTCCTCAGGGTTCTGTCCTATCACCCACTCTTTTCCTTTTATTTATTAATGATCTTTTAATTCGCAGTTTCTGTCCTATTCACTCTTATGCCGATGATTCCACTCTTCATTTCGCTACCCGCTTCCCAAAGCGTCCCTCACAGCAGTCACTTCATGATTCGCGTAGGACGGCTATGGGGCACCTGACCTCTGATCTTTTTGCTATATCTGACTGGGGCAGAGAAATCTTTGTGACTTTCAATGCCTCAAAAACTCAGTTCCTCCATCTGTCTACTCGTCACAATCTTCCACACGACTATTCCCTTACCTTCAACAACACACAACTTAACATTCTTAGTGTTTCCTTTTCTCGTGATCTTTCCTGGAAAGATCACATATACTCTCTTTCTAAAACAGCTTCTAAGAGGTTAGGTGTGCTGTACCGCCTCCGCGGTTTCTTCACCCACACTCAGTTGCTGTCTCTGTACAGGGGTCTTGTTCGCCCCTGTATGGAGTATGCTTCTCATGTGTGGGGTGGTTCAACCCACACAACCATACTTGACCGGGTGAAATCAAAGACTTTTCTTCTCATCAATTCCCCGCCTCTTACAGACTGTCTTCAATCTCTCACTCTCTCTTTACTATCGCTATTATAACGGACATTGCTCTTCTAAACTCTCTCACTGCATGCCTCCTCCTTTAAGGAGAGCACACAGCACCAGACTTTCTACACTTTCTCACTCCTTTTCTGTTCAACTATCTAACACAAGGGTTAATCGGTATTTTCAATCTTTCATCTACTCAACCGGTCAACTCTGTAACAATCTTCCTCACTCCATCTTTCCTCCTGTCTATGACCTCCCATTTTTCAAACGCAAAGTGTCTAAGTATCTCGAAAACCCCCGGCCTTGATTTTGGCTCTCTTCTTCCTTTATCGGGGGTGGGGGGGGCGCTTTCACGAGCGTTCGCCCTTAGCCCCTCCTTCTTGCATAAAAAAATACATTACTGCCCATCTCTGTGTACGAGCGCTATAAACTATCAATAGCGCTGCACTCCAGGCATGGTGATAAACCACTGAATGTAATTAAGGCTAAGTAACTTACCTTCGATGAATTCGGTCACACTTTTCGAATACTTTGTTCAAAGTGTCCCACCTTTACTCGCACACAACAACGCAGGCGACGAAGAAACTGATTAATTACTTTGTCAACTTGTTCTTATGAGATGTCATTCCAGGCTTTGGTCAGTGATTGTTTTAATTCTTCCACCGTCTGGAAAGATCCTTGCTTGTTACCAAATACGCGCTGCTGCAATAATCCCCCTATAGAAATAGTGCATTGGGTTGCAGTCCGGACTACTGGGATTTACTGGGTGGCCATTCACTTTTTACCATTGAATTGGGGCAATGGGGCACATTATAATGGAAAAATCTTTCGGTACTTTCAGACATATGCCATCGTGCTTCATCTTGTTGAAAAATGTACCACGCATTTTTACTTTTGGCTTCCATATCGGGAATTAATCTGTTTGCCAACACATCATTTTTTATGCCTCACAATTAAGTCGAATACCCTATTCAATAAAAACGAGACGCGTTTTGCTAAATTTTGAAGTAGTGTCTGAAACCATTACTGATTTGGGGAATTTGGTATTTCTATATGGTAGCCTATTTGCAGGAATTTGCCGCTTCTTGGGAAGATGTGAATAGAGGTTATTGTTTTGTGAATTACGTGGTAACTTGATATAAAACACCTCATCAGAAAACCACTCGTTCAATTGACGTCTGCTACACGATATTTTTCTAATAATCTCCTGCAATATTTATTGGTTGCGCTTTTTCTTGCAGGTATCAGCGCGTTCTTGTACAGACACTCGCTTGTATCACTTACATTGCAAGTCATTCTTTATCATTCTATATACTGAACTCTGAAACTTGAATAGATTGTGAAATTTCCTTGACGCTTAAGCCAGTGGCTGGTTGCTGTTCTTGGTTACAGCTTTGGTCAGCAACTTGATCAATATGGCCTTCAGTTCGAGCATATCTTAGTCTACCGCTGCCACGCTTCTGGAACTTGTTTTCATTTTTATAATTAGCCTATGCACTGCACTTAGCTTCCAATGAGGATACACCTCAGAAAGCTCCTTTATAATTTTTCTCGCACCATAGTTTTTATTCAAATAATAATGTTTTATTACAACCTTTTCTTCACTTGAGAACATCATTTTAACAATCGATTACGGAGATAATAGAAGGTGAAAAACAAACTATAGTAATCAGGGGCGCCGCTAGGTGTAATAAAAAATTACGCACAATGTGTGCGCCGAAGGCGCTTTCCTTCTAGGGGGGTCCGGGGTCATGTCCTCCCGGAAAATTTTTAATGCATTGCCCCGTAGGCTGACCATACGTACCGTTTTGAACGGGACAGTACCGTTTTTTTTATGGGTTCTGTATGGGTTCTGTCACTGAAGAATAATTGTAAGCTCAATATGTTTATGTACTTACTTTTTCATGAATACAGAATATTACATAACCCCCGTCCCTTTTTTGCCATCCCAATGTCCCGTTTTTGTCTCAAGGAAATATGGTCAGCCTATGCATTGGTGTAAAATGGTGCAATTTGATGCGTTCTAGGAGGTTTTTTTTATGTCAGTTTGATGAGCAAAAAAGTAGAAATATTCAAGATATATCAGTAATAAAAACCATTTCGTTCCCTCCATGGAACTCATCAGGTGGTGATAGGAAAACATCAAGAATCCCTATAGATGTCCCCACGATAGTTTTTTTAAAATTTTTTTTTAAATATTTTATTTATTTATTTATTTTTTTTAAATGTATTTTTTTTTCAACTTCGGACATCAGCCACCTCTTGTATCTCAGTCGTCTGACTCTCCACGATCGAACGCTAAAGCAATACGTCTATGTCCCGTTGCATCGAAGTTCCGCAAAACCCTCTCAGCATCAATCTCTTTTTTACGATGTATATTCATAAGTGCAAGCCCTGAAAGCCTATTGTCTGTCATTGTGTTTCGCAAATACGTTTTGAGTCTACGAAGACTACTAAAAGACCTTTCAGCTGATGCCGTTGATACCGGCATTGTGAGAAGAATTTGAAATATTGTGTACAAATTGGGGTAAAGCATATGACTTTCATCAAGAGCTTCACACAAACGTGCACACTTCACAGCCTGTGTCTCGATTGCATGCTTCCACATTTCGAGCTCACAATCGGCAGCGTTTGCGTTAGGCAGTAACGGGCCATGTTTCTTTTATCACCCCCCCCCACATTTCATCAGTAAGATGATGTATTTTGTTGCTCAGAAGATATTGAGCCTGAAGTCTTGGTCTTGAATCACAAAGTCTGTCTTTCAGCTCTGTTATCAAGTGGTCTACAAACTCATTGAACAAATTAAGGCGCCAGTATTCTTTTGGCAAAACAGCTGGAATATTTGCTCGATGAGCCTGCCTTGCAGTTATGCGGGGCTTTGCAATCGTAATATCTTTAGACTCAGCGAAGGCCTCAATTTGTTCCCAAATTTCATTGTAAAAAGTATCATCCACACGCTTCGTAGCAAAAAATTCTACAATTAAATGACCTTGATCTGAAGCCCTGACGAGGTCACACTCAGGGTTCTGCAGACCATCAGATCAGATATGGGGGTGAGGTATTTCAGAGTGTTTGAACACAAAAAGTGCAACAACGAATTCCGTTGAAGCAATAGACTTTTGAAAAGACAATGCCTGTGAACTCATTTTAGTGTCCTTGAAGGACTGCAGTTGACCTAAGGTTTCAGAGATGGACTCAAAATTTTCAATAATTGACTGGACACTTTCTGCATGTTGAGACCAACGTGTTTCACAAAATCGTTTGATTCTCTTGCCATCTGGGTTTGCATCCAAGTAGACCTGCAATCGTTGAGGGGATGAGGTGATGAAATATAACAATTCACTTGCTATATTATACATATTCCGTACTTCAGGAACTTTGCATGAATGACAGATAGCAAGATTTAGATTGTGGTTTCGACAATGCACATATACCGCATTTGGATACATACTGTCTTTGAACCCTGGCTTGAACCGCTCTTACCTCGCCACTCATGTTCCCAGCTCCATCGTACCCCTGACCAACAATGTTATTAGCATCCAAGCTTAAATCTTGCAGCTTGTTAAGTAAGCCGTTTGTCAGTGTCTCTCCAGTCGTGTCACGGGTCGATGCGAATGAAACAAACTCTTCTCTAACACTGTGCTCCCCGTGCGTATTGTGGACGGACCTGAGACAAAGCGCAACCTGCTCTGAATTGCTAATATCAGCAGACTCATCAACGAGCACTGAAAAATACTTTGATTGTTTGCAATATTTTATAATGTCATATCTGATTTCATTGCCGCAAAGATCAATGAACTCGTTTTGAATTTGATGACTAATATATTTAGCATGAGGATGAGCTGCCCTCAAATGTTCTCTTACCGCGGCGTCAGTCTCCGCTCGGAATTCCAGTAGAGCACAGAAGTTACTTGTCTGGTCTGTTTTCCCCCGCAAAGCAATATTTTGTTTGCCACATAGAATAATGGTTTTTATGATTGATAACAATGCGGATCTATTTCTCTCGAGTTTTTCTTTATATGCAGTGGATAGACTTTCTGCAATACTTGACTGCTGTTTGTTATAAATATTCATAAAATGTTTGCTTTGTTCAGCAGCAGCCCATAGGTGTTCTTGTGACTGAAGATGGCCATCTACAATCTTTTTGGCATTGCTCCAATCTATCAGCGGCTTTGTGCTTAAAATATTTGACTTTTTGCTAAAAGCAACACATGCATTGCAAAAAATTGCATCTAAATTTTGGCTGTAACTAAGGGTTGGGTATTTTTCTTCGTCAAACACAAATTGTGGTACCCTTCGCTGTTTTCCACCACTTAATCTAAGGGGCCCATTCCAATATTTGGAGGGTGGTTTAAACTTTTTTGTCATGATTTCAAATTTTTCGGAATCTGATCTATCCCTCTCGGGATTTAGAGTTACTTTCCCTATGTCAAATGTTTCAGATTTTGCGACTACTTCGGATTTCAATGTACTGTCACATTTACTAACCTGACAAATGAACTTGGTCGACGACTGACCTTCATTTGAAGCCACAGTTTGAGTGTATGTACTGGCCGCCATTCCTACATCGGTATCGCGAACACTCTCTTGGCAAGAGAACTTGGTCGATTGACGTTCATCAGAACATTCATTTGTATTATCAGTACTAGTACAGTACTACTGACTTTAGCCTTCTTTCCCCAGAAGTCTAAAACACTTCTCTGTGTTGGACCTGAACGTTTACTCATAATAAATATTTAATACTGTCTTGTAAACACAATTAATATACAAGTTCACGGCACCGAAATCACTTTCGAAAGAGAAATTATCAGAGAAAAACGAACGATCCACCAACTCCTGACGTCAAGCGTGCACTGCCTGAAATTCCTTTTCGACGCCACACGAGAACGCAATGTTGCCACTGTCCTTATTCATTTGTCTGCAAAAGGTTAAAAAATATTATTGCAGCAATATGATGGTTCTATAATTATTTAATCCTTAAAAAAATTTGTTAACCAACTGAAAACAAAACATACGCACGTGCGTATTGTGCGTTAAGGACGCGGCGCCCTTGGTAATTCACGCACATCGCCAGCGTACAGTGAGTTCCCGCTCAGCGTCCTCTTTCTTAACGTTATGCCGATTTAACGTTGTCAATTATTTGTGGATATTTTCTCACAACGTTTCCCTCATTATCCGCTTTAACGTTGTTGCGTTCCAGTCTTTTTTTGTTGCCACCACTTGGTTTCGAGAATTTTCCAGAGAATTCTGAACTCACTGAGGCTGTACTCCGCCTGACGTCACTTTCCCCGCGCGCCAAGCAGTATTTAAACGGCATGCAGGAGAAAATTCTCATCAGTTTTTGTCCGGTAAAGGGCAGGTAAAGCACCTTTACCTGCATTATGGCCAAAAAAAACTTTCATCGTCACCCTCAAGCATGGAAACTCTTAAGAAGAACAGAAAGTCAATTCCGTTGAGCACGAAAGTGGATGTTCTTGATCGCTTCAATGAAGGAGAACGTGCTGTGGACATCGCTGCTCTGGGTTTACCGGCGACGACTGTGAAAACCATTCGAGACGAGAAAGTAGAGCTTAGATTTATCGCATGAAGCAGGTTTCGACGAGCGTGAAGACAAAGATGTCATCGAAGTTCTCGATTCCCATCAAGAAGAACTTTCCAACCAAGATCTCAAGGATTTGGAAGAAATGGAACAAAAAGATGAAGAAATAGGTGAAGAGGAGGCAGAACCTGCCAGAACTCCAGAGTTGTGGGCGCTAACTGATAAATATAGCACCGCTAACGCTAATGCAAATAAATTCTAGCGCCGCTAACGCTAACAGTTTTTAAAATTAGCGGCGTTAACGCTAACGCTAATTTTGGCGCTAATTTTTATGAAATGTATAGCTAAGTACTATTTTATAATAATAATAATGCATTTGTATATATTTATATGTATTCGCTATTTGTTATTATCTTTTATAGTGTCAAATGGGAACAAACTTATATCTTTAAAATGATTATTGGGTATTCAAGAAAATTGAGTAATTTGATATTTCTAATTAAACTTGTTTATTGGAAAGACATTGTTCTCCTTTATATACTCAGTTCAAGAAACTGTTTATTATTATACATTCTGCGTTCAGCATTATGCACAAAAAGCAACGTAATATAGAGAATACCATTCTAAGACTGTAATAATTTTAATTTATATTAGCGGTTAGCGCCTAACATTGCCTAAAAATGTAGCGGCGCTATCTGTTCCGCTAACTATTTTGAAAAATAGCACCGAAGAAGGAATGCAGCTGCTTGCCGATGCGGATCCCATGATGGAACGAAGCTTGAAAGTCAAAAGAATGGTAGACAACGGTATCAAATTTTACAAGGAAATCTACAATAAGAAGAGAAAAGCGAGGCGAACAACTCTAGATGCGTTCTTATCTACCTCAAAGACTTAGTCTCGTTCTGTGATGGGCTTGTAGATAATTTAATTTTGAGTCTTTTGTATAGTTTTGTAAATATATTATGCCTATTATATTTAATATATAATGTATATTTTTTCTTTATTTAGTGTTTCTTTTGTATTTTTTGTAATAAATAAGAGTTACTGTATATCCTTTGAGTTTCCTTGTCCGCGAACGCATCCTCAATTACAATATAGGTTTCTATGGTGAAAAGACGTCTGCTTAACGTTATTCCCTATAACAGTGGTGGCGAACCTATAACACGCGTGCCCATTTGGGCACGCGATCAAATTTGCCTGGCACACCTAAGCAAAATGCAATAACATTGCATTAATGAGTATAAAATACTAGAATTAATGTTTATAATTTGGTGTAATATACAGGGTGTCTCAGAAGTCGGTCGCGCACCATAGGATATATTCAGATTTACGAGGTTTACGAATCGAAATGGTTTATAAGTGATGTTTAATTACAATATATGTGCGATAATGTTCGAATAATAAAATTAATAGTGTGTACAGTTAATCAAAAAGCTGTCTTAAAATAATTAAATTGAATGAAGCTAAATTAGCCAATGATGCACGACTTCTGAGAACCATTGGCTAATGTAGCTTCATTCATTTTAATTATTTTAAGATAGCTTTTTGATTACTGTACATACTATTAATTTCATTATTCAAACAGTATCGAACATATATTGTAATTAAACATCACTTATAAACCATTTCGACTCGTAAACCTCGCAAATCTGAATAACGCCTATGGTGCGCGACTTCTGAGACACTCTGTATATAAACTTTGGTAGGCAAGCGAATTTTTTTTTATGGTTTACATGGTTTTTTTGGCACGCGACTGTAAAAAGGTTCGCCACCCCTGCCCTATAACGTTGTGGTTTTCAGGAACGCATCCCCGACGTTAACCGGGGACTTACTCTATTCATATGCCGTAACTTCAGTGGAAAAGTTGCCAGTTAGTAAATATACAGCTTTTTTCGTGAATATGGAAGTCCGCGCGCAAGTTGTCGTACAGTACCGCAATTTTACGTTATATATGAGGATAGTATATAAAACTCCTCGCTATTGATAATTCACTGTTCAACATTTTTTTTTTCTCAGACAATAGTAGTTGTTTCCTTTGTATTTTTCATCTCTGATTACGAAAATTATAACGAAATTTTGCTATCACGTCAGGTTTTTGAGAAATTTGGGGCTCAATTCTTGACCAGATTTTTATATAGATGATAAATTGAATAAATTATTAAAACAGCATTTATCCCAAAGCTGAGAGTATCCAGCAGAAAATGTTTTAGCTAATGTAGGATGATGTAATTTCTGCTCTTGGCATGTTCAAACTTGTCGTAGCATGTCAATTTTCCTTCTGTGTTAGTATTATGCCCGCAAACAAAACGAGTGCAGAGCAATTGCAATGTTGATCAAATGAGTGCCAGTGCCATCCCCCTGGGTACTAAAAAGGGGGGAATTCCCCAGCCAGCTGGGGGAGTCCACCTAACCTCTTTGGGGGAGAAGTTGGGACGGCCTCACCCCCCAAAGGGATATACCTAACCTAAGAGAGGAAGAGCGGAGGAGAGAGAGGAAGACAGAGCATCCTACACCTAGAAGATCCAGATGCATAGTGGGAGCTCAGGGTAGCATCACTTGGCTTAGAACTCGAAATCCGCCAGTTGACTTAACCAGCCAGTTGGCAGTTGGCTTAGAAGACTTAGAAGGCATAAATGGCTTGTATCTATTAATAACCTTCAAAAGAGTTAAAAACGCACACAAACGCACATACACTTCCCGACTATATATACACCCATAGATCCCCTATTATTACACACACACACACAACGTATATAAACAGATGCCTGTAAAGACCCAATAGCAAAATATATACGAGCATAACCACCACACAAAAAAACCACAGCAACACAACCAGCACCACAACCACCAATCGTCTAAGTATAGCTTACCATCACCTAACCAAACCCACCTTACTCACGGCTTCTACTTACCAGCTCCTGATAGACCGACAAGGTCTCTCTAAATACGACCCAATTAATAGACAAAGCTATTAAGCATAAAAGTTTATGTGGCTAGGAGGTAGACCGACAAGGTCTCAAAAAAAAAGGGCAACGCTAATAGTTTTTCTCTTAAGCTTCTCATGGTCGAACATCGCGAAACCAATGAGCGACCTTTTAAGCAAAAAAATCGAATATGATAAACTAAGTTTAATACAAAAACAAAATTTCACCTTAATATACCAATTTATCCTTAAACTATAAACATAAAAAGCATTAATATGATTTTTAAAACAAAATAGAAATTAAAATAGGGCTAACTATTTCGTTTTTGCATTTATCTCCATCATGTTTAAAGATTAGATCGCGCTATTTAATTAATGTGTATATATTTATTGGAGACGAGTTGTTCCAAAACAGTAATTTGTTGAAGCAGGCCATTAAAATATTTTTCACCGTGATTTTGCGATCTATTGTTAAGAAGTCTGTGTGTATATATATATATATATATATATATTATACAGGGTCCGTCAAAAAAAACTAAGCCAATTTGAAATCTCTATAAAATGCACAATTTGATAGAGATTTCAAATATTTTTTACACTAAATAAATAAAAGGCTCATAAATAATCTGTGATAATTTTATAACTTTATTTTAAATATTTTAGGAGTTATGCGGTTATTTCTACAGATTGCGAAAATTTCAGTTTTTCTCATTATGTAATATCTTCTTTTTTCTCTTTTTCAGAATTTGTTTAGATTTAAAATTTTTCGTGAATACCTCTAAATATGCCATTCTCACATGAAGATAAAATAATTATAAAGCATTATAGAGTTGAAAAAGGTTATAGTGCAAGGAAATTACTTTCTGAATTCGATTATAAAGGATGGACTAGATCAGGTTTAGATTACTTATTGAGAACTAGCGATGAAAGAGGAAGCATTGAAAGGAAGGTTGGTAGTGGGCGACCAAAATCAGTTAGAGTAGATGAAAATATTCAGAAAGTGGAGGAACGTATCCTTAGTCAAGAGGATCGACCTGGTAGCCACATGACACCTGCTCAAATATCAAAAGAACTAGAAATATCAGAATCAAGCGTAAGAAGGATTATTAAATCTGATCTGCAATTTAAACCATTTAAAAGAGTGCATGGACAAAGATTGTCAGAAGTAAACTGTCAGAAAAGAGTTGAGAAATCCAAACGTATTTTACATATAATAACTGAAGATAAACTTTCCAAGACATTTTTTACGGATGGAAAACGTTTTACGGTAGAGCCACCAAGAAACTCACAGAATGACTGGGTTTATTCTGATGTTGCGAAGTAAAATGAAATCCAAGATGAAAGACTGTACGCAACAAGGAGTCACTTTTCTTCTAGCGTCATGGTTTCTGTTGGAGTGTCCAAGTTGGGAAAAACTTCAATATTTTTTATTGAGCCAGTAGTGAAAATTAATGCTCAATATTATTCAAATACCCTGCTTGAGAAAATGCTTCCAGAAATGAGAAACTTGGCTAGTCAAGGTTACTTTATTTTTCAACAAGATGGTGCAACATCACATACTGCCAAAACAACCATCGAATATTTGAAAAAGAATGTGCCTGAATTTCTGGAACCGAATAATTGGCCACCTAACAGCCCTGACCTAAACCCTGTAGACTACGGAATATGGGAAAACTTGGCAGAGAGAGTGTATAGGAACAGAATAAGGGATGTCAATCATTTGCGTGAGTTGATTATCGCAAAATGGGCAGAGCTCCCCCAAGAGCAAATAAATCGAGCAATAGACGAATTCAGACCAAGATTAAAAAAAGTGATAGAAATGCAAGGGAATCATATTGAACAGTTCTTTTAATTTTATTAAACTAAAAATTATCTACAGTATATCGTAAAAAAAAAAATTTTCATGTTAAGTAGGAGAATCTCACTTTTTAGTTAATTATTAATAAAATTAACAATTCTGAAGATATCGTCATAAAAATTTAAAGGTTAATAGGTGATTACCTATACTTTATTGTGTAAAAAATTCAACTTAATTAGATAAATGGTTTTGTTTTAATAAAGGTTTGAATTTGGCTTAGTTTTTTTTTACAGACCCTGTATATATATATATATATATATATATATTTATTAGTGGTGGACCGGATATCCGCATCCGCACTTCTGACTGCGGATGTTATGTGGATATTACCGCTAATAAATTATGCAATTTACAATTAAATTAGCTTATAAAGTAGCTTATAAGGCCCAGTCATGCACATTTCATGTAAAGTTTTAATTATTAATGAACAAACAAATATATAAACCTCAAAATATAAATCCCTGGTAACACAGAAAATTGAATGAAACTTGTTTCATTGAATTTTCTGTGGCTGAAACTCTTGAGAAAGTTATTATTTTTATCATAATGACAACATTAATATTAATTTTAATTCTTACGCATTGCCTGCCATAATAGTAATATCACGAAATTTGAAAAATTATGTCATATATTCATAATTCTATATTATATTGATAGATTAACTAAATATCCGCATCCGCGGATGTTGAAAAACTGACATCCGGTCCACCACTATATATATATATATATATATGAAAATTATTTCACGAAAGTAACACGTGAAAAATATTTATGATGAATAAAACCACGAAGGAAAGGAAACACAAAACGGTGCTCAAGCGCTTTCGTCTAATGACATCCTCAGGAACACTGAAATACATAAAGGTTGCGGCCTATATATAGGTTACAGAAAGAGAAAAAAAAATATAAATAAATAACATACATACACACAAACATATATACATATATATACACATACATATCTACACACATACACATATAATATATATGCAATAAACGGAGAAGTAAAAATAAAACTTAAAAATTAAGGATTAGAGGATTAACAAAGAGGCATATCGATTTTTAGCACAAGATCAAATGAGTTATAAAAATAATACAAATTTATACTGGAGATACGCCCGGGTTTAACACTTTGCCTTTTTTAGAGTCAAGTTTCGATATATATAAAAATAAATTGAAGATTAAAAGTTAATAAAGTAGCTTACAAGTTTACCAAAGATTAAGTGTCCTACCCTTTTTATCTAGGTTTGTTTTGAAGGAATTCAAAACAACAGGATCGAGTTGAAAAAGACCTTTGCTTATGTTGAAGTTATTTGAAAGTTGAATAATGGCAGACTCAAGAATATTTCTATTGACAATGTTGCTCGAATGAAATAAAACTGAAGCATTATTCCAATCAATACAGTGGGATAACTCTGACAAATGGACAAAAAGAGCACTGGACAACTGTCCTGTTCTGACGGAATATTGATGCTGTTTTATACGTGTGTGCAAATCCTTTCCCGTCTGACATATGTAAAAGGAATCACATTGTTTACACCCAATTTTATAGATAATGCCTGAATTATTGGTAGGTAGGGCTATTTTTTACTATGATATTTTTCACAATATTGTTATATGAAAATACTACACTAATATCCAAAAGTTTAAGTACATTAGCAATGCCTAAAAAGCCCGGGAAAAATGGAAGTACTAAAATATTTTTTGACAAAGTACGAGTGTTATTATTGACACGATAGAAAGTTCGTTTTGCCTTGTTGAGACAAGATTCCATAAACGCAGATGAGTAACACAGATCACTTCCAATACCGTTGATTTTTTTCAATTCGGCATCGATGTATTCCGGACTGGCGATCCTAAGGGCGCGGAGAAACATTGATGAAAAAATGGCCTTCTTAGTGGGGGTGTCATGTCCCGAGTAAAAGTGTACGTTGGACAAGTTGTTTGTTGTTTTCCGATAGATACTAAACTTAAAACCTGGGCTTTCCCTATGTACACGCACATCCAAAAATGGGATTGACTTGTCTTGTTCCACTTCTAAAGTAAACTTAATGGAGGGGACTTGATCATTTAACTGAAGGAGGAAGTTATCCAGGTCACGATTCATGGGCCAGATACACAAAATATCGTCGACGTACCGCAACCAAGGGATGCCAACCCCCAGGATTCTCGGAATGTAAGTAATTTCGAAAAACTCCATATAAATATTGGAGAGGAGGGGCGATAAGGGGTTGCCCATGGCCATCCCAAACACTTGTTGATAATACTCGTTATTGAAAGTGAATTTACAGTCTTTAATGCAAAGCTTAATAAGTTCCAAAACAATGTGTGAAGGTAGTAGCAGGTCATACTTATGTAATTATTGGGAGAGAAAGTCAAGCATATCATCAATCGGCACTTTTGTAAACAATGAACAAACATCAAAACTGATCAATCTATCGTTAGTTTCAGTACGTGCATTATTCAATTTTTCAGTAAGATCCATGGAATTTTTTACATGTGAATCAGAGATAGTTCCGAAAATGGGGGACAAGACTTTGACAAGCCATTTGGAGAGTTTATAAGTAATAGAGCCCACCGAGCTAATAATAGGGCGCATAGGGTTGCCAGGTTTGTGGGTTTTAATAAGACCGTAAAGGTAGGGCAGAGAAGGTGAAGTGGACATGAAAAGCGGAATTAAGTCCTTATGATCTTTGAGAATGCGTTTCAAGCCACTATTAAATGATTTGATGACGATTGATGATATGCTTGACTTTCTCTCCCAAGAATTACATAAGTATGACCTGCCACTACCTTCACACATTGTTTTGGAACTTATTAAGCTTTGCATTAAAGACTGTAAATTCACTTTCAATAACGAGTATTATCAACAAGTGTTTGGGATGGCCATGGGCAACCCCTTATCGCCCCTCCTCTCCAATATTTATATGGAGTTTTTCGAAATTACTTACATTCCGAGAATCCTGGGGTTGGCATCCCTTGGTTGCGGTACGTCGACGATATTTTGTGTATCTGGTCCATGAATCGTGACCTGGATAACTTCCTCCTTCAGTTAAATGATCAAGTCCCCTCCATTAAGTTTACTTTAGAAGTGGAACAAGACAAGTCAATCCCATTTTTTGTGTCGTGTAGATAGGGAAAGCCCAGGTTTTAAGTTTAGTATCTATCGGAAAACAACAAACAACTTGTCCTACGTACACTTTTACTCGGGACATGACACCCCCACTAAGAAGGCCATTTTTTCATCAATGTTTCTCCGCGCCCTTAGGATCGCCAGTCCGGAATACATCGATGCTGAATTGGAAAAAATCAACGGTATTGGAAGTGATCTGTGTTACCCATCTGCGTTTATGGAATCTTGTCTCAACAAGGCAAAACGAACTTTCTATCGTGTCAATAATAACACTCGTACTTTGTCAAAAAATATTTTAGTACTTCCATTTTTCCTGGGCTTTTTAGGCATTGCTAATGTACTTAAACTTTTGGATATTAATGTAGTATTTTCATATAACAATATTGTGAAAAATATCATAGTAAAAAATAGCCCTACCAATAATTCAGGCATTATCTATAAAATTGGGTGTAAACAATGTGATTCCTTTTACATAGGTCAGACGGGAAAGGATTTGCACACACGTATAAAACAGCATCAATATTCCGTCAGAACAGGACAGTTGTCCAGTGCTCTTTTTGTCCATTTGTCAGAGTCATCCCACTGTATTGATTGGAATAATGCTTCAGTTTTATTTCATTCGAGCAACATTGTCAATAGAAATATTCTTGAGTCTGCCATTATTCAACTTTCAAATAACTTCAACATAAGCAAAGGTCTTTTTCAACTCGATCCTGTTGTTTGAATTCCTTCAAAACAAACCTAGATAAAAAGGGTAGGACACTTAATCTTTGGTAAACTTGTAAGCTACTTTATTAACTTTTAATCTTCAATTTATTTTTATATATATCGAAACTTGACTCTAAAAAAGGCAAAGTGTTAAACCTGGGCGTATCTCCAGTATAAATTTGTATTATTTGTATAACTCATTTGATCTTGTGCTAAAAATCGATATGCCTCTTTGTTAATCCTCTAATCCTTAATTTTTAAGTTTTATTTTTACTTCTCCGTTTATTGCATATATATATATATTATATGTGTATGTGTGTAGATATGTATGTATATATATATATGTATATATGTTTGTGTGTATGTATGTTATTTATTTATATTTTTTTTCTCTTTCTGTAACCTATATATAGGCCGTAACCTTTTATGTATTTCAGTGTTCCTGAGGATGTCATTAGACGAAAGCGCTTGAGCACCGTTTTGTGTTTCCTTTCCTTCGTGGTTTTATTCATCATATATAGTGCCAATGGAAATTGAATTTCCAAAACGTCTGATTAATATACATGTACCAACTTCTCGTCCTCTTATTCCTCACTAAGTTGTGATTCCCTAAGAACAAACCCTTCAATCAAGTGTATATATATATATATATATATATATATATATATATATATATATATATCACACACACCTTGATTGAAAGGTTTGTTCTTAGGGGATCGCAACTTAGTGAGGAATAAGAGGACGAGAAGGTGGTACATGTTTATTAATCAGACGTTTCGGAAATTCAGTTTCCATCATCAGTGCTAAGAAATTTAAAAAAATAAAAGTGAACAAATATAGTAAAAGATTTTATACAATATATTATAGTCTTATGATAATAATTTAAAATTAAAATAATAATAATTTAAAATTAAAATAATAATAATTTAAAATTAAAATAATAATAATTTAAAATTAAAAAAGAAAAAAATACATAGAATGTAGAGCGGTAAGATATATAAATAAATGTTATCGGGTGAAACGAATATTGAAAATAAAACTTACCGGGTTATTATACGAAGGGGGGGTGGTAATCTAATTGTATGAGGGTTGGCAATGGTTTGACTGTTGAAGTGGCCACGTTGGAAGTCGAAGAGTGGTGGAGCGATAATAGTTCAGAAAAATTATTTAGTTAAATTTAAGTTGAAGGCAGAACTGTAGTCGTTGAGGGTTGGTTTTGTACTAAAGATGTATAGGGATTCGAGGATGAGGAGATTGGTTGGTTGGTATGCTGAATTGATAATTTTGAAGTTGGTGGAGAGCAGTGGGTGATTGTGGAGGTGGCAATGATCTCTTATTGCTGATTTTGATGGTTTATTTAAGGGTTGTGAGGTTCTAGTGGAAATGCTGCGATGTTCGTCCACTTTTGTTTGATATTGGCGAATGGTGCTGCCAATATAACTCGCTTTACAGCGAGTACAGTTGAAACAGTAAACGGTGGACGAAACAAGGGGCTGGGTTTTTTTCTTTATGGTTGAAATAAGATTTAATGCTATTATTATTGGTGAATACAAATTGAAGCTTAATTTGAGGGTAAAGAGGGGTGAGCAGGTGGCGAAGTTCTGATTGTATTTTATAACTAATGTAGTTGTAGTAGAGAAAAGAAAAGTATTGTATATCTTTTTTAACAGTGGGGACTTTAAGGGGGGTTGATTAATGTTATTGATAAAATTTCTGGTTAGAGATTGTAGTAAGTGTTTTGGGAAAGAGTTATTAATGCTGAAACTGTGAATGGATTCTATTTCGTTGTGGAAGGATAAGTAGGAGGAACAAAGTTGATAAGCACGGTGGATTAAAATGTTAATGCTGTTAATTTTATATAGTAAGGGAATGTGGCTTAAGTAATTGGTGCCTAGGCCTGTATATGTAGATTTTCGATATATGGAAGTGCTGAATTTATTATTTTGTTTTGTTATTGTTATATCTAAGAAGGGTAGGGTGTTGTTAGATTCGTCTTCTTTAGTGAACTTGATGGTTTGATGCTGGGAATTGAGATAGTTAAAAAAAAGAGGGGCGTGGCTAGCATTGTGAAAGAGGAGAAAAGTGTCATCGACATATCTTTTATATAGATGTGGTTTGTAATGAGTGGGGCAATGGAGTAGTCAGTTATTTTCGTGATAGCAGAGAAAGATGTTAGCTAGTGTGGCACTTAGGGGGGATCCCATGGCTAGTGAATCGGTTTGTTGGTAAAGTTGTTTATTGAAAAAGAAGTAGGTGTCTGAAGCGGCAAGGGTTAGCAGTCTGGTAAATTCTTGTTTCGCTAGATTGAGGACTGTGTTCTGATTGTTAGAAAATAAATTATTGATGCAGAGTTCGATAGCTTCTTTAATTGATACGTTAGTGTAGAGGGATACTATGTCAAAACTTCGTATATGGAGGTTGTTTTAATTGTTCACCGTCTGTATTTCTTTGGCGAATTCGTAAGAATTGGGGACGGAATACACTTTACGGCCCCCCTAAAATACACAAACCAACCTTACTCATTAGACCTATCCTTTCTGCTTACCCCACCCATAATTATCACCTAGCAAAATTCCCAATTCCCCCCCTAACCCCCCTAACGCAGAATGAATATTCCGTCCCCAATTCTTACGAATTCGCCAAAGAAATACAGACGTGAACAATTAAAACAACCTCCATATACACAGTTTTGACATAGTATCCCTCTACACTAACGTATCAATTAAAGAAGCTATCGAAATCTGCATCAATAATTTATTTTCTAACAATCAGAACACAGTCCTCAACCTAGCGAAACAAGAATTTACCAGACTGCTAACCTTGCCGCTTCAAACACCTACTTCTTTTTCAATAAACAACTTTACCAACAAACCGATTCACTAGCCATGGGATCCCCCCTAAGTGCCACACTAGCTAACATCTTTCTCTGCTATCACGAAAATAACTGACTACTCCATTGCCCCACTCATTACAAACCACATCTACAGGGTGGGCGGAAAGTAGCTCCCTATTTTGGATTGGTAAAAAAATACGTATATTATCCATTTATTTCAGAAGAAATAATATGAAAAGGTAGGCATACATGGTAGGTTTTCTCTAAAATTCAATGTGGGCTCCAACTCTTTCCACCAGCTTCTGGAGCCGCCCAGGAATGGCGTCCACTGACTTTAGCAGGAACTCCGGCGGGATGGAGGACATGACTTCCCGAATTCGGTCCTCCAGTTCTTCCAATGTCCTCGGTTTGGTGCGGTAGACTTCTTCCTTTACCCACCCCCAAAGAAAGAAGTCGCACGGTGTCAAGTCGGGGCTCCTGGCTGGCCATTGATGTGGACCACGACGACCCATCCAACGCCCAGGGAAGTGGGCATCCAGCCACTCACGGACAACAAGAGCGAAGTGCGGAGGGGCGCCATCTTGCATAAATATCAGATCGTCGATGTTCTCCCATGTGCTGACAACCGGCCAGACCTCGTTTCGCAACATAGCAAGGTACCGCTCAGCATTCATGGTGTTGTGCAGAAGGAACGGGCCCACAACCTGATCTGAGGTCATACCACACCACACCGTTACACTGAACCGATTCTGCCGTTTTTCAGCGGTAACCGTATATAAAAGATATGTCGATGACACTTTTCTCCTCTTTCACAATGCTAGCCACGCCCCTCTTTTTTTTAACTATCTCAATTCCCAGCATCAAACCATCAAGTTCACTAAAGAAGACGAATCTAACAACACCCTACCCTTCTTAGATATAACAATAACAAAACAAAATAATAAATTCAGCACTTCCATATATCGAAAATCTACATATACAGGCCTAGGCACCAATTACTTAAGCCACATTCCCTTACTATATAAAATTAACAGCATTAACATTTTAATCCACCGTGCTTATCAACTTTGTTCCTCCTACCTATCCTTCCACAACGAAATAGAATTCAATTCATTCACAGTTTCAGCATTAATAACTCTTTCCCAAAACATTTACTACAATCTCTAACCAGAAATTTTCTCAATAACATTCATCAACCACCACTCCCTTAAAGTCCCCACTGTTAAAAAAGATATGCAATACTTTTCTTTTCCCTTCTACGACTATATTAATTATAAAATACAATCAGAACTTCGCCACCTACTCACCCCTCATTCCTCGGTATGGGCCGCAAGGCCTTTTGAGGTACTACTTTTCCTTGTAACTCCTCCTTGTATCAGCAATAAGAGATCATTGCCACCTCCACAATCACCCACTGCTCCCCACCAATTTCAAAATTATCAATTCAGCATACCAACCAACCGACCTCCGCATCCTCGAATCCCTATGTATCTTTAGTACAAAACCAACCCTCAACGACTACAGTTCTGCCTTCAACTTAAACATAGTTAAGTAATTTTTCTGAACTATTATCGCGCCACCACTCTTCGACTTCCAACATGGCCACTTCAACAGTCAAACCATTGCCAACCCTCATACAATTAGATTACCCCCCTCCTTCGTATAATAACCCGGTAAGTTTTATTTTCAATATTCGTTTCACCCGATAACATTTATTTATATATCTTACCGCTCTACATTCTATGTAATTTTTTCTTTTTTAATTTTAAATTATTATTTTAATTTTAAATTATTATCATAAGACTATAATATACTGTATAAAATCTTTTACTATATTTGTTCACTTTTATTTTTTTAATTTCTTAGCACTGATGATGGAAATTGAATTTCCGAAACGTCTGATTAATAAACATGTACCACCTTCTCGTCCTCTTATTCCTCACTATATATATATATATATGGGAATGAACTCAGAATGGTCCCCTGAGTTTTTTATGATACACACAGACCGTGCATGGAACAAGGAACTTTTCTGGGATAATTAAATCCACTATAGTCCGAATAAGTAATGGTAAATGACAAATACTATGCATTGATTTAGTTCTGTTATTTGAACATTTTTGAGAAGATTAATTCGAATTATTGCAGTACCAGACATATTTCATTAAATTCTCCCCAAATTCTAACATTTTTCACCGTGACTTTACAATATGTTTAGATGGATGTGTACATATATCTACATATATATATCGAGGCATTCCACCATACTAGTTGCCAGTTTGCGCAGCTTAATATATGCAATTTTATTTTTTAATAAAAAACAAATTAAAAACGCATACCATTAAAATATTTTCCACAGTAATGTTTATAAGGCTGTATAATATATATATATATATATATATATATATATATATATATATATATATATCAGACTACAAGATTAGGCGCCAGACTGCGCTATTTATTTAATTTGTATACATTTAATGAGGAAGCGGTGCTCTCCAGATAATTAAATTCTTTATTTTGTACTTATTATTAAGGGAAAAATATAGTTTGTAGACATTTTCCACGTTCATGTCAGACGAATTTATTCAGCTTCCGTCTTAATACACAAATTTATCTAAAAACAGTAACTAGCTAACGCTTACAGTTAAAATTGTTTCTACAGTAATGTTATGAAATAGTATTTATAGATGCATTTAGTAGGGTCTATCCAAGTAATGCAATTTTCTATGCATATTTATAAAAAAAATGGAATTTTGTTTAAGGGGGTTCTTAATCGTTCATCGAATTACTGTATACAATACATTTTTACGTTACCCGGTTTCAACATTTCTAACACATATAGGGTCATAGACAGGGGGAAGGATGGACTGAGAAAGATTCAGAACTCCAAAATGAATTGTCGACGAGATGTAATGTGTTAATTTTAACTACTCTAGGAGTGATTCTGACAAGGAGAGTGTATAGCAGACTTTGATTTTACCCCAGAAGATAGAGGACAAATGAAACTACATTCAACTGCAGGTCCGGACAAGTGGAACGCATTGATTAAAAACTGTAAAAATGAAATAGCTACACCTTTATACTCGATATGGAGAAGATCCCTAGAAAATGGGGAAATACCAAGCATCTTGAAAAGAGCAACCATTGTCCCTATATATAAAGGAGGGGACAGATCTCAAGCAAAGAACTATAGACCAGTGTCCTTGACGTCCCACCTCACCAAATAGTTAGAGGGAAAATTTATGATTTCTTGGAGACACTGGAAAGATTCAACGAAAAGCAGCACGGATTCCGATCGGGAAGATCATACATATCACAACTTATAGAGCATTAAAGAATATCCTAGAAGCACGGATTTTGCTACAGCTTTCGACAAGTGTGATCATCGTATAATAGCACATAAAATGAAACATATGGGAATAACAGTCAAAGTGGGAAAATGGATCTATAACTTCCTCAGACAACGACTGCAGGTCGTCAAAATTCAAGGTGTATCATCATCAGAATCAGAAGTACGCAGCTCAGTGCCACAAGGTACACTGCTGGCCCCACTCCTATTCATTATCATACTAACAGACATAGACAGTGAAGTTATCAGCAACAGTAGAGTAACATCATTTGCGGACGATACAAAGATCAGCAGAAAAATCAGCGAGTGGTACCAAATCTCAAACTAAACCCAATTACCATCCAAACAACGCTGGACAATAGGAAAGGCAGAATATGTAATGTTCCCAAACTAAAGGCCTGACAAGGGACCTCCTCAACACTGAAGGAAAATAGCTTGGTTGTCAGGGGGCCCAAGACTTTTTAACCAACTTCCTAAGGACCTCAGAAACGTTAAAGGGGTCAAAGTTGAAGTCTTCAAGAGAAGACTAGATGCCTGGCTCAGGACGGTACCAGATGAGCCGGGTGTACCTGGCTGTGTGGTGGAGAGCGCGAGAGCAACTCGCTCCTCCACCAAGCCAGGCCTAGAGGCGGGGCCACCAGCTTGACCTTCGTGTGAAGAGAGACCTTTGCGTGAAGAGGGACACTAACAAAATATACAAATGGTCAGAAGACAACAATATGACATTTAACACCGAGAAATTTCAGCTCTTGAGATATGGTAGAAATGAGGAAATTAAACACATTGCATATTATGCCAGATGAGCTGTTGTGTACCTCTGTGCAGTGGAGAGCGCAAGAGAGTAACTCACTCCTCCACCAAACCAGGCCTAGAGGCGGGGTCACCAGCTTGACCTTCGTGTGAAGAGAGACCTTTGTGTGAAGAGGGACACTAACAAAATATACAAATGGTCAGAAGACAACAATATGACATTTAACACCGAGAAATTTCAACTCTTGAGATATGATAGAAATGAGAAAATTAAACAGACTGCATATTATACCAGATGAGCCTGGTGTACCTGGCTATGTGCGGTGGAGAGCACAAGAGAGCAACTCGCTCCTCCACCAAGCGGTTATGTGCGGCGGAGAGCGCAAGAGAGCAACTCGCTCCTCCACCAAGCCAGGCCTAGAGGCAGGGCCACCAGCTTGACCTTCGTGTGAAGAGAGAACGACCAACGGAAACGCAACGAGGTACATACACACATTTTATTCACGCAGTTATCCGTGATTCACTGTCGTCAATTGAATTAACCATGACTTACTAATTGTTACCATTGTGCACTTATCCGTGATCATGACATGGAGTTAACCGTGATTTGGTGGTGTTTACATTCGCGGTTCGCCTCCCGCCATCCCACCACAATACGCCTCAGTCAGTGTCTCTCAGTCAGAGCTACCAAAGACAATATTAGCAACAATGTTAGCAGAGGGAGTTGTTACAACAGTGTTTTCCACGGGAATTGAGGTTAGAGGTGGGGGGGTCGAATTTTTAATGGGGTGAGGGCCGAGGGGTGAGACCGTGAGGGCGAAGGTGGGCTTTATGGCAGCATAGTAAAAACTGAAAAATGCTTCACGCCCATTTATTAGGTTTAACTCGTCTTTTAAAACCATCACACAAATTTTTTTTTATTTATTTAGTGTTTGTATAATTAATGTTACATGATCGCACTTGCCGAAAGCTTTAGCAAAATCCGTGTATATGACATCATGTACCTTCATGGTATAATAGCACATAAAATGAAACATCTGGGAGTAACAGACAAAGTGGGAAAATGGCTCTATAGCTTCCTCAGAGAACGACTACAGGTCGTCAAAATTCAAGGTGTATCATCATCAGAATCGGAAGTACGCAGCTCAGTGCCTCAAGGTACAGTGCTTGCTCCAAAGAATACAGGTTATCTTTTATTAATTGTACACTGATAGCTATGAAAAGACAAGTAATGGCGTATATGCACTGTATATCCGTCTCTAAATATGATAGTGATACATTTAATATTGCGTTGAATTATCATTGTAACTTTATAACTCTGTGTTAAGTTACACCATTTATTAACAACAGTGAATATTTTGACATTAATACTAATGTAAATAACTCATAGTTTATCGTAAGTATTAATTCGCTGCCTCTCCGAAATAATATGAAGTTTAACACTGAGAAATTTTAGCTGTTACGGTATGGAAAAAGAGAGGACCTAAAATCCATGGAATATTATACCCCAAATAGACAGAAAATTCAGAGAAGTTCTAAAGCAAAAGATTTAGGGGTTGTAATAACTGTTGATGTAAAATTTGAAACCAAATAAGATAGCAGTAAAGAGAGTAACTGGGCAGATACTGAGAACCTTTAAATGAAGGGATAGGAATATAATGATTCCTCTACTGAAAACACTGATCATACCCAAATTGGAATACTGCTCGACCCTAATAGACCCATATAAAAAAGGAAGACATTGGACAACTAGAAAGGAATCAGAGAAGCTTCACAGCCAAGATCAATAGGTGCAAAGAACTAAACTACTGAGAAAGGTTACTCGAATTAAACCTATATTCACTGGAGAGAGAGAGAGAGAGAGAGAGAGATACACCATTATTTACACTTGGAAAATAATGGAGAAACTAGTCCCTAATCTTATTCTGAACCCTGTAACTCCCCAAACAACAGTGGAAAGTAGAAAAGTAAGACTGTGACGTATTTCCAAATTAAAAGTTAGACAGGTAACATCCTTAACCCTGAAAGAAAATAGTTTTGTTGTGAGAGTACCAAAACTGTATAATCAACTGCCAAAACACTGGCCAAGCACTGGCACATTTGCTCAACATTGCAATTGCTCTGCACTAGTCTTGTTTGCGGGCATACTACTTGTGTTGTCTGTCATAGAGGGCTACTTGCATTCAGTCTACCGCAAGCTGCTTCATGGTACGAGTTTGTTCATGTGCAGTGAAGTTTGATTTTATGTTTTTCCATTTACCTAATCATTTAATTGTGCATATGTTTCACAAAATAACGTCTTGAAGGAAAAAAAAGGATAATTTGAAATGTCGCGTAAATGTGTGAACAATCCTAACAGTTTCTGTTATGTGTCCGGTGATTACGTGATGCAAAATTATAAAAGAAACATTACTCCCTTAATCAAAAAAGCCTATGAGCTCTACTTCGGCTGCAAAATCAGGGATCAAGATAAAGTTTGGGTTCCCCATATATGCTGTGCGCGTTGTGCTGTGACCCTCAGCGGTTGGTTAAAAGGTACGAGTAACTCTATGCCATTTGCAGTCCCCATGATTTGGAGAGAACAAAAATATCACTGCAAAGATTGTTATTTTTGTTTAACTAAGTAAGGTCAGTGGTTTTTCCTCAAAAAATAAGAAGAAAATTGAACACCCGAATCTGCTTTTCGCAATGCTACCAGTAGTAAATTGTGAAGCTCCACCAGTTTCTAAGCCCCCTGGATCGTGGAGTTTACATGATGATGAACCTGCTGAAAATAGGCCTCTGGAATTGTCAGATAAAGATGAAGAGTATCGACAAACTCAAGAAAAGGAGCCTCACTTGATAATTCAACCTGAGCTTAATGATTTGGTTCGAGATTTGAATTTATCGAAAAATCAAGCAGAACTTTTAGGGTCCAGATTACAAGGATGGAACTTGCTTGCAAACAATACCAGCACATCCGTTTATCGCAAATGCCTAAAAAATATAGCAAAATTCTTTTCTATGACGTGATCTTTCTTTTTGTAATGACACTGACGGTTTGATGATGGTCCTAGAACACAAGCATAAACCTTCAGAATGGCGACTTTTCATCGATTCGTCAAAACTTAGTTTGAAGGCTGTCCTGTCGCATACTGAAAATATCTATCCTTCAGTTTCTATTGGAGATGCTGTCCATATGAAAGAGTCGTATGAAAATATGGAATTTTTCCTGAATAAAATAAATTACAATAACAAACACTTTATTTCAGACTCAACAGGTACAAACATTATACAAGTGGTCCATAGAAGGTTAAGAGATAGTTGTCTGGAGCACTGACTATGTAGGCCAGTGAATCGTTATGAATAATGAACATACAGTTGCCCTCGCCAATGCTTCCAGATTTGAGATCTATAAAATATGTCAGAGATCAGTCTGCTAACCATGGCCTCTATTATCTTATTGACTGACTCACCAAGCCTAGTGATAAATCTAAATACAAAATTGCGTATAACATTGGCACAGTTAGGCACCTTATTGACTACAAACGGCATAGTGGCACTAGAAGGAGCACCATTTATAAATTTTGGAGTTCTTAATAAACTCCTAAAAATATTATTATATGCCATATATAATTTTCTCAAATTATACATCCTGTAGTTCCATTACAAATGAACTGTATACATTGGATTACAAAAAGTTTTGAACAAGATCAACTTAACATCGAATGTACACATATGAAATTTTTTCATCAAAGTATTTCTCTGACCATATAATTGTCTACATTGCCTTAGAATATCACAGTCATCTGAAAGACTATCAGTTAGTATGTGGCCAAGATACTTGGTCTGGGTCACTTCTGACAGCAACATACCATTCAATTGAAATTCAGGAATTTTTTTATACTTATAGGCCTTGGTCCTCATAATCATAATATGACTTTTAACAGGATTTATATTTTATGCCGTTATCCTTCCCATACCTTTCACAAACTTTCAGAAGTGTGCTGAGCCCTTTTACAGATGTAGAAGTAAGAACTAAGAGAGTTGTTCAAAAAGTAAGTTTACAAGTTTATAATTACCAGTGCATTATGCATAGCACAATAATGTTGTTGGTAGTACAATATTTTGTTAGGCATGTGTGTGGCAACACTGTTTGTCACCATGAACCAAAAAGTTTAAGATTGCACCATCAGCTGGTAAGGTGATGGTAATGATTTTTTGGGGATCATCAAGGCGTTTTGCATGTTGAATTCATACAAAAAGGGACAAAATAAATGCCACTTCTTATTGTGAAACTTTACAGCGACTCCACACGGCTATCAGAAGAAAACGTCCAGGGTTGCTTACTGCAGGGGTGGTGTTTTTTGCATGATAATGCACGCCCTCATACTGCAAATTAAACATGCCAACTTTTGGAATCGTTCCACTGGGAAGTCATGGATCATCCCCCGATTAGTCCTGACCTTGCACCAAGTGACTTCCATTTGTTTCGAGCCCAACGGAACAACTCGGAGGTAAACAATTTCAAAACGATCCTGATGCAGAAGCTGTCGCACGAAACTAATTAAAAACGAAGGACCCTACATTTTACTCGACCAGCATCGGAAAGCTTGTCCCACGCTGCGACAAATGTTTGAATCTGTTTGGTGATTATGTAGAAAAGTAGTAATAAGTTGTTAAAATACTTGTAATAATTACTTGCCTTATAATAAAACAGTTTCTTCAAAACACCTAGTAAACTTACTTTTTGAACGACCCTCGTGGATCATCTGGCATATCTGTGGTGATCTCAAACTCATTGGGCTGTGTAATAACGTAGGGGTTGCAGACCCCCTTAGGTATTAGGTTATCAAATAGCTATAAAAGGTACTTTTTATGCAGGAAGGAGGGGCCAAGGGCATGTGAAAAATGCTCTGTATGAATTGGTCCACAATTAACCCACCCCTTATATCTCCAGTCTAACTATAGAGTAGATCAAGTCTAGCCTAGAGGGGTCAGCCTAGAGATTCCGGAAATGGTCCAGAGCGGGCAGATAAATTGAGGTCCACAGTAGGATTCCTCACCAAACTAGGTTAGGGCAATCTACCTTTACCTTTGTTAAGCTATGAGTTGATGCTGGGTCTTAGGCCACAATGTAGGCCTAAGTTGTCTGACCCAGCTTAATTTAATGAGTCTACGTAAAACTGGGTTAAAAACACAATTAGTCACTTACTGCTAGTTATTAGAGAGTCCCTTTTTCTGTCTTGTTTAATTGTTAAGAGCGTACTTGCTGGTGGGGATCTTTCTTCGTTGTCTGTTCTTGTCCCTTCCCCAGTTCCGTCCTCTCGCCCTGTTCCTCGTTTTCGTTCTCCTTTGTTCTCCTTTTCGCGGGGCTTTTTCCACCAGCGTCGTCTTGGTTTTTTTCCTAGGTTGGTTGATCGGTAATGTATATCTATTACCGAGCACGCTCTTGTCACACAGTATATAAATACTAGTGTGGAGAATAACTCTGGTGAGCAACCAATTGGTTTCATCCACCCAGTTATTGACATAAAAGGAATTTAATAATTGTTAGATTAACTACCTACCTACTCAGTGAACCATTTTCGTTACCTCCCAACTACCCACTCATCAGTTTTCCATATACTGGGGGCCCCGGGAGATAAAAATTTTGGTGTCATTGTCACCAATTTTTATGTCTGAGTGTAGACTAGCTAACTATTTGACTGTAAATGTCTGTTAATCTGATTAACAGTGCCTATCCTCACCTTCTCATGGAGAAGGTGTAGCATTTAATTCCCCAGTATTTAATTCCCCAACATCTATTTTTTGTTGTAAAAATAGTCGCGCCTTTAATGCTGTTTGTCGCTGAGGTCTTGTGTCTGTCAATGTTGTAGTAGGATGCGTTACCACTCCTACTGTCAAAGGAATAGTTACTGGAAGTTCAGTGTCTCCAGTTGTTACTGTCAGTGGAGAAGGTTCTCCAAAGTCCATTGTTTTGGGTCCAGACTCTAAAGGGTACAAAAGAGAAATGTCTCTTGTTGTGTCACCCGTTGAAGTCCTTAATTTGACCACTCTTGTTACCCCGTCTGCCCCTGGTCTGAGTTCTAAAACTCTAGCCAGAGGCCAGTATTGTCTTGGAGTACTGTCATGTATGAGAACAAGGTCCCCTACCTTAATTGTGTCAGACCAATCCTTCTTAGTCATTTGTTTATGTCTCTCCCTTAGACCCATCAAGTACTCAGTTTTCCACTGTTTAATGAAATGAGCTTTAACTCTAGTTAAATGTTGTAACTTAGTCTGGAGCTCATCATGTCGTTGAGTCCAGTTTGGGTCTTCTGAAGAGTCTATATTGTAGTCCGGCAGGAGACTAACTTGTTCTCCCCGAATCAAATGATTTGGAGTTAATGGTTCCGGGTCATTAATGTTGTCACTCACATAAGTGAGTGGTCTATTGTTGATGATGTTCTCAATCTCAGCCAGGAGAGTGAGCAACTCAAATAAGTGTATCTGTTTTTTGCCAATTGCTTTCTTCAAGCAATTCTTTACTGTTTGTATATTCCTCTCCCAGATAGAACCATACCAAGGAGAGGCAACCGGAATATACTTCCACTTTATGTTTGATTTTGTATATATAATTGTGTGAGTTCATCGCTTAACAAGTCGTGGATGACTTGTTCACCAGCCTTGAAATATGTAGCATTGTCAGTCCAAACTGTCTTTGGTACTGAATGTCGTGCACAGAATCTCTTAAAGACAGCAACAAAAGATTCTGCTGTAAGGTCCTCCACAACATCCAGATAAACAGCTCGTGAGGCAGCACATGTAAACAGTACAATGTACATTTTTTGTTCAGTGTCAACCACCCCTACAGTCAATGCTCCTGTATAGTCAATGCCTACAGTCTCAAAGGGTCTGTTGAGAGTAACTCTCTCCTCTGGCAAAGCAGGAGGATTTGGTTTCCTATAGGGCCTAGCATGAATACGCCTACATGTGACACACTCACTCAGGACTGTTTTAACAGTGATCCTTCCCTTGGGTATCCAATAAGTTTTTCTTAATGTAGTTAGTGCCTGTGGTACCCCCATATGATATACATCATTGTGTGTTTTTCTGATGATTAATGTTGTCAAATAGCTAAATCTAGGTAAAAGGATTGGATGTTTGCTTTTGTATGACAGTTTTGATTTGTCTAATCTCCCTTTACACCTTAGAAGGCCTTCCTCATCTCTGAACAAGTTTAGATCCACAACTACTGATGGTACAGGTTCTTTTGTTTGTTTCCCATTAGTCAAGAATTCTAACTCTTTATTGTACTCCTTTTGTTGTGCATGCCTCATCCAGTACTTGGTTGCAACTTCTGTATAATTATGATTGTTTTTATTTAGCTGTTTGTTTATTGTAGTTAAACAGTTGTGAGCAAACCTCAAACAGTAGGCTGTGACCCTGACAAGTTTACTGAAATCAGAATAACGTTCATAATTAGTGATTGGTTCAACCTTTTCATTTGAAAAGATTAAATTTAATGTCAAGTTAACTTGTTCCACAGGCCATTGGTCTGTATTACAGAGCCACTTAGGTCCCATAAACCAAGTTTTGTTTGACTTCAACAACTTGTAGGATAAACCTCTGGTCAGAAAGTCTGCTGGATTTTGTTTAGTTGGAACATAGTGAAAGTTTACTTGTAGGCTTTCATTAGCTTCAGCTATTTCTTTTAGCCTATTTCTTACAAAGATATTCTTACTATTAATGCTATCATTCCGTATCCAGGCAAGACAAATCTGACTGTCAAGCCAGATGTGGATATCAGTTATGTTCACATCATGGTAAGCATCCTTAAGCAATGAAATGGTTTTAATGGCTAATGCAGCAGCCAATAGTTCCAATTGAGGTATGGTTCGGGTAGGTTTGAGAGGTGCAACTTTCCCTTTTGCATAAATTAGATGACTTTCTGTCGGACTTACAAGATACGCACAGCACCCATAAGCTTGTGTGCTTGCATCAGCAAACACATGAAGTCTCTTGGGCTTATCCCTAAACCCACAGCACCTTTGAATTTTAATGTTCTGCACTTTTGTTAAATCAGCAGCTAACTTCTTCCAAGATTTTTGATCTTCATTTGTTATTGGATCATCCCACCCGACATTTGTCCTCCAAATTTCTTGGAGGAGAATCTTTGATTTTATTGTTGAAGGCAGGAATAGACCCATAGGATCAAAAATTTTGGAAGCCTCTGATAATATTTGTCTTTTAGTATTTGCTTCCTCATCAAGTTTAAAACCTTTAGTACAGATTGAATCATGACTGTTAGAAGTTGCATCCAAATACCAGTTCATACCTAAAGTTTTAACTCTGTCTGATGGCTCAGTAAGACCATTATTATCCTTTAAAATCGTTTTGTTTAAATCCTCATCATTTGAAATCCACTCTCTAAGTTCAAAGTTACCTTGTTGCATAATGTTTTGAGAGTGTTCATAGACTTCAGATAATTCAGATTTTGTTGTTGTTGAGCCTATTAGATTGTCTACGTAAAAATGTTCCTTAAGGAAGTTCAATGTTAAAGAGTTATTAAACTGGTTCAAATGATGTCCAATTGTCAATGCTAATAGGCTAGGTGAGCAATTGGCTCCAAACAACACAACATTAAATCTATAGGTTATGAACCCTTTATTCAAATCAAATGGATCCTTGAACCATAAGAACCTAAGTTGGTTCTTATCATATTCATTTTTAAGATTTATTCTCAAAAATGCCTTTGAAATGTCACTTTGTACGGCATATTTATCTAACCTGAACCTCAGTAAGATCTTCACAAGGTCAGAAATGAGATTAGGACCCTCAATCAGGCAATCATTCAAACTGTGTTTATCACTGTCTTTGAGGCTACAGTTATATACTACTCTGAGTTTTGTTGTTGGGGCATCTTGTCGATAAACCCCCCTGTGGGTTAAATAATGACAACCATCTTTTTTAAAAGGGTTATTTGTTACTTCTTCAATGAAGCCTTTCTGTAGCTGTTCTTTGAAGACATCATTATATATTTGAATATTATTATCTTGTTTGAGTTTTTTCATTACTTTATATAAATGTCCTTTAGCTACTTTGAGATTGTCTCTTAAAGTTGGACAATTTATTTTCCAAGGTAACTCAATAAAATAACTATTGTCTTTGCACTGAATGGTGTCTTCAAATCTTTCTACCATTAACTGATCTTCTGAAGTTTGATTTGTGTCATGTACACCCACAGATTCTAGCAACCATAAAGTTTGAATTGCCTCATCCAAAGTTTCATTTGATAATGATGAATTAATGTTCTCAGTTGAGATAATATTATTCAAAGTGTTGCTATTCTTACAGGTGTTATGTAGGACTGAGTTGAGGCACATAGTATTTGTTAGTCATGAACTATTTTGGTTTAGGTCTAGGTTGTATTTGGATAGGTCACCCAAAGGGGCTATCCCTGATATAGTCTGATAAGCTATACCATTACCTATCTTTACTATGCCCTTATGAATAAGATTAATATAATCTGCCCCTATTAACATTTCAATGTTAGCTACTGTGTTGTTTGTGATATGTCTATCAGCTATTTTGTAGTGTTTTCCCAAATGATTTATGGTTTGTTCTAGTTTGGGTATAACCAGTTTGTTTTGTCCTACTTTAGAAATAATAACTGCTTCAATTTTCTCTAATTTATTTTCTAAATGTAGTTCCAGGTCAATTGTCTTATAGCTATTTTTGTCCGAGTTATCCTTAACAAAGGATGCAGTATTGAGTTTTTGTTCATTCGGGTTTGGTGTCAAACCCAATTTATTAACTACATTTTGCGAAACAAATGTTTGTTGAGAACAACAGTCTATAAGACATCTCACTGGAGTGGTGCTACCCTCACTATTCACTAAGTCCAAAGTAATAGTTTTCCCTATGGCCAAGGTAGGCCATAAGACCCTTGTAATAGTTTTCCCTATGGCCAAGGTAGGCCATAAGACCTTTATTGTTTAGCCCATGGCCAAGGTAGGCCATAAGACCTTTATTGTTTGGCCCATGGCCAAGGTAGGCCATAAGACCTTTATTGTTTGGCCCATGGCCAAGGTAGGCCATAAGACCTTTATTGTTTGGCCCATGACAAAGGTAGGCCATAAGACCTTTATTGTTTGACCCATGGCCAAGGTAGGCCATAAGACCTTCATTGTTTGGCTCATGGCCACAGTAAGCCATAAGACCAAGGTTCAGTTGTTTGGCCCATGGCCAAGGTAGGCCATAAGACCCTTATTGTTTGGCCCATGGCCAAGGTAGGCCACAAGACCTTTATTGTTTGGCTCATGGCCACAGTAGGCCATAAGACCAAGGTTCAGTGTTTGGGCTATGGCCACAGTAGGCCATAAGACCCTTTTGAGTAACCCATGCAATCCTTGCTTATGTTCAGATAGGTTGAGTGTATTTGTGGCACATGTAAAGAGTACAGTGTATAATATACATATATACACACACAGATTGCAAGGAATGCATGTGCCTGTTGAAAAAATCTGTTGAGTGATTCTTCCTTAAAAGAAGAATTGGATGCTTGGAGTTGTATGCATTTTAAATGCTTGTTCACTAATGTTGTTTAACTGGGGATCGTAATGAAATATAGGACAAGAAGAAATTACCAGAGAAGAGAGAGCACAGACAAAACAGTCAAGTTTAAATTTGGTTTAATCCCCCCCAAGTACTTATGTGTCACTCAGGTCTAAGCTTATAAGAGAATGAGACTCCTTAAATGTAAATGTTTCCTAGTTAGGCCCTAGGTTGTAGACCTAATTAGGCTTGATTAGGTTAGGCTTAGGCTAGACCATTTAGCCTAATTCTGCAATTTTTGTTAAGTAAGGTTAAGGTTTGTAAATTCCCCACACACGGACCACCAATGTGAAAAATGCTCTGTATGAATTGGTCCACAATTAACCCACCCCTTATATCTCCAGTCTAACTATAGAGTAGATCAAGTCTAGCCTAGAGGGGTCAGCCTAGAGATTCCGGAAATGGTCCAGAGCGGGCAGATAAATTGAGGTCCACAGTAGGATTCCTCACCAAACTAGGTTAGGGCAATCTACCTTTACCTTTGTTAAGCTATGAGTTGATGTTGGGTCTTAGGCCACAATGTAGGCCTAAGTTGTCTGACCCAGCTTAATTTAATGAGTCTACGTAAAACTGGGTTAAAAACACAATTAGTCACTTACTGCTAGTTATTAGAGAGTCCCTTTTTCTGTCTTGTTTAATTGTTAAGAGCGTACTTGCTGGTGGGGATCTTTCTTTGTTGTCTGTTCTTGTCCCTTCCCCAGTTCCGTCCTCTCGCCCTGGTCCTCGTTTTCGTTCTCCTTTGTTCTCCTTTTCGCGGGGCTTTTTCCACCAGCGTCGTCTTGGTTTTTTTCCTAGGTTGGTTGATCGGTAATGTATATCTATTACCGAGCACGCTCTTGTCACACAGTATATAAATACTAGTGTGGAGAATAACTCTGGTGAGCAACCAATTGGTTTCATCCACCCAGTTATTGACATAAAAGGAATTTAATAATTGTTAGATTAACTACCTACCTACTCAGTGAACCATTTTCGTTACCTCCCAACTACCCACTCATCAGTTTTCCATAGGCAAATGCCCGCAAAAGAAGAAGACGAGAGACAAAAATCAAGGTACGGGGTTTTCGAGATGCCTAGACACTCTGCGTTTGAAAGATGGGAGATGGATTGAGGAAGATTGTTCCAGAGTTGACCGGTTGAGCAGATAAAAGACTGAAAATACCGATTAACCCTTGCATTAGATAGTTGGACAGAAAAAGAATGATAAAGTGTACAAAGTTTGGTACTGCGTTCTCTCCCTAAAGGCGGAGGCATGGAGTTGGAGGGTTCAGAATAGCAATGTCCGTTATGATAGCGATAGTAAAAAGAGAGTGAGGTAACATTGCGGCGAAGAGAGAGAGAGAGAGAGAGAGAGAGAGAGAGAGAGATTGAAGACAATCAGTGCGGCGGAGAATTGATGAGACAAAAAGCCTTTGATTCCACCTGGTCAAGTATGGCTGTGTGGGTTGAGCCGCCCTACACGTGGGAAGCATACTCCATACAGGGGCGGCGAACAAGACCCCTGTACAAAGACAGCAACTGAGTGGGAGTGAAGAAACCGCGGAGGCGGTACAGCACACTTAACCTCTTAGAAGCTGTTTTAGAAAGAGAGTATATGTGATCTTTCCAGGAAAGCTCACGAGAAAAGGAAATGCCAAGAATGTTAAGAGAAGAGGGAGGACTAAGTTGTGTGTTGTTGAAGGTAAGGGGATAGTCATGTGGAAGACTGTGACGAGTAGACAGATGGAGGAACTGAGTTTTTGAGGCATTGAAAGCCACAAGGTTTTCTCTGCCCCAGTCAGATATAGCAGAAAGATCAGAGGTCAGGTGTCCCATAGCCGTCCTACGCGAATCATGAAGCGAGTGCTGTGAGGGACGCTTTGAGAAGTGGGTGGAGAAGTGAAAAGGGGAATTATCGGCATAGGAGTAAATAGGACAGGAAGTGCAAATTAAAAGATCATTAATAAATAAAAAGAAAAGAGTGGGTGACAGGACAGAACCCTCAGGAACACGACAGTGGGCATTTACAAGTGTAGCTATAGATCGGCCAGAAAGGAAATAAGAGATGAAGGAACAGATAGAACGATATAAACCGAAGGAAGGCAGTTTCGAAATTAGAGATTTGTGCCAGACTCTCTCAAAAGCTTTTGATATGTCTAGCACAATAACAAAAGTTTCACCGAAATCCCGAAAGGAAGATGACAAAGAGTCCATACTGACGATCTGAAAGAAGATTATGAGAAGAAAGGTATTTAAAAATCTTCCTGTTAAGGATAGCTTCAAAAACTTTGGAAAGGCAAGAAATCAAAGCATTTGGACGATAGTTGGAGGGTTGGGAGCGGTCACCCTTCTCTGGGACAGACTGAATGAAAGCGAACTCCCTGCAGGGAGTAAAAGTACCAGATGAGAGACAAAGACGAAAGAATTTTCCCTAGGCAGGGTGTCATCACAGAAGCACTGTTCTTAAGAACAACAGAAGGAACACCATCAGGACCATACGCCTTCTTAGAGTTGAGCCCAGATAGGGCAGAAAAAACATCTGTAGAAGAAATTCTAAATGCAGACGTAATAAAGTCAGAGCGGGGGAGAAGATGGAGGAACAGCACTGGAATCGTCCAGGGTTGAATTGTAAGCGAAAGTCTGAGCGAAGACTTCAGCTTTGTCAGGAGAAGAGACGGCAACTGTGCCGTCGGAATGGAAAAGAGGAAGGAAAGAAGAGGAAGTAAAGTTGTTGAAGAGATTCTTAGATAGATGCCAGAAAGAGTGAGAAGAATTGGAATTAGAGAGATTTTCACATTTTTGTCGGATGAGGAATTTTTGGTGAGTCGAAGAACAGATTTTGCACGATTCCGGGCAGAAATATAAGCTGAGTGAGAGTCAGGAGTTGGATGGCGACGGTACCTTCTGAAACCCTCCTTTCTGTTGCGGATAGCATTAGAACAAGTAAAGGTAAACCAAGGTTTTTTTGCATTAATAGTAGGAATAGAACATCGAATGTACGCCTCCATGCCCGAGAGAATCACCTCTGTGATGTCCTCTGCACACTCAGAAGGGTCCCGGCCGCGGAAGTAGTAATCATTCCATGGGAAATCAGAGACGTACTGCCTAAGGGCCTCCCAATCAGCGGCGCCGAAGTTCCAAAGGCGTCTCCTCTTGGGAGGATCCAAAGGCCGAATTGGAGCGATAGGATAGGAAACAGATATAAAATTGTCATCGGAGGAGCCCAACGGAGAGAAAAATTTCACAGAGTAAGAAGAAGGATAAGAGGTAAGAAATAAATCCAGAATGTTGGGCCTATCTCCAAGGCGATCGGGGATACTAGTAGGGTGATGTACAATCTGCTCTTGGTCATTTATGATAGAAAAGTTGTAAGCTAGTTCGTTATGGATGTTAGTGAAATGGGAAGAAAGCCAAAGGTGGTGGTGAACATTGAAATCTCCTAAAATGGAGATTTCTGCAAAGGGAGAGCGGGAGAGAATGTATTCCATTTTGGAAGTGAGGTAGTCAAAGAATTTTGGATAGTCAGTAGAATTAGGAGAAAGGTAAACAGCGCAGAAGTATTTAGTTTGAGATTGGCATGTAAGCCATATCCAGAGGGTATAGAATTCGGAAGATTCGAGTTCGGGTATACGAGAACAAGTTAAGTCATTGCAGTTACATGTGCTTTGATTTAGATCTTCTTCCGGGCCTACCATTTGTGCCAGCGTCCAACCCTCGACCAACGTAGTCCTAATTTACTAATTTAGAATTTATAGACACTACCCCTAACTGATATAATAATTAAACAACTTAACCTAATCGCAAATATAATCACTTTCGAAGCATCACCAAATTAAACTTAGAATCAACGATTGCTGCAGATAGAAAAATGCGTGCTGTTTAGGTCAGCCAAATAAACAAACAGGCTGCGTTTTCCTGTTTATCTTTTTTGTGTTGCCATTTAGTTTTCTGTTAGTGACTTTTCCCTTCAGTGACTTTTAGACTCTATATATATATATATATATATATATATATATATATATATATATATATATTATATCACCTCACTCCTCCCCTACAAGTTGAGTCTGTCAGGGGGGTGAGAGACCTTAGTTGATCTGCGGAGCGGGGTTGATGTAGTAGGAATAGGTGCAACCTGCATAGGTGGGCGATTTGAACCATTTTCAGGAGAATCGGGCCTCCCTTCAGGAGGACTCTGGTCATCCTGCAATTCACGTTCCCATATCTGGTCCTGATGGAGTTTAATAGAGCGACCATCTTCTAGTTTGCATTTGAAGGAAACAGGGCCCGTTCTCTCCTGCACCGTTGCAGGAACCCATTTTGGCCCAGACCCAGAGTTGTGATACAACGTCTGTTTTTCCTGATGGCGTAAAACTCGTTGTTGTAACGTTTCGTTTGAACGTAACAGATCGAAAATAGAACGAATTCCCCGGCCAATCACGAGTTTAGAAGGGGACACCCCCGTCATCGTGTGAGGTGTTAGTAGATATTTAAACAAAAATTTATCCAACACCACATACATTTCCTCTCCAAGAGAATGACGCAAGGCCGACTTGAAAGTACGGACCATGTTTTCTGCAAGACCGTTAGTAGGCGGGTGAAAAACACTAGACCGAACATGTCTAATGCCATTTTGGTGGACAAAAGAACGCAATGCCCATCGAGCGAAACACGAACAGAGTAGGCGAATAGTAACACCCGAAGTCGTGGAAGTGGTTGGAAAAATTTCCACCCACTTAGAATAGGCGTCCACAATGACTAGGAAATAAATGTTATTTATAGGACCTACATAGTCAACATGGATCCTATGCCAAGGTATAGTAGGCCATTCTCAAGGATGAAGTGGACTTTTCTTTGGTAGATCTCTGTTCTCTAGGCAGTTTTGACAGGAATGAACCAATGATTCGAGTTCTCCATCTAAACCGGGCCAATAGAAATAAGCTCTCGCCAGCTCTTTCATTTTTATTGCACCCATGTGTTCAGCATGAAGTTCCTTCACTAAATTCAACCTGCCTTCATTTGGAATTATCACTCTGTGACCCCATAAGAGACAGCTATTTTGAATTGAAAGTCCAGACTGACGTTGATGAAAAGGCTGTAATTCACTCTCAACCTTAGTAAGCCAACCAAGTGAGCAGTAATGAATGACCCTAGACAGAATAGTGTGCGATTTGGTCCACTGCTTTATCTGTACTGCAGTTACTGGAGTGAAGTCCAAAAACTCCACCAAGTGAACCCATTCTGTAGGTATAAGTACGCATTTATTTGGATTTTCTAAAGAAAACCTAATTAGAACATCAGCCGTACCTAGAATTTTGCCTGACCGGTGTACTAAGACAAATTTATAGGCTTGTAGAAACAGTGCCCATCGTTGAATCCTACCTGAGGCCATAACTGTAATATTTTTAGTAGATGAAAATAAACCTCAGAGAGGCTTATGGTCATTAATTAGTTTGAATTCATGACCGCATAGATAGAAATGAAATTTCTTTATTGCAAATACTAAAGCTAAGGCTTCACGTTCAAGTTGTGCATATCGCCTTTCAGTCTCAGTTAGTGTTCTAGAAGCAAAACGGATAGGCCTATCTACACCATCAATGTGGTGGGATAACACTGTCCCAATTCCATAAGGACTACGAGAGGAAGTTTAGGATCATAATTTAGGGGTTCAAGGAAGGTCGATGCATGAGGCAAAAATTTCCTATAATAGTTTAGGAGACCTAAATAAGCTTGTAACTGCGTGATGTTTTGTGGAGGTGGTGCATTTTTTATTGCTTCTAGTTCATCCACTGTTGGATGAATACCAGAGGCATCTATGCAGAACCCCAAATACAAAACCTCATTTGTGACCGAAGAACATTTTTCTTTTATTAGCTTAAGTCCGGCATTCCGGAGTTTTTTAGAACTGTTGTTAATCTAGTTAGGTGTTCTCTTTTAGATGATCCTGAAATGAGGACATTACCTAGAAAACAAAGTACACCCGGAATGTGACCTAGAACTTACTTGGTCCATTGTTCTCTGAAAAATACCTGGAGGCGATGCTATTCCATAACATAGCCTATCAGGCCCGTGCACGGGACACTTCAGAGGGGGGGGGGGGGGGCTGAGAATTAAAAAAAAAATGTCTCTTCACAGCATTTATACATTTATGGAAAAAAAGGGCACTTCTGAGGCATGAAGGCTCAATCCCCTGTAGCCTCCCCCCCCCCTCTCTGCACGTGCCTGTCTAAGTCTATTGTACCTATATGAAATGAAGTGAAGAAAATGAAATGAAAATGAAAAATGAAAAGGTCTGTTGGCAGACTATAGTCCATATGACAAATATTATTAATACAATGACAGTTCATATACTAAGAATAGAAATATATACAGCTGATTAGAAATAATACAGTAATGTCGGAGTTAAGTGGAGTTACAGACTGACGTTTACGTACCAAGAATTTCATAGTTTAGACTTTAGAGGATAAACGGCAGGACTCATGGATAGCTTGGATAATCGGGTTGGTTGATTTTTTAATTCTTTGCATCAGACTATATTGAGCACGTCTTGTTACTTCTGGGAAGCGCGGGACATTGCGGGTAGCAAACATTTGCGAAGCTGAGCATCTCGTGGGTAATTTATGTAAGAGTCTAAAAGACCTGTTGTACAGCAAATTTAGGGTTCTGCCAGAACCTTTTTTATAATTCACCCACAGTTGCTGTTCGTAAATATTACTGCAGAAAGTACAAAAGAGCGTCTTTAGCTGCACTTGTACAGAACCGAAAGTTCCTTATAGTCATATTCGCTTTAGCACAAAGGCTTCGAGATTGTTTTCTTATATCCGAGTCATCACTCAAGGAGCTGGAAATAGTTTGACCCAAATACTTAAACTCTTGTATTTCCTCAATTACTTCACCTTTCATTTTAAACCTAATATCAGCTGGCTGCTTACAGCTTTTAGGATGAAACTGCATAACCTTAGTTTTTGTAACATTAAAAAGAAAATTATGTTTCTGCGAATACACTTCGCAGACTTTTAGTAGCAGATCCAGACCTTTAACAGAGGGACTTATTAACACCATATCATCGGCATAAACTAAGTTATTTATCCTTGTGTTATCTATACAACATCCCACTGTTGCTTCATTAAGTGACGCAATTAATCCGTCAATATACACATTAAACAACACAGGGGAGAGCAAGGAGCCTTGTCTCATCCCGCAAAAGGAGCCAAAACATTCGGATAGTACATTGCCCCACCTAGCGGTAAAAGATTGGTGGGAATTCCAAAATTTCAATAAATTTAATATGTACATGGGAACCTTCCTGTCTTCCAGTTTTTTAAATAAAATAGTGTAGTTCACGTTATCATATGCCTTATTATATCTAGGAAACAGCTATAAATAGTTGAATTACTGTCAATTTTCACCTAAACTTAGTTGAACATAGGCTTGTGACATTTCTAGTTTTGTCAAATATTTACCCCCAGCAAGAGAGCTAAATAATTCATCAGGCTTGGGTATAGGGGTAATCTCATATAAACGCACTAACTTGTCAGGTTTTAGTACAGGGACTACCGGGGCAGCCCACTTGGCGTGTGTGACTGGTTCAATAATCCTCTCTTTGAGCAGTCTATCAGTTTCTAAATCTACCTTCTCTCGTAACGCATGTGCAATTCGACGAGCCTTGCAAAATTTTGGAGTTACATTGGCGTCTGCCTCTATACAGACCTGATGGTCTTTTAGTTTGCCTACTTCAGGCCCAAAAAGAGAAGAAAACTCCATTAACAATGAATCTATATCAGATGGATACATGAATGTATGTACATCTGCGCGACCCTTTGGCAAAATTTTGTCAATAGGCAATTTCAAGACATCGATTCAATTACGGCCTAGTAGAGTAGGCCCTTGTTCATCCACCACTAAAAGAGTTAAGGGATGAGACAAAGTTTTCTTGTTGAATGTAACTTTGATGTAGGCTTCTCCACAAATAGGTATTTGTATGTTACCATATATTTTTAGTATTGTTTTAGATTCGTGTAGTTTAGGTGTATTTTTGAAAATTCGGGCAGCACCTGTATCTACTTCTAGAGCTATAATTCCATTTAGGCCTACATCTAAAATATATGAACCCGCATTATCACCACTTCTGCTCATAAAATAGGTATTCCACTCCATTGTTCGAAGTATTTCCATTTGGAGGATTACCACGAGAAATGTTATAGTTAGAAATTTCACCCTTTTTGTTTCTTTGAAAAACAAACTTTAGCTATGTGGCCTATTTTACTACAGTTTCGGCAAAATGCTTCTTTAAAAGGACAGTCCTTCTTCCAGTGGTGTTTTCCACACCAAGTACATGGCTTGGAAGGCTTTTCATCCTGTTCAGGTTTCGAATTAGTCAGTTTAGTAGTATTCGCAGCATACTTTTTATTAGTTTGTCTAGCAGGTTCATTAGGTCTGCCAGGCCTAGAAGATTTAAAGCTATTTACTTGTTGGGCCTAACTTGTATGACTGTCAAAAGCTCTAAAATCTTTAGCGGCTGCTTCTCTACCCGCAGCTACTTCAACAGCCTGACTAAAAGTTAGGTCCTGTATAGCTAATAGGGCTCTCTGGGTAGACTCCTCTTTGAGACCCATTACAAACCTCTCTCTTAGCATTTCATCTAATTTGTCTCCAAAATTACAAGTACGGGCATGGGCTTTTATACCCGCAACAAACTCTGCAATGCTTTCATTAGCAGTCTGATGCCTAGAATGAAATTTAAAACGTTCATAGATGAAAACCACTCGTGGTTTGTAGTGATTGGTTAGGGCCTGTACCAATTCACTGTAGGTGCAAATTTCCGGTGCTTTAGGAGCAAATAGGTCTTTGACTAAGCAAAAGGTTTTAAGGCTTATTATAGTTAGGAAAGCAGGTATTTTCTTAGCATCGGGAATGGAATTTGCTTCGAAAAACAACTTCACCCTAGTGACATAAGATTCGAAGTCCTCCTCAGAGTCTTCGTAGGGATTTACATGGCTAATCACCAACATGCTATGAACGAAACCAATTTAGGCCAAATAACGTGAAGTAGGTTAGGTAGGGTGTAAATTTGATGAAGTTACTCCTCAGTTAGTTGGAAATTGTAATAAAGTTAGTACTGAGTAGGAATTAGTATTAGAGTTGGGCCGGAGGGACCTAAGCTATAGTAAGGGAGCTTACCGACACAAAGCAACCAAATCGAACGACCCACACTAGGCTAGGCTACATCCAATTTTCCAAACAACAAAATCCCATCCTCGTCACCAAATGTAATAACGTGGGGGTGTTAGACCCCGTTAGGTATTAGGTTAGCAAATAGACATAAAAGGTACTTACAGTTGCTTTGATTTAGATCTTCTTCTGGGCCTACCATTTGTGCCAGCGTCCAACCCTCGACCAATATAGTCCTAATTTACTAATTTAGAAGCTATAATAATTTAATTAGACAACTTAACCTAATCACAAATATAATCACTTTCGAAACATCACCAAATTAAACTTAGAATCAACGACTGCTACAGATAGAAAAATACATGCTGTCAAAATACTTCTATAGCTATGCGAAAAGGAAAACAAAAACAGCCGCCGCTATTGGCCCTTAAGGAAGCGAAATAATGAACTAACCGACGATCTAAAAGAAATATCTGAAACATTGAGAGCGCAGTATGAATCAGTTTTCGGTACCCCAAAAAGTGACAAAGCGATACCTGACATAGATGCATTCTTTGAAGAAAAATTGCAAGGAGAGTGTGCAACAGACTTTGATTTTACCCCAGAAGATGTAGCGATAGCTATAGGACAAATGAAACCACATTCAGCTGCAGGTCCGGACAATTTGAACGCATTATTGATTAAACACTGTAAAATTGAAATAGCTACACCTTTATACTGGATATAGAGAAGTTCCCTAGACACTGGGGAAATAGCGAGCATCTTGAAAAGAGCAAACATTTTCCCTATATATAAAGGAGGAGATACATCTCAAGCAAAGAACTATAGACCAGTGTCAATGCCGTCCCACCCCACCAAAGTATTTGAAAGAATAGTTAGAGAGAAAATCTGCGATTTCTTGGAGACAGGGGAAAGATTCCGCGAAAATCAGCATGGATTTCGATCAGGTACATCATGCCTATCACAACTAATAGAACACTACAACAATATCCTAGATGCATTGGAAGGCAATGACAACTACGATGTTATATACACAGATTTTACTAAAGCTTTCGACGAATGTGATCATGGAATAATAGCACATAAAATGAAATATATGGGAATAACAGGCAAAGTGGGAAAATGGATCTAGAACTTCCTCAGAGAACGTCTACAGGGCGTCAAAATTCAAGGTATATCATCATCAGAATCGAAAGTACGCAGCTCAGTACCACAAGGTACAGTACTGGCTCCACTCCTGTTCATTATCATGCTAACAGACATACACAGCGGAGTAAACAGCAACAGTATAGTAGCATCTTTTGCAGACGATACAAAGCTCAGAAGAAAAATCAGCGATGTAAATGAAGTGGAGGCCTTGCAGAGGGACACGAACAAAATATGCAAATGGTCAGAAGACAACAACATGACATTTAACACCGAGAAATTTCAGCTCTTGAGATATGGTAGAAAAGAGGAACTTAAACAGACTGCATATTATACTCCAAATAGACAGGAAATTCAGAGAAGCACGAAAGCGATCGATCTTGGGGTAATAATGACCGATGATGCGAAATTCGAAACACAAAATCAAATAGCGATAAATAAAGCAAAAAGATTCGCGGGACAGGTACTAAGAACGTTCAAAAGAAGGGACAGGACAGTAATGATTCCCCTGCTAAAAACAGTGATTATACCAAAACTTGAATACTGCTCAGTTTTGACGTCCCCATATAAAAAGGAAGAAACTATCATAATAGACTAGAAGAAACTCAGAGACATTTCACAGCAAAGACTGATTACTGCAAAGAGCTCAACTACTGGGAAAGACAACGTAAACTAAATCTGTACTTCCTGGAAAGAAGAAAAGTGGTACACCGTAATCTACATATGGAAAATTATCGAAAAATTGGTACCAAACCTCAAACTAAACCCAATTACCATTCAAATAACACTGGGAAATGGGAAAGGCAGGATGCCTACTTATTTACTGTAGCATACTTTAGGTAAGTTTGAACGACGGTTCAGGATCAACCTACGGTCGACCCCCCTGCAGCATCCCGTCTCATTTGCGGGATTTGGTGAAGGAGGGAATTGCTGTCTGATCTCCTCCTGCCGTCGTAGCCAACCACGCATGGCTGGTCAGGGACTTTGCACAGGAATCTGTCCAGCTGGTTCTTGAAGTTATTCAGGTCGGTGTGCTGGAGATTCCTTACTTCTTTTGGTAGAACATTGAAAAGCTTTGGGCCTCTTATTCTGAGGGTATTTTCTATCCTCGTTTTCATGGCCCCATGTCCCACCGCAGCTGGGACCGTACAAAATCTGCCTCTTCTCTCATTCCAATTTGTTTCTATTTCATTTCTAAGGTTAGGGACAGAGCCCTCAAGTATTTTCCATATGTATATTATTGTGTACCGCTCGCGCCTTCTTTCGAGAGAGTAGAGTTTCAGTGATTATAGTCGAGACCAGTAGTCTTCACCTTCCGTTTCCTCTATCTTAGATGTGAAAGTCCTTTGTATAGCTTCAATGTTCGTAATGTCTCGTTTTCTGTATAAGCTTGTGAGTACTGAGCAATACTCAATTATTGGTAGGACTAGACTCTTCCATAATTTGAGCATGATGTTTACTTTTCTGGTGCGGAAGCTCCTCCAGATGATTCCCATTATTTTTCTAGCCGTTGTAATTTCGATGTTATAGTGCTCTCTGAATTCTGCATCCGACGACATTATTACTCCAAGATCTCTGACTTGTGGATCTGGTGTTATCTGTTTGGCTTGCAGGGTTTTGTACCCTTTTTTCTGTAACTCCTTGTTATTACCATATCTTAGAAGTTGGAATTTTTCTTCTTTGAACTTCATATTGTTGTCTTCTGCCCGCTGGAATAATGTTTCAATGTCGTTTTGTAATCTTTCTGTGTCACCTTCGTTCAATATTTCCTTGCATATCTGTGTGTCATCTGCGAAACATGATACGATACTGTCATTGATATCTGCATCAATATCTGCAATCATTATTATGAACAGGAAGGGAGCTAGTACTGTCCCTTGTGGGACAGAGCTCTCTACTTCCGAGATTTCCGATTTGACTCCATTTACCACCACTCTTTGTGTTCTTTGCGTCAAGAAATTAAATATCCATCTTCCCAGCTTTCCAGTAATTCCTGTGTTCTTAAGTTTATGTGCTATAATTCCATGGTCACATTTATCGAAGGCTTTAGCAAAGTCAGTATAGATTACATCTATGTTTCGTACTCTACACAGTGTTTCTAATATTTTCTCCTGGTGGTCTAATAGCTGTGATAGGTATGATCTTCCAGCCCTGAAACCATGTTGATTTGGGTTGTACAAGTTCTTTTCTTGTAAGCAGTAAGTAGTTACACTTCTAATTATACGTTCAAAGCACTTTATAAGGTGTGAGGTGAGAGCTACAGGCCGATAATTCTTGGGCATTGCTCTGTTACCACCTTTGAATAAAGGGGCAATGTTCGCGTTCTTTAATAGCAGTGGAATTTGTCCTGTGTCGAGTGATTTCCTCCATAGTAAGTATAGCGGTTTGGTAATACTCTCTTTACATTTCTTCAGAAATGTGGCACTCCTGGTGCCGAATTGTCTCGCATCTGTGATAGAGCCTTAACCCGTTCACTCACTGGGTAGACAATTGTGGAGCTGAAAAATAAACCATATTGATTCTTGTATAACCACACACAAAGGCAAATTTGTTTTCTACCCTATGTCATAATTCGTGAGCGAAAGGGTTAATTACATCTCCTTCCGAGAACTCTAAGTCCATTAATAGGTTTGTGCCAGAATTTGTCCTTGGCTGATTTGTATCAATGTCGAAAAATTCCTCTGCGTTTTCTACTTTCATCTCGGACTTAGGGGTGCTAAACACAGCGTTAAATTGTTCATTAAGCAGTTCGCTCATTTTTTGGGGGTAATTTGTGTGTTTGGCCTACCTGTCTATCAACGGACCAATACTCTCTTTGCACTGCATTTTCCTTTTCGCAAATGTGTAGAAGTATTTTGGGGTTAATATGCAGCAAATAGCCCCACCTCGAGTTAATAATTTTTGATGTTGAAAGCCAGACCCCCCGGAATTCAAAATTAATGATGTTATTGATTTTTTAAGTTTTAATCATTTTTTTGTTTCGCGACCTGCCAGCAGGCATAAGACATCCTCGCTCTCAGACAATTTTCTGTAAATGTGAAATCTCTTCATTTAGGTTAGGTTAGGTAGGTTAGGTTAGGTTAGCAGTAACATACATTTTACGGGTGCAAAATTTAGTTATTAGGGTGTGTTTTCATGTGCTAAATTTATTCAGAAATGCTACTCATTTGCCCCGTGTTTACTTGAAAATAAAACAAAAAAATCCGTTTTTTTCGTACTTTCAATTAAACGCAGGGCAAATGAGTGGCATTTCTGAGGAAAGCACATGAGAACACACCCTAATAACTAACTTTCATACCAAAAGTCGAGGTGGGGCTATTTGCTGCATATTTACTGTATTTTGGGTTATCTTTTATGTTTTCTGCTACCTTGTTTTCCTCCTCGTTTGTCTTATGTATGAATGTTTGCTTTAGGTCTATTTCTATTTTGCCTAGTTTCCTCTCTAGTTTGAGTCTCCTTGCATCAGTTTTGCATCTGTGGAGATGTTTTACGGTTTGCTTCCGTTGTCTAAATAGTGTCCTGATTTTTCTCTCGAGCTTGTTACGTTTTCTCTTTTGTCTCTCTGGAACATGCTTCAGTAATATAGGTTTGGTTTCAAACTCAGTTGTACCAAGTATTTGTTCTGAAGTCTTCTCGTGAAGTAGTAATTTCCAATTTACTTCCTTTAAATCTTTATTTACACTTTCCCAATCTACTTTCTTTGAATTTATGTTTAAGCCTTCAAATATTCCTTCTGCCTCTCTGGGATGCGTTTTCGGACCTCTGGGTGCTAACTTCAACTGTATATCGATTAGGTTATGGTTGGAGAAATTTGTGCGCGTTACCTTTTTATTTATTATTATCTCATTGTTATTCGTCAAAATTAAATCCAAAACGTTATTTTTCCTAGCGGCTTCACAGATCTCCTGAGTTAGGGCGTAATGTTCCATCATATCTAATTAATACCCATATTATTGCTTGGGTTCTATCATCTTTTGCAATGTTGCCATGAAACTTCTCAACATATATGACCGTCATTTTTCTCCCATGTTATGAATGGGAAATTAAAATCTCCGAAAATTAGAATATTTGTTGCTGAAGTTTCAAGTAATTGTAACATGTTTTGTATTTCATTAGTGGCAAATTGAAATTCACTTTTTGTGGTGTTTGGTGGTCTGTAGACTTCCATAATGGTTAGGCTCAGTTCTTTTACTTCTAATATAATAACTTCGACTGTGCTGTTTGATTTTTTTTACCTTCACCTCACATGTGTATGCGTTTTTCACGTAGGTACAACACCCTCCCCCTCGTCTAGCCACTCTATCTGCTTTGTATATGTTGTAGTCCAGCAATGCTATTTCAGTATTCTCGATGCAGTTTTCACAGCCTTTTTCACACTTATGTAAGTGTGTTTCCGTTAGGCATATGATATCTATGCTGGTTTCCGTAGCTAAATTTCGCAAGTATTGTAATTTGCAGTCTGCATGGTCCGTATAGAGGCCTTGTATATTTGTGTATAATACATTTACCGAGTTTTTAATCTTCGTGTTTAATTTTCCTAACTGATGGTCGTTTCCTGGTCAATGTCGGTTCCTGTTTGGTGTTATTGGTTGGGCCGCTGCATTTGGGAGTATTGGGGTTGCGGCCCGTGATACCACTGTGGTTGTTGTATTATTGGTGGGTGGTGTTGAATAGAAGGGTGTTGTGCGTAATGTTGTGGTGCATATATTTGCGGCGTTCTGCCTTTCCTTGTTAGAAGGGCAAGCTGTGCTTTTATTATCCTCATTTCTTCTAAAAAATATGTTTCATTACTCTTGTTATTACTTCTATGTCGAATATGATCTGTTCTTTCCCGTTCTCTTCTTTGCGTACCCTTAATGTGAAAATACGGGCACTCTACGTTCAGGCATTTTTTCTCCGTAATTGACTGTCTGCACAGACGAAGGTGAAAAAAGTTGCAGTTTCGTCCGTACCTGCATTTCCCATTCCTCATCATATAGAAGCATTTTGTGGGGTGATTGCATATGCAGTTTGAGCCATATTTGCACGAACCTGTTTTATAATATTTGCATATGGCCCGTCGTTTAAATTCCCTCTGAGTCTTATGTGATTCAATTTCCTTCTTCTGCTCCGCCACCACTTCTTCCCTACTCAGTGTTTTTTTTTTTTTTTCGGCGTGTCTTTCGTATCTCTGTCTTTTTCCGTGGGTATTTCTTTATCTGAGGCTGCTTTCGCCCCTCCCTGTAGTGTGCTGTCCATCTCATTTTCGTTTTCGGTTGTGCCGGCGTTTTCTGTTGTTTCCTGGTTTTCTGTCGGTAAAACTGCTGAACTTGATTCTTCTATTTCAACATCTTGTATTCCCCTTTGTACTAATTTCCTATTGTTTTCAATGCACCTGACGCACATGAAACCAAAAAGGCCTATGATTTTTCCTGTCTTTTCTATCTACGTTCATGCATTCGTAGTGTTTGAAGGTATTGCACAGAAAGCATTTTAAGCCCAAGGTCTGGTCCGCTTCATTTTTGCAATCACAGAGCTGATGTGCAGCGCATTCCATTACACATAATCCAGTTCTATTCATTTTTCTGGATTTACCGCACTTTATACATTTCTTCGTATTTTTTGCCATTCTTTCCTTTATTTTCCTTTTTCCTTTTTTCCTCTTTCCTTTATTTCCCTCTTTCCTGTGTAATTTGTGTAGTGTTCCCAAATTAAAGGCCCGACAAGGGACCTCTTCAACACTGAAGGAAAATAGCTTGGTTGTCAGGGGGCCAAGACTTTTTAACCAGCTGGTTTAACATGGTACCTTTCAAATGTTTCATGCGATGATTCCTCATTTCACGAAGGTCAAGCTTCCCAGCTAACAATTTTACGCAGATACAACGTTGTCACAAGGTTGCATTTTAGCGCTGTGACATAGATACAAAGTAAATTTGTGTGGTCTCACTTACGTCTTCACAACGTTGTGATATTATGTAAACTTTACGTACAGTATATACAACGTTGCCTCAACGTCTCAAGGACAGAATTGGTTCAACAAAGGTGTCCTATTTGAAATAATCGTATGCTGTCTGTATCCATAGTTTGAACGCCGGTGACATGTCAGTTTCGTGCTCCTTCTTCGTATCAAAATTAACAGTGTTTGAAGCCGGTGAACCGTTGTGTTACGTATCCAACAAAATTTGTAGATGTACCAAGATTACATAGTTACAATATCATCAGATGATCCACAATACTTAACTAATAATAATACATATAATATGCCTTAAAAATTTCTAGCGGCTTTTGACACTACCTTCATAGTCCTAAGAGTGGCAAGCAGTGACCTTGAAATAGTAGGCATACAAACAAACGAACGAGCGAGACCTTTAATCTTACGAACAAACGAATGAACGAATGAATTTTAACTGCATAAATTGCTCAAAATATTTTCCAAAGGCTGGGTAAACGCTTTGAAATCTGAAACGAAAGACCAAGCAAATAAATTAATAGTTTTATTACTTTAAATATATTTACAAACTTACGCGCTTTAGAAGTGTTCAAAAGTATTAGTTAACTTTTACGATTAGTTTCATAAACAATATATAAATTCTTAAAATACCGTAACTGAATCTTTTTAACAGGTAATAATGTTTCCATTATGTACTAAGTTGTTAACACGTTTAAGGAAGTGAAGGCAAGGAATGTAGTGAGAAGATATGGCAAGTGGCGGCCGCCAGGAACGCCAACTTGAAATGGCAGGAACTACTGATAATTGCATTGATGGTACAGTGGTGGACGAGCTACTATGCTTTATTGCCAACAATATTGACTATCTGGATCCAGTAACCATTACCAAGCTATGTGTTGATTTTTATGATAATGAAAAAATTGAACGCTCAAAAAAAGTGATGTTTGAGTTATGTGCTAAAAATGATACGGTAGGTTAATTAAAAGGCAGGGCCCTTAAAAAGAGTGCTCAAAATATTGAAGACATTATTAGAATGTTTCAGCAGAAGGGTACTGATACCCCAGTATTTGTAGCTCAAGATTTGGCTAATCTGTCCCCGGTGTCAATGGAAAATATGGATGTTTGTTCGCTACTTGCATCTATCCGGAAGGTGCAAGAGGGGTTGGTTCTCCTGAGAGGGGCGATGGATAATCAAGCTACAACCTGCAGTGGTTTGGTAGAAGTATGTACCGACACTGCTTCCTGGGTGGAGGCACGAGAAAGATGGAGGGTACAGTCTTTCCCACCAACATTGCCAAGCCCCACCTCTGTGAGGGTCTCACATCAGAATATGATGGGGCAAAGGTACAGGAGCTCTCTCATCCTCCTTCGCCAATACCTAGACACAACCCACTCAGAGAGGGAACACTGCAGGAGGAACTCTCTCTTCTTCTTGATGGTCAAAGACCTGTGAGGGGCAGGGTGCAGCCTACTCCCAGATACATGAATGCAGAGCCCTCTGCCTCTCAGCCTCATCCTGGATCCATGAGTGCAGACCTTCTGCCTCTCAGCCTCATCCTGGATCCATGAGTGCAGAGCCCTCTGCTTCTCAGTTTCATTCTGGATCCCTGAATCCAGACACTGCTACATCGTACATCGCCAGCTCAATACCATCTCACACAGGGTACCCCCCCCGAAAGAGGCCTTGGTGAATGGGATGCTGGGAATGCAGTCGGGGGTCATGATGAGGAGGCATCTTGGACAATGGTGGTAAGGAGGGGCCGGAAGCAAGCGACCCCTCCGAGAACTGCAACCACTACAGTAGCTAATGGTGGTGGTCCCTCAAGGGGGTCTGGTCCCACTCATGCATCGGCTAGAGGGAGTTAGCCTGTGGCAAAGGCTGGCAGAGAACGGCGGGGTATCATAGGTGCTACCAAAACAGATCGTACCAGAGGAACGACATGATTTAAGGGGTTGCGCCATTTTGGGATGGGCCCCGAATTTTTTTAAACTTGTAATGTCAAATGCATTGTTTTAAGCAATTTGTCAAATAAAAGACAAATATACAGAAATCCCCCGCGTTAACGACCTTCACATTAGCGGAAACTTCACTTGGACGGACTAAATCGCTGACTGGTCGTTAACATTCAGTTTAACGTAATACAGGTCGCTAAAGTGAAGATTTCCGCTAAAAAAGTCTGTTAGCATCACCGAACTTCACTTTAGCGGACTCCGAGTCGTTAAAGTGAAGGTGACGCCACCGGAATATTATTGGAACCAGCCCTCGGATGAGGTTGCGGTCAGTTGTTTCCTGTTGTATTGCGTGGGCAGTGGTGGCGAGTGGAGATTCGAGGGCTATAAGAGGTTCCAAAAAACCTTAGCTCCCCCCATTTGCAGCTTACATGTTTACTTATATCGAAATAGTTTTTAGTGATTATAAAAATATATAAAATTCTTTATTTATTGTAGGTATTAAAATTACTCTAGCTGATAAAATGATAATATAATGGCTTCTCAATTAATTGGTAATTCGGAGAGGCAACGTGTGATAGATCGCATACGAGCAATAATATTTCGGGAAGCTCGTGATGCTGGAGTCACCTTTATAACAAGTTCATGGGCTGCCAAAAGTTGCGAAGAAGTGAGGATTTCATCAAAAGAAATTGGAATAAAACTTTGGATGAATGTGAAATGGATACAACCAAATCTGGGTGCCCAAATTTGCCACTCTCTCAGGAAACAAAGGACATCATTGAAAGCGGTACGCGTAAGCGGAAAAACAGCTGTGCTAAACTTTCTAGAGAGATCGAAGTGTTGAGAGGAAAGATCGTTAGTGGTGAGATCATTCGTCTGTACCGTCATAGGCAAGGTTTAAAGCCTTGGCATGAACTTCCAAAGCCAAGAAAAACTCAACTTAACATCGATGACAGAATGTGGTTTGCCCATTATCTTGAAGATTGGGATGTGGATGATTTCATGCATTTAGCTGTCTCCAATGAATTTTTTGTTTACGTAACACGTCGGCCTAACTACCAAAATGATCGAGTGTGGGCCACAACACCAGATGAAATCGATGACAATGAACATTATCGCGAATTATTAAAAAGTCCAGACTGTGTTGGTGTGTTTGTTTTGTTCACTGCAAAGAAGCTCATGTGGGTGCTGAAGCCAAATGGTCAGAGTTGGGATGGACAGTATTTTCGTGATATTATTCTAGCCCAGCATGCCATTCCTTTTCTAAGAAACCCAAACAATGTTATGGATGTCGATCAGGTCACACTTCTGCACGATAAGGCCCCCTGCTTTAAGGCATTAGCCACTCAACAGTTGTTGCGGAACCATGAGATCGATTTCTTTGGAAATGAAGAATGGCCAGGAAATTCTCCTGACCTGAACGTCTGTGAACACATTGGATCAGTTATAAAGGACAAGGTTGAATGTCTCTTGTTTCAAGAACCTGCAGCAAATCGATTTTCGTAGGATACAATGACGCAACACATTGAAACTGTTTTATCAAATTTGCGTAACGATCAAGATCTATTCACGTCACTTTTGACAAGCTACCCAAAGCGAATTCAGGCTGTCTTGGAAGCCAATGGCGGGAACACCAAATTTTAATTGTTTCTCATTAAATGCAGGATTAAATTCTCTTTTGTAAGGTATGTTTAGTTTTACTGTACCTCTAATGATTTAGGCCATGGGCGGGGGGGGCTAAGGTTTATTGGAGCCCCGTACATACATGTGTAACTGTACTGAAGTATTTTGGTTACGGAAAACCCCACTTTAACGTCCCGTAGTCCGGTAAAGTGGGGGTCGTCCGTACTTCACTTTAACGTTCCCCGGTACATTAAAGTGAGGGTTTGGCGCACTTCACTTTAGCGGAAATTTCACTTTAGCGACCACACGCTCCCCCCAAAGTGTACGTTAATGTGAGTGGCTACTGTATAGCATATTTTTATTATATCAAATATATATAGCACATATTTATATCAGATACTAAGATGTTATAACTAGTTAGAAAGTATAATGACAGAGACAGATAAATAAAAAATATATAGCGAGAGAGAGAAAGAGAAAGAGAGCGAAAGATATTAACTGAGCAAGGGGGTGCGCCGTACCCCCTTGCTCAGTTAAGGAGATGCACGGCGCGCCAGCGCGCAATAGGTTCCGCCGCCCCTGGATCGTATGATGGCTGTACCAACGAAGACTGCAAACATTTTCGTCTCGAGATGTCGACCTGATCTTACGGCCGAGGAGCTGCAGGCATTTGTGGAAGATAAAGTGAACCTTCAGTTTACATGTAGGAAAATTGACTCCAGATGGACTACGTACAGTTCCTTTCAAATTACAGGGTGTATGTACGGCGGTTCTATGAGAAGAAGGGAAGAAAAACACCTGCAGCCCCTCTCGCATAGTGTTGGAGAGGGTAATTATGGAGACATCATGCGTCGTACTGTGGAGGAAAATCCAGCTGGGTCTAGTGCTGTAACTGCTGTGCCTGGTATAAGTGGAATTCAACATGTAGAGATGGCTGGCTCTTATAACTGTAGAGGCCTAAGCTTTGGCAATAACAGCAAACACGATCAAATTCTTTCATGTAACTTTCATGGGATAGGGGAGACCACCAGAGATAAACAAGATGGTCTCCTTGCAGGCCACCCACCTGGTGGAGGTTGGGGTATGGGAAATATATTAGTGAATTAAAACTTGGTTTGATTTGAACTGGCTTACTGGAATAGAAATTTGTGAAGCCAATAAAAAATTTGTAATCATGTGCATCTATATGCCTTTTCAGGCAATTGATACTGAAGAAGATTACCTCATTAAATTGGGGTAGGTCAGCAGTATTATTGATGAGTTGGATACGACATGTGTAGCTATTATTGGTGACTTTAATGCTAATGTGCTTAATGATAATTCTTTGTTTAGCAACCACTTTAAAGCCTTCTGTAAAAATAATAACTTGACCCTTTCAGCCATGTGTTGTCTTCCTGCTGATAGCTTTACTTATGTTAGGGATAGTTGGCACACCACCTCATGGTTGGATCATTGTATTTGTACACCTGATGCAAATCAGGCAGTGCTGAATATGGCAGTTTTGTACTCCTATGCTAGTTCTGACCACACGTCCCTATTAATTGAGTTTGACATTAATTGCATTCCAATGTTATCACAGGTAAATGATACACGTAAAGCGAAGTTAGACTGGTAGTCCAGGCAATTTGTAGTTAGACCTGGGCAAAATTGCTTCAGAAGCTTTCTAAACTGTTTCCAGCTTAGGAACCATTGCCGAATAACATATCCAAAATCCGACAAAATTGGACTCCGGGAACACCCCCAAAAATGAAATTCAAAATGGCGGACTGGATGTTTCCTACGAAAAAAAAAAATATATAATTTACGCTTTTATTTATAGAGATACATTTGATGCTTTTTCTTTCAGTTGTAATGTTTTAAATAATTCAACAATATACAACACAACCAGTATTACGCAAATATAATGTTATATAGCTTTTTACAGATTTTTATAATCAATAATATAACAATTATTTTTTTTCCCAGTTTCAAGTTATGTTCATTACAGAAGAAGTGATACCTGGTCACAAACATACAGAAATTAATCCTCTTCATCACTATCATCGGATAGATTACCGGTACTTGGGTTGTTATCGCAACCACTGATTTGGCACTCGCCACAAGCGGCTGAACAGGGCAGTCCATTACGCTTGCATCCACATCTTGAAGTAGCACATTTCGTCTTGCAGGAGCAGCGGATCATGTTGAGTAGATAATTTGGAGCTGGTGGCTTGTCGCAGGCTGTAGGGTAGTAGGAATTATTCTTTACATACCAACCCCACTGTTCTGCATCGATCTTCTCTTCTGTAGACTTCCAGATTAGTATTTGAAAGTATGTGCGAAAGCTGTGGTACTTTGTGGACGCATCGGTAGGTGGCAAACGTTCGGGTGTAACAAAAGATTTAGCTGTAGCTACCTTTTCAACTAACATTCGATGACGTAGTGCGTTAGTGGATTCAAGTGTTTTGTAGCCATACAACAGAAGCATTGCCTTTCTTCCAGCGGCTTCAATGTCAGAGTGTTGGCAACAATCAGAACAGAATGTATTTGCAACTGAACGGAGTTCAGCCACCTTCATCAGTGTGTCGAATGCTTTGGCTTTACCGATCGAAAAAATTCTGGATGTGCTATCACAGCCCGTGAAAGCATGCACAAACAGGAGATACTTGCAGATGTCATTGCCTAACAATGATTGAATGCTGAGAATATCATACACATGATTAGGAGATGGTCCCCGTCTTATATCGCTGCGATAGTACAACTTGAAACCACTGTCCTTGGCATGGTACAGAAGGAGAATCAGCAAGTCGGTGTCTTCCCCTATTACTGTTGTAGTTGCATTTTCTGATGAGGAAACTGCTGCACGAACGATGTCCACATCAGCATCCCCATCTGCGTTGTGAACAGTACACCCGTGCTTCTTCAACATCTCACCTACGAGGGAAATAAATGCTTGCTTGTTGTTTTCATTAGCCAAGAAGTGTTCCTTCTGGCCAACAAACTTCATGCTTGGACTGAGATTCACATTTCTGCTTGTCTTGGTGCTGCGTCTTCTGTGGGTCATGTCCTTGATCGTAGGAGAGCTGCTGTAGCCATCAAAAACAATGATTGCTTTTCCATATGTTTTCAGAGTGAAATCGGCATATGAGTTGGCGATGCTGTCATATGTTTCATCTTGACGCCAGGAAACAAGATGTAGTAGAGATCCACCATCCAATACGTACTGGTCTGTGCACTGAATTTCTTGAACTTCTTCCATGCGTAAAGTGTCAGTGTATTTGATTATTGCATGAGCTAGCTGAGACTTATCGGGTTTCCTCAAGATACTTCGTGATTCGAACAATGCAGGAGGATATGCACACAGTTCGTAACACATGACATATTCAAGATTCATGTCTCCGCCAGTGGCAACAGTCATCATTCTCTGAAACAGTAGTGCAGGATCTACTTCTATATCTGAAGCATCAGTGATCACAACGGCAGAAGCAGATCCTAGTGTTTTCACTTTGTCAGATCTTTTGGCAGAATATGTAAAGGCTTGTTTCCCAATCATTTTTACGACAATGTTCGTACCGATTGAATGCAATTGATGAACGTTAACTCCAGGATCAGCAGTTAGCCCTGTTACAATGTTGCAGAGACCCGAGGTAGAATGGAATGGGGATAAGGATTCCAGACGTTCAAGTACTTTCTTCATGTCATTACTGTCCCTGATTTGTCTACTTCCCCTCATTTCCTTGTGCTGTTCACTACTTTCCAACAAAACTCTGGTGTATTCCTGCATTGCTAAGTTATAAGTGGAACACAGAGGCATAGAAAAGAGCCACGTTGTCCTTTGGATGTCTGTAAATCCACTTCCGCGTGTCAGTCCGCCTCTGCTTTTCAGGGAACGCATTAGTACTTGTTCTATCACCAGGTCTGTGCCGAGTCCGGCCCATAATCTGTCGCTTCTTCTTACCACAAACTTACCTTCCTGGAACATTTTGTTAACGGCTGGATTTTCAGAAGGCAAACTTAACATTTTCTGCAGGTACAGGTATATCGATTTCAGATAATTGTGATGTCCGGCTGCTGCAATTATGGGGATGGTCTCCAGTATAGCTTGCAAGTGCAAATCCCACGAGCCGGTTCTGTCTGCTGTTATCAAGGAACGTGCAATGTTGATCATTCGCTGATATTCCAACCAGAGTTGACTTGTTTGCGAAGTAGATTGTAGGTCAGTTTTCTTCGCATCCAAAGTGGTAGCAATCTGAGACAATGCATTCGAAGATTCCACATCCTCAACTGATTGTTTGGCGGTCATAACATCGTCGAGCAGGTCACAAGCTTCCTTATGGAGGTCATGAGGAGTTCCATCTTCATTACGAGGGAAAACGTCTGCGACTAGTAAGGTACTAAGAGCTGCATCTACTATCATATGACCACGTATCGCTCTTGAAACAGCTTTCCCAGACATCATGTGTTGCACGGCATTTGGTCCGTATATTTCTTGAAGTACTTCAGACAATCCTGAACCATTCATAAGAGTACCGACTGCTCCCAAAAGATTCATCAGAGTGTGAAATGATCCCAGCATTAAAACAATGTCCTGCAGGTCTCTCTGTTCATTGATGATTTGGGAAGCTTTCCAGAACAAAGGCTGATCAAAGGTAATAATGCATGGGACTTTTTGATCGCGTGCTATCTTGCTCAAATATAGTAATGTCGAAAATATGCAGGTCATGTCAGTTGGCGACATATCTATGATGGGAAGGAACGTGATCGACGCCACACCTGGATGTGAGACACTTGATCCACCGTGAATTGCCTGCATTGTTCCGGACCAACTTGGACCTGATCTTTCTGATGAAGATATCTGCCAGAGAAGACTAAGTCGACTTATGGTGGCAGTGGGTACTGGAAGTTCGCGGAATGAGATGGCCCTCAACATGCTTCTCGCGTGTCTATATTCCCTAATGTCAACGGTTGCAATCTTCTTAATGTCATTGTCACCAACATTACGCCTGTGAATAGAAGGGTGGATCTTGATCTTCGGAGTTATTGCGGCAATCATACCCATTCCATGAAAGGTATTCTTCCCATCCAAAGTGCAGACATCATGATCGACGTTATCTGCTGCTAGAAGGACTGCAGTGTTTTCATCAACAGTAAAAGAGCCAGACCCACTTGCCAGCGCCGCGTTTCTTTCGAATCTTGTTACTTCTGCATACGACGAACAGTAACCCAGCTGATGGAGAACGTCAATAAGGTACCTTGACCTAAAGTTGTGGTGTAGCTGAACCGACAAACCGATCTGTAGTGGACATAGTAATCCTCTAGGACGGGTTGCTTGCATAATGCTCTGCCCAATTGCACCTATTTTTCTTGAAGCATCCTGTCCCGCAAATGCTTTTGATAATAGCAATTTCAGACTGTTGGGAATGTAATCAAGAGCACTTTCTGCAGTGATGTCATTTGGAGATGGATACACATCTTTTCTAGGCGAGTCGACAGACTTGATATCACTTCTGATTATTTTTGCAGCAGCTTCTACTAGGTAAATCTTCTGTAGCTCTATATCTATATCACATTCTTTCGACTTTTTGTGATAATCTATAAGAATTTCATTAGCTGTCTCTCGTAGTGTTACTACATCTGCCTTCCCACTTTCACCTGATATTATGATCTTGTCTCCGTAACGTTCTAAAAGCTTTCTCTTCCTGTGCCTGCGTTCGTAGACAGAGCTCTGACTTCCTTGAAGATATTCCTCCATTTTGGAAATTAGGTCTCCAATCAACAGTTGTTCATCATCATTCTCTTCCAGGTAAGCACAGGTCTGAAGGAATGCTTGGTGTTGCTCTTCATTAGTTGGTCTCCCTTTCTTCGAATCATGATCGTCGGAGTATGCGCGAGGAATGTTTTTTCCACTTCGAAAATTTACGCTGCAGGTGTGATGGTAGACACAATCTGCAGCAGGAAGATAACGAAGATAATACTCCAGACGGCCTTTTACATTAAACGACCATTCATCGCAGCGGCTTTCACAGCACCTTTTTATGGTTTCGGAGAACTCTGTAGTTCTTATTTTGACATGGTCTGATTTTGGTTTGTGTTTGGAAAAAAAGTCCACAAAGGTATCACAAAACAAACAGTGAGTAGCACTGGAAAATGCGTATTCATGAAAACGAGCACTTTTCCTTGGTATTGCCTCGGCTGCGGTCTGTCGCTTCTTTATTTCAATGGTCTTTTTATCCGTAAACCTTTTCCTACATACAACGTGAACACTTATTCCAGCTGTTGCAACAACATCGCTTCCACGGCTGCGGCTGGATGCATTTATACCATCTGCTCCTTTTTGCGAGATGTGAACCACTTCCTGTCCGCTGTCCAATTTCTCCTTACAAATCACGCACAATTCTTCAGGGGTCTGCATTCTTGAAGGCGGACGCACACCGAGTCAGCCGTACACCGAGTCAGTCTGAAACAGAAAAACACAAATTAATAAACTGTGTTGCAGTATTTAAAAGGAGTACATAATAACAGTTTTAAAGAAAATGACAAGCACAAATACGCAGATTTGATAGTGGGTAGTAGGAATTAAAGAGTTGTATATAATATAAGTTTATAAAGATGTAGCAATGTCCATTCTCACATACACTCCATACAGTATTTTATTTACATTACGTGACGTCATAGTTTAATACTAGCCGCCTAATACAATTTTTAGTGTCATATAGGTTAATTTAGAAACGAAAATGTGTTTTAAAACATTTTACTGATAAAAAAAAAACGTCATAACTCTCTCTACAAAGCGAAATTAAAATTTATTGTATTTCGTAGGAAACTGCCAGTCCGCCATTTTGAATTTCATTTTTGGGGGTGTTCCCGGGGTCCAATTTTGTCGGATTTTGGATATGTTATTCTGCAATGGTTCCTGAGCTGGAAACAGTTTAGAAAGCTTCTGAAGCAATTTTTCTCAGGTTGAAGCTATTTTTGCTCTAGATTGCCTGGACTATGGTCCAAAGTTGATGATGAGGGCAAACAACAGTATTGTAATAAGTCTGATGTATTGTTAAGTAATATATCTATCCCTAATGATGCTCAGCTTGTCAGGATGTAAATTGTAGAATTCAAACACATATTTTGGAATTTAAAGACATGTATGAACAAATTGTTTCCTCTCTCAATAATGCTAACCTAGACTTAAATATCTTTAGGAGAAAAAATTATACATGTAGAGTGTAGACCTGGCTAGAGCGATTATGTGGCTGAACTTCATAATGCATCCAGAGATGCTTTTTTAATGTGGTGTGAACGAGGGAAGCCGAGGCAAGGCCCTGTATTACAACAAAAACAGAGGGTTAATGCCAGGTTCAAGTATACATTAAGGTATATAAAAAATCATGAGGATGAGTTAAGCAGGGATGCTCTAGCTAGAAAGCTTGCTAGTAAGAATCCAAGAAATTTTTGGGACGAATTAAAACAATGAATAATAGTGCAATATCTCTCCCTGCTAATATTGAAAATGTAACTGGGACTGAGAATATAGTCAAATTATGGAAGGAACACTACAGTGAGTTATTCAACTCTGTGCATAAGAACAATAATGTTAATTGTGATGCTACCTATAGTCCAGATATAAGAGTTAGTGGTGCATTTGAGACTAAACAGGCCATAAAATGTTTAGATTGTAACATATTATGTGGTATTGATGGTATTTCTGCTGAGCAGCTGAAATTTAGTAGTGACAGATTAGTGCTTCTGTTAGCTTTGTGCTTTACAGGTTTACTCATACATGGTGTTTTGCCGGATACACTGTTATCCGTTGTTTTGGTGTCAGTACTAAAAGATAAAAAGGATAAAATTAACAGTAAAGATAACTATAGGCCAGTAGTATGCCCGAAAAATGGACGAGTACAAAAATATTGCAATGTTGATCAAATGAGTGCCAGTGCCACCCCCCACCCCCTTGTTGCAAGGTGTCACCCCCACCCCAACCCCCCCATGGTTCCAAAAAAGGGGGGACCAGCAAGCTGGGAGGTGTTCACCTAAACTCTTTGGGGGAGAAGTTGGGACGGCCTCACCCCCCCAAAGGGGTATACCTAACCTAAGAGAGAGAGAGAGAGAGAGAGAGAGAGAGAGAGAGAGCATCCTACACCTGGAAGATCCAGGTGCATAATGGGAGCTCAGGGTAGCATCACTTGGCTTAGAACTCGAAATCCGCCAGTTGGCTTAATCAGCTAGTTGGCTTAGAAGACTTAAAAGGCAGGTATATATATATATATATATATATATATATATATATATTTATATAATATATATATGGGATGAATTTCACAATAAAACATATATATATATATATATATATATATACAGTGCCCGCGAAAAGTATCCGATCACTCAAGAAAATACAATATTTTCCCTTGATATTCAGAGACACATAATTCACTTTCTATTTGTTCTAGCGACATCTGGTAACTTTGAGGTTGCTCGCTGATATGAGAGCTATCCAACGCATTCTCAAATTAGTGTTCTGGTAGCCTTCGTTGCGGGTGGCTGTGTCTCAAAGTTGTCAGATTTCACTGTTTGTGTAAATTTATTGATATTTGTTATTTTTTACAGAAAGTGGTGTAAATAAAATTTATATATAATGTGTGCTAAAAAACAACTTAAGAGTGATTGTCGAGGTGCTATTGTTGCTTTGCATACATGTGGGAAATCACAGAGACAGATAGCTAAGGAATTAAACATATCCCAAAGTACCGTTAATTTATGGGTTTCACGGGCTAAGAACAATGCCGGCCTAACCACGCCAGTCCCTAAAAAACGATCTGGCAGACCGAGAAATACAAATTCACGAACAGACAAACTTATGAAACGTTTAGTATTGAAAAACCCAACAATAACTGCGAAAGAAATAAAATTTAATATGAATAATTTGTTATCTGGTGTTTCTGAACGAACTATCCAGGAGCGGCTCCAAAAAGAACTCGGATTACCATCTCGCCATGCTGCTAAGAAACCGTTCATTAATGAAAAAATGCGTAAAAAACGTGTCGCATTTTGTAAAAAATATATTCATTGGACTGTTGATGACTGGAAGAAGGTTTTATTTAGTGATGAGTCGACATTTTTGACATTCAGAAGTTGTCCAAAAAAGGTTCGCCGGCCCATTGGCTCAAATAGGATGGACCCTAAATACACCCTAAAGACAATGAAACACCCTCCAAGTGTGATGGTTTGGGGTTGTTTCGGTTACTATGGGCGTGGAAACCTATATTTTCTTCCGAAGAACACAACTATGAATGGTGCACGGTATTTAGCAATGCTACAGGATAAACTTCCAATGGCAATGGCAATCCAAAGGACAAAAACATACATGCATGATGGTGCACCATGTCACAGGGCCAAAATAGTGACAAAATGGATTACTGACAATAAATTTGATATTTTGGATTGGCCTAGTAATAGTCCAGATCTCAATCCGATAGAAAATATGTGGCTAATAATAAAAAATAAGGTTGAATGCCACGACACTGGCTCAGTCGAAAAATTACAAGAAGCCATCAAAAAGGTATGGTGCAAGGAAATATCAGTGGAAGTTTGTCAAAACTTGATTAAATCCATGCCAAAACGTCTAGAACAAGTCATCCAAACCAAAGGACAGATGACAAAATACTAATATAAGGTTAGTATACATTTAAACATTGTTTTTTATGTAAAAAATACAAATTTCCAGGGTGATCGGATACTTTTCGCGGGCACTGTATATATATATATATATATATATATATATATATAATTTTTCAGCTGCCAGATTGCACTATTCAGATATTCTTGACAGTTGGCTTAGAAGGCGTAAATGATATATATATATATATATATATATATAGGGTGGGGCACGGGAACCAAGTGTTTTTGGAATAATCAGGAAAATGATATTTATTTTTGTAAAGAAAATATATTGGTAGAATAACATTCGTAAGAACATAGCATTTCATGTCATAATAATCATGTACCGAAAATTATATCTGGCATATGATGTCCTTGGCCGTCGACGCATTGTTGAAGGCGTTTACGAAAATTGGCCTCCACTCTTCCCAGCAGGTCTCTGTTGATTTGGATGATTTGTTGACGGATCGCTTCCTTCAATGCATCTAATGTACGGGGCTTGTCCTCGTAGACACGTGACTTGAGGTACCCCCATAGAAAGAAGTCACATGTGGACAAGTCAGGGGACCGAGGGGGCCATGCAATGTCACCAAATCTCGAAATGAGATGGTTGGGAAACAGGGGGCGAAGAACAGCCATTGACGCTCTGGCGGTGTGTGGCGTGGCCCCATCTTGCTGAAACCACAAATGTCGACGAGCAATACGCCTTCTTCGTAACTCAGGGATGAAAAAGGTGTTCACCATCTCAATGTAACGCCCAGATGTTATGGTAACGGTAACCCCATTTTGTTCGAAGAAATAGGGACCGATGACGCCAAACTTTCCCACCGCGCACCAAACTGTAACCTTAGGGCTATGCAGCGGTTTTTCATGGAGTTGTCGCGGATTTTCAGCAGCCCAATACCGACAGTTTTGATTGTTGACGGCCCCATTAAGGTGGAAATGGGCTTCATCACTCATTACCACCATCATGTTTTCATTCTGCTCATAAAGTGCAAGCATTTCCTGTGCAAAATTCAGTCGTTGGGGGCAATCGTTTACATTCAATTCCTGCACCATCGCTAACTTGTATGGGTGAAAATGTAATTCTTCATGCAAAATCCGTCTAACAGTACGATTGCTGATTCCGAGTGCAGCTGAATGTCTCCGAGCAGAGCGGCCTGGGCTTTGCAACATCGCTTGTCTGACCCTTTCAACGTTCTCTGGAGTACGCACAGTGCGTTGCGGCCCCTTCGGTTTTGTTTTCATTATTGAGCCTCCTGTTCGAAGATTGTTAACCCAACGTAAGATTGTGTCACGAGCGGGAACAGAGTCATTTCGATGAATGTTGAATCTGCGGCGAAACGCACGCTGAACTGCTGTCACTGACTCGCCACTCCTAACAAAATGATCATACGCGAACATGCGGTGTTCTAACGTCCACTGATCCATGATGGCACCTGAAAGATAAAGGTGAGTGTTAGTTAAAGTTAAATGCTATGAACCCAGGAATGGAATGCTACCTACCGCACGCCCCTCCCATTCCTAATGGCCGATTACTAGCTATTCAAAAAACACTTGATTCCCGTGCCCCACCGTATATATATATATATATATATATATATATATATATCGTTTGAGCTGCCAGATTGCACTATACAGATAGGCTTGACAGTTGGCTTAGAAACCCGTCAGTCGCTTAGAAGGCGTAAGCAACCATTTGATATATATATAAAATTATATATATATTCCCATCTTCCCATTTATTCCTTAATATCGTTTATATATACAACCAAAATAAATAAAAAAAACACCATTACATTATTCTGTTTATTTAGACGAGTTAAGGGAAAATAATTCATGAAATATACAGGAAATAAATATACATTCAAAAATAATATATAGCAAAAATACACACATTAAATGAAGGATATATATACATTCTTAAATAATAATATTAGTGCAGGATAAAACTATATAACCATTTAATATATTATATATATATATATATATATATATATATATATATATATATATATATATATATAAACAGCAAAACTTATATAAAATAAAAATACATACACTTTATGTTCTACCGCGCTTAACTAAAATACTAAACTCGCACGTGATCGAATCTACAGTTACATCATTGTTGCTTTGTACTGTACAATAAATACGATTTAGCATTATTTCACCACTCAAGGTGTGCGGGTGCCTATACTCGCTGTAAAGGGCCTTCATATCGTTCAATACTATTTTTTTTCCCACCTTACAATTGGTTGGCAAGTTATCTTTAAACAAGAAGAGAATACAATCAGAAGCACGCACAAAGAGGGCGTCATTAGCCACAACATCATTATTAAATTCAAGTATATAAACACTCCTTTCCAATCGATGGTTTTTTCTTACCGATCCGAGCTTTTCAATCGTGAACTCTTCACAACGCATAGCGGCAGTTGAAATAATCTTCTAAATCGTAACTACAGCTGCTCATTATATAAAGATACAACTCTTCAGGGTGAACAGTGTAGGCGAGCTCTGCCCTGTACAGCTCAAGTCCTTTGTACCAAAGTTCATGATATTTCGAAGAGTCTAAACCTTTTAAATAAGCATCCAGCTCTAGACCATTCTCACCATGTTCATTCCTACATTCGATAAACCCGTTGAGCAGAGCGGTGTATGCGTATTCAAGAACCGTATCAAAATAAATCATATCCGTAACACGTGCGTCTAATACAGGTTTTAGTTTACGGAAACCAACGATTTCAAACATTCTGTCGAGGATGAAGCGTGTCGAGGTTTCGCGTGGGGACAAGAACGTTATTATCAGACGCATTCTTCCACATCAGTCGCATATCAATGCATGGTTGATCGTTATTTATACACAACGTACAAACAATGACATATGAGGGGGTATCATAATCTGCTCTCTTCTTGCACCTACACCTGCAGGTATTTTATAACGATCTTCACCCCACTTCTCAACTATCACGAAGACTCTATTCATCTCCTCAACACTTAAATAAACAACATTACGTATACCAGAGTTTGCTTGTCTACAAGTCGTTTCAAGTACATAGTTAATGGCAGTGGTTTTACGTCTGAACACACGCAATGACTTCGTCACGGACACGTTGTGTACGGCATTGAGAATGCTGCTCAAAGGAAGCTCCATCGTTTTCTATTATGAGTGCACAACTAGTCGGGTCAAACTCTGAGATGACTATGAGCAGACGGTGCACTGTTTGGCTCGGGAACAGGTGTGGAGGAGGGAGTCATAACAAACGTTAATGTTTCGTGTACTGGTTTGTTCCAGCATGAAAGAATCATGCGAATACTTGTACCCATTATATCGGGAAATTTCTGATACATGGGGCAATATCGGTTTTAATGTTTTATTGGCATGCGCACTAGACGTTCATTTCCACAAACTAAACACATTAACAATCCGACGCACTATTTGAGAGAAACACGTGCCCGTATTTATCCTTTTTGTTTAACAGTCGATACTCGGCTCTAAATTCTATTAAAAACCCACACAGGCCTTTAGCCACAACCTCACTACGAACCTCGTCATGATATATATGAATGTAGTGGTAAAAGTATTTGAGCTTATCCATTATGATAAGATTTACATTCTTAAACGCAGGGTACGCGTATTCGGTATGATGCAGCATGACATAATACCGCTTGTCACACCACTCATCAACAAGACTCACAACCCATACCCGTTGTTTCTCTTCTGCACGTGTTGTTTCTTTCACTTTACGGTATATGTACACTTTTATACAGTTTAGCTCTACAACGTAGTCCATTACATCGTTTGTGCCGCGAAATCCTGCAATGCTCTCGCCAGAACATCCATAGAGTATTTGAACATCTTGTTCCTCAAGCTTCGCACGGTTCAATGTAGCCTTAAAAGTCTCAAAGAAGGGATGGCTAGGCCGTCTTTCAGTATTCACCACATCTTCCGACTTTACCGAATACCACTTCATAAACGTCGAACACGCAATATCAAAAGTAGCTATCACTATTTTTCTTCTACGTGAGAATTCTTCAAATATACGTCTGAGATCCAGGGCTTGCAGCGGCCAACTGAGCACGCAGGGGTAGGAATATGCCCAGGTAGTAGCAGCAGTCACGTGACCATTTGATTGATCTTACAGTGGGCGGAACTTAGGACTCTTTTCCTGTACATACACACGCACACACAACGGAGAAAATGAAATCCTAATTGAAACATTTACATATTCAAATATACTAATAAATAAACATATCGTTAACAATAGACATATATAACATTCAGTTACTATGGTACCCAAAGAGTACGGTATTATAGGTGCCAGGCATCTGGTTATGTTTCCTATAGGTGTTACGACACACTTTTGTGCCCCTAAGTTCCTTCACACACCCCAGTTTCTGTGCCCGAAAACTGTGGGTTCCTACAGTCAGCTGGAGAGGTTGGTCACCCTCATCTTCTAAGCACACTAGCTCTTCAACGAGTCAAAGTTAACGACCCATCCCGTCTGTTCGCCAGGTTAAGCGTGATGCCCTTCACCTTCACGATATATTTCAGTTCTTTCCCCACCCTCACACGCACCCTATAAGTTTTTGGCCTTGTTGATACAAAGGAGTCAGCGTATGCACCATCACCATACTCATCCTTGATCTCGTCCGTCAATTCTCCTAGGAATTCCCCAATAGGCAGCATATATTCACCCTCCCTCTCTGTGAATATTACGCTATCTGTGTCAGCGCACAGCACCCTCTGCCCAAGAGAGTGCAGTAGTCCCCAAAGCTTGATACGTGCGTATGCCGTTGTGAAGCTGGCTACAGGTATGTTTGTAACACGTGAGGTATCTGTGGCCAGTTCGGTGATGTTGTACTTTATTATGTACGTGTTACCAACATTCACGATCTCCATAACTTCTTTATCGGGGGCATTGGCATAATCCCACACCTCGTTATAACTTTGGGCCAAATGAACGTTCCCCTTACCTGTATTCTGTGCAAACTTGCCCCAAAGACTATTTAGGCATAACTTTGTACTAAAGCGCTTGCCAGAGTAGGGTGTGTCAATTTTAGGGAGCAAAGTGAAATCTTTGGATTTTCAAAGACTACCAGTGACCAAATGATGCATTTTTATGTGCTAAATCGAAATATCGCTTTAAAATCCAGATTTGACCACTTCTAGCTACTTACAATATATTTGAGGTTGAAGTTTACGAAAAATCAGCAATTTTTGTAAGTATTTTTTTATTGTATATAATTACATTTTACATACATTACATACAATTAAAGACATTTTGATTGTATTTCAATATTAAAACTTAGAAATATAGATAGGTTTCTTGAACTTTGCCAAGGATGCCATGTCTGCTTTGCTCTTGTTCCTGGACATGATCTCCCTACTGGCCACCTGGCCACTGATGTACGCCTCCCTCCTCTATTGTGAGTAAACATGTTGTGCTGCTTCAGTTGTCATCCTTAAACACCTCTCTACTGACTGTGTGTGAGGGCCATGCAGGAACTTCCATTGGTCTATCCAGAAACTCCTTCATTGCAGCAGTGGTGAGGGAGCAGGTCAGAGGAGGCTCAGTCACGCCAGAGTTCCAGTCAATAAGCTCCGAGAGTTTGGTGGCATCTGGGTTGATGTGAGGAGTCTTCATGGGTGTGACACTGCAGTCTCCTACCTGTGTGTCCTCATCTCCTTCACCTCTGATTTCCAGTATCCTCTTCACTGCCTCCCTCCTCTCCTCCTCCACCTCACTGCACAGCATGGCCTGGAGCACAGCTTCAGAGTGTGCATACCAGGCTGATCTCTTCACTGTAGGCATCACTATTCCTATCGCCTCCTTCTTCTGACTTCTGAGCAGCTCCAGCTGGTACAGTACATGCCTAGGACCTTCCACCCAGCTGTGATTTAACTTGATGTTGAACCAGTTTGGCATGTAGACTCCCACTATGAATTCCACAATTATCCTCAGATTCTTCAAGTTCCTACCCTTCAGCCCATGTTTGGAAATCCACAATCTGCGGAACCTTAGAGCCGTGGTGACCCACCTACTGTGGCAGACTGGCCCAATCTCCAGGAGAGCTAGATTATGAGGTACCTCTCCCGATCTGATGGCAGTGATGATTCTGTAACCATATGATTGGTCTGTGCTGAGATCCTTGACTACCTCCTGACTGAGATGGGGTAGAGGAGGACCAACAGTGATCCTCGTGAAGTTTGGGTTAATCTTCAGCTCAATGGCACTGTCTAACATCTTCCCTAGGGGCCCAGACCACTTGTTGTTGCTCAATGTCTTGCCATCCAGTGCAGTCACCAGGTGTCTGAGACTCAGCTCCACAGTGTGCAAGTCACAGACAATCCACACCAACTTCCTGCTAAGCTTGGCCTCCACATAATGCATTACTCCTCCCTCCCAGCCAGTATTCACATTAGTACTGTCACCTCCTATGCCCAAAAGGGTCTGGTCTGCTCCTCTCTCTCTTAGCCAGTTCACCAGATGATCAGCAATGACCTCAGCATGATGCTCTCCTCTGCAGCTTCCTCTGGTACAAAATGCCACAAATATTTCCCACCTGGTTCATTGCACACTGTGTAGTGTTCTTCCTTAATGAGGCCAGGAAACTGCCTGTCACTGCCCTCAGCTTCCATCATCACTTTGGTGTCATCTCTTTTACCATCAAAGAAGATAGAGGTGATGCCATTTTCCCTAATCTCTTCATCAAACTTCTTGACCAGCTCCTTAGTCAGAGTCTCCTGAGCCCTCCTCACCTTGTTGTGGTCAATCACCAGTGCTGTGTCAAACTCTGTGATAAGACCAGCATCAATCCAGGCAGCAGTGGCAATCTCTGCAGTCTCTCTCAGCCCAGTGTGATGTCTCAAGCTAGCCAGAGCTATGTTGGTGATATCTTCAGTGTTGTATTTCTTCTTCTTAGCCACAGGCAAGGAAGAAGTTGTCGCACTGTCCTCCTCTCTCCTCCCTGCCTCCTCCAGTATATCTCCAGTCTCCTCCAACTCCATCTCCAGCAATGACTCCTCCCTCAACTCCTCTTCTTTCTTGGCTGACTCCTCTGCCTTCCTCCTCCTCTTCTCCTTGGCCTTCCTTCTCTGCTCCTGTCTCTGCAGCACTGCTTCCTGTCTCCTGGTCTCAGGGTGATCAGCTAGACCCATCTGGTGTGCCCCCACACTTCCCACCTTTTCTCTCTGACCTTTAATGAAGGCAAGCTCCTGCACTGGTATCTTCTGCTCGCTCCTGCAGCTGCAGTCAATGTGAACCTCACTGTTGCAGACAGGGTTGCACCCAAGCTCACTGCAGCTCCTGATCACATAGTGACAGGTCAGGATGTCCACCAATTTGTCCAGTTTCATCATGAACCTATCTTTGACCTCTAGCTTCACATTGCCAATGGACACTTCACTGTCTCATCCCACAGTGCCTTCACTTTAGCCCTGATCCTGACCTCAGTGTTGATTACAGGTCCTGTGAATAGAGCGTTGGCCTTTCTCCACTGAGCCAGTAGCCCTGGAACAATGCTTGTTAATCAGGTCATTAGCTGGGTAATTCCTCCTGTCTTCCTCACTCATCTCTCTCCTCAACAAACCGTACCTCAGTAGATCTCTGGCTTCGGGCAGCTCAGCAGGGGGAAGTTCCCTCCCAGTCCCCACCAAATGACTTAGGCGACAATTTGATTTGCTTCGGGTTCTGATTTCTTTCTGACTCATCCTGTGGACCTGTGAATAAAAGAAATGTCATTAAAATTTGGATAGGCCTACTGATTATGATTACATAAAATTAAGTTAATTAAAATTCTTAATATCTTCCTATAAGCTCAGATAAAAGGTTGTGTTGTTATATGTACAAGACTTAATTACTCAAAGTAATGACAATTTCATATATTTATCATCAAAATATAGAGAAAGTTTGGGTCACACATAACATTTCGAATAATTTGAATTACACAATATTTACATTACGAAGTAATCAAAATTGTCAAAAAGGAGGGAAAACATGCATTCACAATCAAAACTCTAGCATTTGTGACTATGTGAAACTTAGAAACCATACTGCACACCAAAAATAGCCAAAGTTCATGACACATATCAATGGCACATTGATATACGATGCTACAGTCATATTTAGGTTATATTTCAAACCTTTATGGTCAAATATAAGTAGGTAAATTGCTTTTTTAAACAACACTAAAGATATTTCTAAGTTTGCTAGATAATATGACATCATTTGAGCATTAGTAGTTTTTGAATTGTTGACTTTACTAAAATTGACACAATTTGGGCCCGGTCAAGTTGTATCCCTTCACGGTCACGGTAACGCTGAATATAAGCCGATTTTTCACCTTCGCTCTCAACCCCTCGCGGGTAGCCTGATGCTTCCACCTTATCCTTCAAAAAAGCATTTATATAAGGCGTGAAAAGGTTGGGTAGCTTCTGAAACCTCCACACCTCATATATCTTCAATATTCTGTAACCATGGCGGACACCTCTGATCTTCCGCTGGTTGGTTGTGTGATTACAGGACCCATTATTCTCCTCTGCGCATTTCACGCACAGGGGAAACATGAGAGTTTGTGATCTATCGGCATCCATAAATCACGAGGGGGATGCACGACTACGAAAGAAAGACCGAAATAGTACTTGTTCAAATTTGTTGAGAACACCTCGATGGTGGGCAGGTCAGGTCCCACCAGTTTTTCAGGTGCAGCTACGGGGTACGGATTGTTCATCATCACGTCGGGATATAGAGAACAGAAGTCGTAGTAATGGAGTTTCACGCCCTCTGTAGGCGGAAAGTATAGCTTGAATGGGTTTGTACGCCCTCCGAACAAGCTAGCACCGTATTTGAGAGGGTCCAGCACCATTGAACGCTTGGTCGTGTTTATTTCTTCACGGTACTGTCCATCTTTTTCGACCCGTGCATCATACTCGTGCTCCCACAAGATCTTGTGAGTGAACTGGGTACCTATAAGCTGATCGCGGGTGCGGATTCATGCAAGATTGTCGGCAGGAGATCTACCATGGATATCTCCTACGAGTCCACAATCAGGACATGGACATCCATGCCACCAGCAACCGTTAAAGGAGTACACAGTCTTCTCACCAGTGGCACGGTCTTACCTTAATGGGTACTTCCCCCGTGTTGCGGGCGTGTTTTATGTATACACCGGTCTGCTGCTACATGTGCCCATAACTGCGAGGGTTGTTTCTGTGAATGAGTGCTAAGGTGTCTTTAGGCATGAAATTGTTATTAAACACAGTAAAGCACAATGAGGCGATTGTGGATGCGACCTGCAGCGGATCGCAGTTTAAACGGTTTATGTACATCCTTCTAAAGACCTGGAAACATAATCTAACCACGCGCACATCATTCACGCAATAACGCTCACATTCATCAGCTATATTGTATGGATTAGTTTCATTAAAACTGTTGTAGTCGCAGTCAAAATCTTTACGCTCACTATCACTCATGTTAGTGTAGTTAGGGTATTGTTTGGGGGAGGTAGTCCTGTATTTTTTATTTTATTGGGTTCAGAATCCCAGCTGAGCCCTGAACGGCCAAGCTCCGAAGGGCCAGTTTAACCTACAGCCCAAGTTAAGCTAGACTAAAAACTTACGGACTTGGAGGTCCTATTAGGTCCTACCTCACGGTTGCTGACTCGATGTCGACCTACCTTAGGCCTCAGTTGCATAAAATTAAGATAAAAACAAAAGGGGCACTATTTATGGTCTTTTTTCTAAACCTTGCAACAACAACACAATCTGCACCATTGCACGATGCAACAATCTTGTATCTAAACAACCAAACTGAATTGCAAGAGAGCTCTCTATAAGACTACGCCCTGTAAGTGCCGCATTCAACAAACGAGTAGGAAGGACGTGCAGTGCCCCAAAAAAATGATGCCACAAGAGTGCTCAAACAATGATGACACAAGAGCCCAAAAATGCTAGCTCTAAATTAAGTGAATTTTTCACTAACCTTACAATTATGAGATGGATATATATACACCTTAACTTAATATATACAAGCAATGCTGCATCAATCAGCTTAGTCATCATGTCGCCTTGGGACAACAATGGCTCTTCCTCTTCTAGATTTTCTAACAAGTCCTACGTAATTTAAAGTGTCGCTAGTGAGGAAAGTATAAGGGAAATACCCTTTTGAAACTTCGGCGGCTACACCCATGACCTTGGGTAGCTTGGCCAGTTTACAAGGTGTGAATAATAAAGTATCTTTAAACTGAATATTACCTCTTATCTGCATTTGTATAAGTTTGTTTCCCCTTTTCAAGGGGTCGCCTGTAAATATCTCCGATGACTCGTGTTCAAGCAGTTCCTTATAAAGGAACTGTGTATCAAATTTTGCCCCGTTATGGGCGAGAATATACAGTCATTTTTTTTTAACTTGTCCGCTAACTTGACAATATAGGACACAAAGAGCTTCATAGGATTGTCGTGTGCGTTCGTTTTAAAAACGTTTGTCCGTTTACCACATTTGTGACACTCATCACACTCAACTCCATGCACATCGCAGATAGTCTGGCTTACAAGTAGATGTGTGATAACCTCTTTGGTTTCAGGATTTGTGTAAGTTTCTATATCGTAGTACACGGTTATACAGGGTTATTTTTTAGCTTAGCATCTTTCATATAACATACATGCTTTACTCCGTCCGTCTTATATTTTTTATGACATATAGAACAATAAATTTAATCGCATTTATACTCAAACTTACTCCAATTATCCATCATATGAAACATACCACATTCACAGATTCTCATTTTCCTGCAAGTGCCAATTGACTTATGGAGCTCAAAGCATTTATTATTGAAAAATGTACGTCTACACACATTACATTCCCTCTTCTCAGTTTCAACTACACGACTTTCACATTTGGAGCTTTTACACTGCTCACAAACCATGTGACATTCCTTACAATGTTTCACTATATCATCCGCAAACTCGAGACATCCCTTACACAAATCATGATGCCGTCCATATTTTCGACTTTTATCATAACTCGCGTAAAGGTCCCTTATATTGCGGATGGGGAGATACGTTGTTCCTGACAATCCTAAAATAAGTAGAGGTCTTGTACGATCTCTCACACAGCTTTTAAAAACATACACAGTCCTACGACGATCGATCATCCATTCCTAATACAACTAAAAGAACATTCATTTTCTGCTCTACCCTTCTCAGCTCTTCAGGACCCATATTACACTCAAACTCAAGCTTACAATCTGAAGCCAGTTTACGAGTACGCTGCACAACCGTAGGCAACTAAATATTTTTGAACCGGGTATTTAGTACAGTAAACATATGGGTTAAGACTACTGCTATAAAGCCGCAACCACGCTCGGTGTTTATATGCTTTCTGTAAATAGCGTGAGAATTGAAGTTAAGAGTATAAGTGTGGCACTATGACCGCAACCCGGAATACTCTGTCAATATCTACCGTGAAGCTGTCCATATTGAAGTTGTACTACTACTTTGAGAGGCCTGCATTATACGGCCCAAGATATATTCTATGTTTACAGCTGCCAAGCGTCTGAATGGTATTACTACCCAAAAATCATCTACATCCCCGTCATCTGTCCCGAACCCGAAGGACAACCTCGTCCTGATTTCACGTTCGTCGCGGTTCTGAGGGGCAAACTCCACAATACGTTCAACTACGCGCCGCAGTCCGTGTTCAACACCGTTGCTATTCAGGGTTCCAGGGTCAACCCTGACTATATACCGATTTCTAGTCAGGGCAGGGGTGGGGTTAGCGGTGCGCACCAGTTCCAATGTTATACCTTCCTCTACAGCACGAGAAGCTGCTGGTGTGGAGGATGTACCAAGAATTGAACAGGAATAAGGGGGTACAAATTTAATTGAGGAGGGAGCTAGTGTGGAGGTTGTGTCGTAAGACGTAGGGGCTGGGGCTCTATTACTGAGGGTCTAGCAACCAGCGCACTCCTGGCACGTTTTATTCCAGAATGACAAATAGGTTAAAGAAATACCGTGAATTAATAAAAATCTATCATCGATTGCCCCGGGCATTGCAGCAGATGTTTGTTAAAAATATCGACTCGGACTTTTTAAAATGCATCTGTGAAATCTGCCTTAATGTTATAAAATGTAATGTACCAATGAAATCCCCTCAGAAGGCTCGCCTTCGTTACAAGAACATAATACGTGCGCTCGCTCGTAAAAGTCAAACTGTTGGGAAGAAAAATCAAATTATTGTACAAAGAGGGTGATCATTCCTCCCCATCTTATTTTCAGTTTTGGGACCTTTACTGAGAAGATTAATATAATGAAGAAAGTGGTAGTGATTCCGCACGAGGTGTATGCTTCACTGCAAAGTTCATAGAGTCCAGACACGGTTCTAGAACCCTGTAAAAGTAGGCTTAAAAGAATGGAAAGCGAATTGATAGACCTATTAAACAGTGAAAAGTCACCTAATGAGAAAAGGATCTTATACCAAGAGGCTCTGCAGAAATTTCTTCATGAGTACGAAGATTATAAGAATCTGACAGAGATCCACGTGGTTATTAGACACAGCGCGAGCAACGGTGAGCATGGCGACATAGGACATGAGGCCGACGTTAGAGATGACCAACCAAAGACTAACGGAACGCAACACATCGAGTATGTATTAAAAAGCATTCTCCCACATAGATTGAGGAATATAGGTTTAAGTCTTTATAATTTATTGAGTGAGGACCCCATCATACAGTGGACCGGTACAGGCGAGGTCATTGTTGAAGGAACAAGGGTACAGGGATTCAATATCGTAGATATTGTCCATGATCTAATGAGAAAGTGGGACAGGCCCTCACCGTCAGGATGGAAGCATATTAAAGCAAGACTACAACAAATAAATGTCCCCAAAACATTGATAAGACATTTGAATAAAAGACTTGGAGCAAGTCTCGCATGTGCCACAACTGAGTACGCCATCACCCTCAACGGTAGCATTTCTGAAGAGGAGAAAGAAGAGACAAAACAACAACGACCGACCCTATCCGCATGCCTCTGAAATACGCAAATGGCTAACATATTAAGAAAACGCTATTATAACATTTCTAACCCAGCCTCCTATGGCGGTGTTAATTGACTGTAGAGAGGTGTTTACAATGATGGAGTAGAGAAAAAAGATGTTGAGAGGTTTTTGCGGGAGCAGGATGCTTATACACTTCATAAGCCGGTGAGAAAAAAATTTAAAACAGCCAGGACAACAGCGGCTTCGATTGATTCTATTTGGCAAGCGGATTTAACAGACATGCAAAGATATTCAGTATATAATGATGGCTATCGCTACATCCTATTCATAATAGATGTATTCTCTAGATATCTGTGACCAATTCCTTTGAAAATAAATCGCCTGAAACAGTTGCTAAAGCTACCAAAACGCTGATGTTGAAAGAAAACAGGGTTCCAGGCTTTTTGTACGAATATGGGGAAAGGATTTATAGGCCGAGCTTTTCAGAACATGTTAGCAGAGTTTAATATCAGCTACTACACTAGCAATTCTATACATAAGACCTCTTTAGCTGAAAGAGTTTAACGTATCATAAAGGAACGCATGCATCGCTATTTTACACATAAAAACACATGCAGATATATATATATATTTTGGAAGCATTGACCTCGTTATACAACCGTTCACACCATCTCGCGATTGGGACAACACCCAACGAGGTTTTAGTAAGAGGTACGCACACAGAGCGTGAGGTGAGAAGAGATATTCGTAGAGCACCGCCACACTCTACGCGTTTCAAAATCATTGATTATGTGAGGGTATCGCGTGCGGGAAATAAATTCGCGAATGGCTTTGAGCAAGGCTGGACACGTGAGATTTTTAAAGTTAGGGCTATGAGACCTAAAAGTGAGATAATGCTGTATTACGTTGAAGATTTGAATGGGGAAGAAATCGCAGGAGGCTTTTACCGCGAGGAGTTGCAGAAAGTAACATTTAATTTAGGAAAAAATGTATTTAAAAGTGAAAAACATTTTGGCAGCAAAGGTTCAGGAAAGAAAAAATGTACCTGGTGAAATGGCTAGGGTTCCCAGAAAGCTTCAACACCTATATAAAAGCTGCTGCAATAATGAAGCTTAAGTAGTATACAACATGGCGCCTATCCACTTCTATGTCACACTGCCGTCCTCTTCTTCTCTGTCTGTACATCCTAACAATACCCAAGCCAACTTTGTAGCAGAACTCCATGGGCCCATTGAATTGGAACGTGATTTTATGAGGTGGGGCTATGCGAAATTCAGCTATCCACCAGCTTCTTCAGTATTGATTATAAAGAACCCGTTTTTACGGTTCTTAGAGATTGTAATGAGTGTGAAAAGGCCGGGGTAATTAAGGATGAAACCATGCGTGCCTCCCCCCATGAGGGGGGAGGCACTGTATTACACTACAATAGTAATACTAGGCCCGGTTCGTTATGGTGCCACCGAGGTTGTTGTAAAAGGCTTAAACGAAAGTTTAAAAAGCTCAAATCTTACGGCTGATTTAGTATACGAAATCGTAAACAAAGAAACCCCTGCACATGCTCTGACCCTAAAATTACAGGATAATAGAAATATTTAAGACAGAGGACTGATCAAAATTATAACCTAGGGCCGATATGTAGTAGCGCTCCAAAGAGACGTCTTTCACGAAGCACAACATGACTTGTCCAGCTTAATGTATCAGTTGAAAGTGGAGAAACTGGGTGATGGCTATCCATCCCCAGACATGTGTTATATTTACAGCAATATCGTGGAGCATCAATTTGTTGGGAATACCCAGGCGCGTCTGCTGCGCATTGCACACATTCCCAACCATAGAGGGAAGAGCTTGAGCATTGCATATAACAAGCCCCATTATGTGAATGTCGCGACTAATCTATCAACCAATATCTCAATATATATATATATATATATATATATATATATATATATATATATATAACCTTACCTTACAACCTTACAAAGGTTCCACGTGATGATTTCTCATTTCGCGAAGGTCAAGCGTGTCGCCCCTCCTCTCGAGTTGGCCTGGTGAAGTAGTGAGTTGGATTCTTGCGCTCTCCACCTCACATAGTCAACTTTAGATTGTACTAACTCCTCCAAAAATTGAGATATTTTGGATCTGTTTGTCTGATTTAATATAGCAAATTATTCTTTGTTAAAGTTCAAATTTATTCATGTTTAAACGATTTAGTGTTTAAGCATCTGCTTTTAACTGAAGGGTACAACAAAATGGATTGCGCAAAATTGGTCAATGAAAAAATAATGTGTGTGCTATCGATGTAATGAAAAGACAAATACATAATAATAGATACTTTAACATAATTTTAATAAGATACAAAGCAGATTTTTTTGTATTCATTATTGCAAAAGTTATGCTTAGTTTCGTTTTCTTTCAACATGACCGCCATTCCTATCGATACAAATCTGGAGTCGAGCTCTCATCTTCCCCATCACTCTTTTGATAAGATCTGGATTGTCTTTTAACAAGTTGATTTCAGCTGTGATGCGAGTCCTCAAATCATCTAATTTGATAGGTTGTGATGCAAATACTCTATTTTTCAAATGACCCCTAAAAAGTAATCACACGGGGTCAAGTCAGGGCTTCTGGGAGGCCATTCAATGTCATGGCATGTAGCAATTACTCTTTGTGGAAGACTTCCTGCAAGCGTTCCTTCACAATAACTCTCCTGTGAGCAGGAGCTCCGTCTTGCACCCACCAAATACGATTAAATCGGTTTCCATAAGTAATACGTATTTGTGGAAGGATTTCTCGGTCTATCATTTCTAGGTAAGCTTCACCATTTAGATTACCATCGTAAAAGACCGGGCCAATTACCGCTCCATTACCGCACAGTCCTACCCAGAGAGACAGTTTTTGTCTAGAGTTATTCTTTTCGTAGATATGATTGTCAGGTGGATGATTTTTTGGTGCATACTGACGGCAGATTTGTCTGTTCACTAGACCATTCATAAAAAAGGCCGCCTCATCTCCAACCACTAATTGTTCCGTGAATCTTTCTGGTTTTTCAAGAAACCACTGGGCAAATCTTAGGCGGCGAGGTAGATCTCCTTCAATGAGTTGATCTCGAATTTCCATTCTGTATGGGTACAAATTCAAATCCTCACGAACTATTCGATGAAATAACATGCGTGAGAGTTCTGTACCATTTCGCCTGGTGGACACTTTTGGATGTCTCTCTAATAAATGCCGAACATGCTGAATGTTCTCGTCTGTTCTTGCCGTCTTCGGATGGCCTGAACGTCCTTTGTTCAAATTGAGGACCGTTCCTTCTTCTTTGTATTTCCGAACATTCTTCAAAATTGTATGTTTAGTTGGAGAAGCTCTATCGGGAAATTGCAGTTCGAAGGTATTCTGAACTTGTTTTAAGCTTTTAGTTTGCAGATAAGTTGTGACCATGAAACGCGCTGCCTTCGTGTAAACTGCATGATAAGGGTTTCAAAGTTATTTATAAATTTAGTAATTCAGATTCTTCATTTATATGTATGACTCATATCTTAGATACAAAAGTTCGAATTATTTAAAAAAATATTTGCAATAGATCCTTCGAGTAAAAAGTAGCACATTGGTTAAAGCAAGAGGAGCTATCTGGCTGGGAGAAATGATCATTCCGCGCAACCCATTTTGCTGTACCCTTCAGTTAAAAGCAGATGCTTAAACACTAAATCGTTTAAACATGAATAAATTTGAACGTTAACAAAGAATAATTTGCTATATTAAATCAAACAAACAGATCCAAAATATCTCAATTTTTGGAGGAGTTAGTACAATCTAAAGTTGGGTGTACTTTTTTGTGGGACATATGGTATAAGAACGAGTGAGGGAAAAAAAATTCCCATTCGGTGATGGGAGCTTAACTGAAGCTGCACTTTCGTCGCATTCAGTTATAATGACCCGAAGGCCTTTCACAGTCTATCGAGGGGTAAGATAGCGTGGGAGTGGGCTTCGATCCATTTTTTCGACCATACTACGCACGGCTGTCCCATTGTTGAAGAGGGGGGCCAGATACCTCGGGAGGAAGGCGTTACAATCAGGTTTTAACGCGGTAGAAGACATAATGGGTGGAACTAAACCTAAAGAAGCTCTAAAAAAACATTTAAAACGTACACGGGACGAAATCATCAAAGATGCAAAGAGAAAAATGCGTGTTGGCGGGAAGAAGAGGGCTGTCCGGAAGAAGGGGTTACCAACAAGTGGCGTTAAACGTAAAAGGACATCGAAGAAGAAGTGCTCTAAGCGAATGAAACCTATGGTTGATCATTTTTTTAACTGATATAAGCTGAGGACATTGTTCTCACGAATCATAGGCTGATTACTACTTGTCGAGAGAGGTGGCACTATTTCTGACTCGTTATGGCGCGCTTCATCCATCCGTGTAGCTCACAATGTTGTAAATCTGAGCTCTCCCTCTTTGATATGCCCCAAACACAAGTTTCTATTGAGCACAGTGACTTTATTACAATTAATCCATTAAACACACTTAGTTTCCCGAGTGCCCCTATAGAATTCGTGATACCCAGCTCAGGCCCATACTTTTTTGATCCAAGCTGCATGCACATGTACGCTAAACTACGTATAGCCCATTCAAATGGAACGGACTGCGATGATAATTCACTGGGGAACACAACTTTTGGTGACTTAGATGTTAGACCTGTTTCTGGGTATATTGAGGTCGCTGATTCTAAAAATGACATTAGTTTTTCTCCATCAGCTCTGCTTATCAAGATATGATATATATTTATATATATTTCTATATAATGTATATAATATTATATAATTGCTGACTGGCAATCACTGTTGTTGTCAATTGAATACAAAAGTATGATGAATGTCAGCAAAAATAGTGTATTAACATCAAACAAGCATAAGGTACGAAAAATATTTATTAAATTCAAACAAGCTTGAGACACGAACGGCAAAAAAAGTTCTTTCATTGAGACATCTCACATAAACCGCGTTTCTGAGATTTCTTGCGATGAGATGTGCCCGGACATTCGCGTTGGATGCTCCAGCAGTAATCTGCCATCATGTGAGTATCCCATCGTCCGCGGTACCGTTCTTCCATGGTCCTTAGTTCTTGGTGAAATCGTTCACCCTGTTCCTCGCTTAGATCACCGAGGTTATCTGGGAAACGATCCAAATGACTGTGGAGGTAATGCAGTTTGATGCTCATTTTACAGCCAAGTTTACAAAAGAAGAGAGCATATTCTCCACTAGTTCACCGTAGTTATCGGCCTTATAGTTCCCAAGGAAATTCTTCACAACCATACTAAACGATGACCACGCACGTGTGCCTCAATGTTGTCCATTGAATCTTGGAAACGCGGGTCTTTCATGAGTTCCCGGATTTGCGGTCCATCGAAAATACCTGCCTTCAGCTTTTCCATGCTCAGCGCAGGAAATTTTCTGCATATGTAGCCAAAACACGTCCCATCTCTGTTCAAAGTCTTTATAAATTGTTTCATCAAACCTAGTTTGATGTGCAGTGGTGGCAATATGATCCTTTCTCTGTCAACCAAATCTTCTTTGATGATATTTTTTTCTCCAACCACCATGTTTTCTCTCAGAGGCCACTGTCTTCTCACCCAGTGTTCATCTTTAGCTCTACTGTCCCAGAGACATATAAAGCACGGGTACTTGGTGTACCCGCTCTGCTGGCCCAGGAGAAAATTCACCATCTTCAGATCCACACAGATCACCCATTGGTGGTCTCGGTATGATATCTTTTCTAGGACTAGGGCGACTTTCCCGTGCTCTTCTCTCATACCGACTGAGTGACCAATTGGGATTGATCTGTATCTGTTGCCGTTGTGTAGAAGAGCACATTTTAGGCTCCGTTTGGAGCTATCTATGAATAACCGCCATTCACTTGGTGTGTATTCCGATATGCCCATTTTCATCAGCAATCCGCGCACATTGTTGCAGAAAACTAAATCGTTCTCTTTTGAGAAGAAGGGCAGTAAATCCTTTTCTCTGTCGCGATATAACGTGATTTTGGTTCCCAGCAGCAGTAAATTTTTTTCTCCCAGCCTGGAAGCTAACAATTCAGACGATTTCTTCGAAAGACTTAAGTCCCTTATGAGGTCGTTTAATTCGTGTTGACTAAAACCTTCTGCAACTGATGACGGTCCTTCGAAATCACTGTCATTTTGCCCACATATGCTTTCTTTGTCAGTAGCAGATTCATCATCTTCTTGAGGGAGCTCTGGAAGATGGCTGAATGATGGGACAGGTATCTCATCTGAATGTGAAACAGGCCGTCTAGCTGAGTCTATGTCAGGATACGTCCATTTACTCCGGTTACGTCCATTGATGCCCTTTATATTCACCAAACAAAAGTAACAGTCATCACTGTGGTTTCTCTGTTCTCTCCATACCATTGGTATACCAAATTTCAGGCACCTCCTCTTTCCGTTGGTCCATTGCCGCAGATGCTCCGTACACGTTTTACACACAACACGAGGAGCCCATGGCTTATCTTGGTCCCCTAGTTGTACTTTGAAATAGGCAAAATAAGCTTTTTTCACAAAATCAGTAATAGTTTTTGTCTGTTCAATGAACGTGTACTCTCCGCGGATAAAACAAAACACATCTGGATGATTTAAACACTTTCTTCGTGATGAAGCCATGTCAACACCTGTAACAGGAAAGAATTCACGTTAGTACATGTACAATACACATGCAAAACAGCAACATCAGCAAAATCATAGCTACAATTTAATTATACAGATGCATTTAGATTTACGAGCAACTCATAATACCGTTCCAGAAGGGTAATAAAGTAGGTAATGACGTATGCAATATCTCAAAAACTAGAGCTGCTAGAACAAAATGGATGATATTTTCTGAATCAGTGGCATGAAAATATCCAGAATAAGGTCTAAAATCTCAGGCACCAAGAAATTTTTTTTTTTTTGTTCCCCAGTGTAATTATTCTGCATACCCTGAAACCAACTTTCTGCACTCCATATTCAGTCAGTGTGAGGTGTATTTAAACCAGGTCAACATCTCGGCAGGAACAGGTTATTATCACCTACTAGCCTATCTGGAAAATGTCCTCACCTTTTCAAAAGAAGCGAAGGATACCTTTTTAACTGCCGAGGGCTATTGTAGTAGTATGGGCGAAAAATGGGACAGTGCAGGAATGGTTTTAGGTGAATTTGTCTACAACAATTTGTCTAAAGATACAATTCATCTACAACAATTTATCTACAACAATTAGTCTACAGATACAATTTGTCTACAAAAATTTGTCTACAGATACAATTTGTCTAGAGAAACTATTACTAATATTGGACCTAGTATGTTTCCTAACCTGACCTAACCTAACCTAACCTGATCTAACCTAACCTAACCTGACCTAACCTAACCTGACCTAATCGAGTTTCTTATACTATTGTTTTTTGCAAGATATCGCACTAATTCTTGTCATTTTTTGTGAATTTGTATGGCGTAAGTGCCACACCAGCTCGGACTTATTCAAAAAGATGGAGTGTATTGCGTCGTTTCAGTAAATAAATTTATTCAATATCCAATAACATTTTTCTTTATCATTTCTCAAGAAAACCGATTGCAGAAACAAATTTTTCATTTTTTTAAAAATTAATAATAATTAACATCAAATATCTTTCATTTTTCCTCTCTAGACAAATTGTATCTGTAGACAAATTATTGTAGATAAATTGTTGTAGATGAATTGTATCTTCAGACAAATTGTTGTAGACAAATTCGCGGGACACCTGCAGGAATGTTGCAATGCAAGTGCAAATGTTGATAAGTATTGTAAGATGTTGCAAAGGGGTTATGCAGCAAAGGGGGAAGGGGGTTTATGCAAAGGGGGGAATGTTGCAAGAGCAACAAGGGGTTATGCAACTTGGAGGCGGAGTTATCCCCCAAGAGAAAGAGAGGAGAAGGAGAGAGAGGAAGAGATGTGTTCGCCTGGCAGGAGCCAAGCGCATATTAAGACTTCATCTGAGCGCCCGCTGTCTTATAAGGTGTAAATCCGCCAGTTGGCTTAGAAGGCGTAAATGGCTTGTTCAGGTATACAGGTTGAGTTGCCAGATAGCGCTATTTATTTAACTAAATCATATATTCTTGACGGTTGGCTTAGAAATCCGTCAGTCGGTTTAGAAGGCGTAACCAGCCATTTGATATAATTATATAATAATATCGTTTACAACCAAAAGAATGAAATAAAACACCATTACATAATTCTGTTTATTTAGACGAATTATTGGAATCAGAAATATATAGAAAATAAATATACAATGGAATATATATGATAAAAAAAAAAAAAAAAATAATAATAATAGTATAAGAAATATGAACGAGGAATATGTATATAATAAAAAACAAAAATAAGAATATAACCATCAATATAACAGTACAGGAGAAATATATACACACAATTATGTTACATAATTAAATATATTGAAAATAAATACATACACTTTATCTTCTACTGCACAAAATAAAAAAATAAAAAATAAGAAATACAAAACGATGGAGTATAACCATCACTATAGTAGTACAGGAGAAATATATATATATACACACACAATTATATTAAATAATTAAATATATTGAAAATTCATTAAAATACATTCACTTTGTTCTACTGCGCAAACACTAAACACGTAATCGAGTCTACGATCACATCTTTATTGTTTTGCACTACGCAGTAAACGCGGCTTAATATTATTTCACCGCACTTGTTATAGGGAAACCTATACTCTATATAAATGGCCTTCATATCGTTCAGTACTACTTTTGTGCCCACTTTACTTCCGGTTGGCAAGTTATCTTTAAATACGTCTAGAATACAATCAAAAGCACGCACAAAGAGGTCATCGTTAGCCACGTCATTATTAAATACAAGTTTATAAACACTCCTTTCCAATCGAGGTTTATTTCTACCAACCCGAGCTTTTCAATCGTGAACTCTTCTTCACACTGCATAGCGGCAGTTGAAATAATCTTCTAAGTCGTTACGACAGCTGCTCATTATATAAAGAAATAGTTCTTCAGGGTGAACGGTGTAGGTGAGCTCAGCCCTGTACCGCTCAAGTACCAAATATTTCAGAGTCTAAACCTTTTAAATAAGCATCCAGCTCTAGACCATTCCTTGTTCAGTCCTACACTCGGTAAACCCATCGAGCAGAGCGGTGTATGCGTATTCAAGAACCGTATCAAAATAAAGCATATCCGTAACACGCGTCTAATATAGGCTTCAGCTTGCGGAATCCGACGATTTCAAACATTCTGTCGAGGATGAAACGGTTTCGCGTAGGGACAAGAGCGTTATTATCAGAAGCATTCTTCCACATCAGCCGTATATCAATGCATGGCCGATCGTTATTTATACACAACGTACAAACAACGGCATATGAGGGGGTGTCACTAATCTGCTCTCTTCTTGTACCTACACCTGCAGGAATTTTATAACGATCCTCACTCCATTCTCAACTACCACGAAGATTCTATTCATCTCCTCAACCTTAAATAAACAACATTCCGTTTGTTTTGTCTACAAGTCGTTTCCAGTACATAGTTAATGGCACCGGTTTTACGCCTGAACACGCGCAACGACTTCGTCACGGACACATCGTACACGGCGTTGAGAATGCTGCTCAAAGGAAGTTCCATCGTATTCGAGGAGCGCACGTCCAGTCGGTTCAAGCTCTGAGAACTATGAGCCACATGCAACGGATCGGCTCGACGGGAGGAGTGAGTCACACCATAAGCTAATGAAACGTGTACGGCGCTGTTCGAATACTTGTATCCCATTATATTGGGTAGGTGTTTTGAGAAATTTTCCGATACATGAAGCAATATCGGTTTTAATGTTTTATCACTCCCACTCCCAGAATACGCACCAGACATTTTTGCATAGGGGATTTTCACGAACTAAACACATTTTATTCACACTCCGGCGCACTATTTGAGAAAACATATGACCATATTTTTCCTTTTTGCTTAGCATGCGATACTCATCTCTAAATTCTGTTAAATACTCACGCAGACCTTTAGCCACAACATGTAAGAGAATACTTGTATCCCATTATATTGGGTAGATGTTTTGAGAAATTTTCCGATACATGAAGCAATATCGGTTTTAATGTTTTATCACTCACCAGACGTTCATTTCCACAAACTAAACATCTTCACAATCCGGCGCACTATTTGAGAGAAACATATGCCCATATTTTTCCTTTTTGTTTAACAATCGATACTCGTCTCTAAAGTCTGTTAAAAACTCACACAGGCCATTAGCCACAACCTCACTACAAACCTCGTCATGATATAATTAATATAGTGGTAAAAATACTTAAGATTCTCCATGATGACAAGATTTACATTCTCAGTCGCAGGGTACGAGTACTCGGTATGATGCAACATGACATAATATCGCTTGTCACCACTCATCAACAAGACTCACTATCCATATCCGTTGCTTCTCTTCTGCACGTGTTGTTTCTTCTACTTCACGGTATATGTAAGCTTTTATAAAGTTTAGTCCTACAACATAGTTCAATACATCACTTGTACCACGAAATCCTACAATGCTCTCGCCAGAATAGCCGTAGAGTATTTGTACTCTTGCTCCTTCGCACGATTCAATGTAGCCTTAAAAGTATCAAAGGAGGGTGGAATAGGGAGTTTTTCAGTATCCACCACATCTTGGCACTTTGCCGAATACCACTTCATAAACGTCGAACACGCAATATTAAAGGTAGCCATTACTATTTTTCGTCTACGCGGGAGAATACACGTCTGAGATCCAGGGCTTACTGCGATCAACTGAGCACGCAGGGAAGAGATATGCCCAGGTAGTAGCAGGAGTCACGTGATCAATCATACAGGTGGGCGGAGCTTAGAACTTTCTCCTGTACACACGCTGGGCGGAGCTTAGAATTTTCTCCTGTGTACACACACACACACACACAAAGGAGAAAGTGAAACGCTAATTGAAACACGATTTATTTAATAAACGAAATATTCAAGGTGTATATATATATATTTACAAATACGTGTAATAAATAAGTTAACAATAGACATATCAAAGATTATGGTATCCAAAGGGCACGGTATCATAGGTACCAGGCACCTGGTAACGTTTCCTATAGGTGTTACGGCACACCTTTGTACCCCTAAGTTCCTTCACGCCCCAGCCCGAAAATTGTGGGTACCTACAGTTAGTTGGGGCGGCGGTCGCCCTCATCATCATCCAAGCACACTAGATCCTTCAACGAATCAAAGTTAACGACCCGCCGATTCGCCTGGTTGAGCGTGATACCCTTAGCCTTCACGATATATTTCATATCCTCCCCACCCTCACCCGTACCCCATAAGTTTTTGGCCCTGTTGAGACAAAAGAGTCGGCGTATGCGATGTCTCCATACTCATCCTTGATCTCATCAGTCAACTCCCGAGGAATTCACCAATAGGAGGCATGTATTCACCCTCCCTCTTGTGAATATCACACTATCTGTATCGGCGTACAAAACCCTCCGCCCAAGAGAATGCAATAGGCCCCAAAGTTTGATGCGTGCGTAGGCCGTTGTGAAGCTGGCTACAGGTATGTTTGTAACCCGTGAGGTATCTGTGGCCAATTCGGTATTGTTGTACTTTATTATGTATTACCTACATTCACGATCTCCATGACCTCTTTATCGGGAGCGTTGGCATAATCCCAGACTTCACTATAACTTTGTGCCAAATGAACGTTCCCTTTGCCAGTATTCTGTGCAAATTTTCCCCAAAGACTGTTTAGACACAACTTTGCACTAAAGCGCTTGCCAGGGTTCTTTACAATTTGGGAACGGTCAAGCTGTATACCTTCACGGTCACGGTAACGTTGAATATAGGCCGATTTTTCATCTTCGGTATCAACTCCTCGCGGATACCCTGATGCTTCGACCTTATCCTTCAAAAAAGCGTTTATATATGGCGTGAAAAGGTTGGGTAGCTTCTGAAACCTCCACACCTCATGTATCTTCAATATTCTGTAGCCATGGCGAACAGCTAGATCCAGCTCTGGACTTGTATATACACCTCTGATCTTACGCTGGTTAGCTGTATGATTACATTCCCATTGTTCTCTCTGCGCACTTCACGCACAAGGGAAACATGAGCTTGTGATCGATAACGACGGGTAAGATCGGCATCCATAAATCGCGTGGGGGAGCACATCTACGAAAGAAAGGCCGAAATAGTACCCGTTCAAATTTGTTGAGAACACCTCGATGGTGGGCAGGTCAGGTCCCACCAGTTTCTCAGGTGCACCCACGGGGTACGGATTGTTCTTCATCACGTAGGGATAAAAGAACAGAAGTCGTAGTAATGGAGTTTCACGCCCTCCGTAGGCGGAAAGTATAGCTTGAAGGGATTTGTACGCCCTCCGAACAAACTATCACCGCATTTGAGAGGATCCAGCACCATTGAACGTTTGATCGTGTTTATTTCTTCACGGTACTGTCCATCTTTTCCATCCGTGCATCATACTCATGCCCACAAGACTTTGTGAGTGAACTGGGAGCCTATAAGTTGATCGCGGGTGCGGGTCCACGCAAGACTGTCGGCAGGAGATCTACCGTGGATATCTCCTACGATTCCACACTCAGGACGGGGGCATCCGTGCCACCAGCAACCGTTAAAGGAGTACACAGTCTTCTCACCAGTGGCACGGTTTTCACTTAGACCATCAACCCAAAAAACACGACCATTAACCTTAATGGGTACTTCACCCGTGTTGCGGGCATGCTTTATGTATACCCCGGTCTGCTGCTGTAGGTGTATGAGCCAGTAAATAGCCTTGTGCCCATAACTGCGGGGATTGTTTCTGTGAATAACGGCTAAGGTGTCTTTAGGCATGAAGTTATTCTTGAACACCGTAAAACATAATGAGGCGATGGTGGTTGCGACTTGCAACGGATCGCATTTGAAACGGCCTATGTACATCCTTCTAAAGGCCTGGAAACATACTCTAAGCACGCGCACATCATTCACGCAATAACGCTCACATTCATCAGCTATATTATAAGGATTAGATTCATTAAAACTGTTGTAGTATCGGTCAAAATCTTCACGTTCATCTGTACTCATACATTCATAGTTAAAGTAATGTTTGGGTGGAGGTAGTGAGGAATGTGTAAGGGAAATATCCTTTTGAAACTTCAGCGGCTACGCCCATCACCTTGGGTAGCTTTGCTAATTTACAAGGTGTGAATAATAAAGTGTCTTTAAACTGTACATTACCTCTTATTTGCATCTGTATTAGCTTGTTGCCTCTTTTCAAGGGATCACCTGTAAATATCTCAGATGACTCGTGCTCAAGCAACTCCTTATAAAGGAACTTGTGTCAAATTTTGCCCCGTTATGGGCGAGAATATACACAGTCATTTTTTTAACTTGTCCGCTAACTTGACAATATAGGACACAAAGAGTTTCACAGGGCTATCGTGGGCATTCGTTTTAAAAACGTTTGTCCGTTTACCACATTTGTGACACTCATCACACTCGATCTCCATACACTCATCACAGATAGTCTGGCTTACAAGTAAATGTGGAATAACCTCTTTGGTTTCAGCGTTCGTGTATGTTTCTATATCGTAGTACACAGTTATACAAGGGCTATTTTTAGGCTTAGTCTTTCATATAACATACATGCTTTACTCCAACCGCCTTATATTTCTCATGGCATGTAGAACAGTGAATTTCATCACATTTATGCTTGAAATTCCCCCAATTATCCATCATATGAAACATACCACATTCACAGATTCTCATTTTCCTGCACGTGCCAATTGATTTATGGAGCTCAAAACAGTTATTATTGAAAAATGTGCGTCTACACACATCCAATCCCTCTTCTCAGCTTCAACTACACGCTTTCACATTTGGAGCTTTTACACTGCTCACATACCATGTGACAATCTTTACAATGTTTCACTATATCATCCGCAAACTCGATACACCCTTACACAAATCATGATGTCGTCCATATTTTCGACTTTTATCATAACTCGCGTAAAGGTCCCTTATATTACGGATGGGGAGATACGTTGTCCCTGACAGTCCTAAAATAAGTAGGGGTCTTGTACGATCTCTCACACAGCTTTTAAAAACATACACAGTCTACGACGATCATCCATTCCAAATACAACTATACGAACATTCATTTCCTGTTCTACCCTTCTCAGCTCCTCAGGACCCATATTACAGTCAAACTCAAGTTTACAGTCTACAGCTAGTTTACGGGCACGCTCCACTACCGTAGGCAACCAAATTTTTTGGGTCCGTGTATTTAGTACAGTAAACATACGAGCAAGACTACTGCTATAAAGCCGCAACCACGATCGACGTTTATATGCCGTCTATAAATAGCCTGAGAATTGAAGTTAAGAGTATAAGGTGTGGCACTATGACCCGCAACACGGAATACACGGTCAATATTTACCGTGAAGTTGTCCATATTGAAGGCTATTACTTTGAGAGGCCTGCATTATACGGCCTAATATATACTCTATATCTTCAGCTGCCAAACGTCTGAACGGTATTACTACCCAAAAATCATCTACATCTCCGTCATCTGACCCGAATCCGAAGGACAGCCTCGTCCTGACTTCACGTTCGTCGCGGTTCTGAAGGGCAAACTCTACAATACGTTCAACTATGCGCCGTAGTCCGTGTTCAACACCATTGCTATACATGGATCTAGGATCAACCCTGACTATATACCGATTTCTAGTCAAGGCTGGGGTGGGGTAGCGGTGCGCACCAACTCGAATGTTATGCCATCCTCAACAGAACGAGAAGCTGCTGTGGCTGTGGAGGATGTACCCGGAATTGAACAGGAATAAGGGGTATATTTGAGGAAGGTACTATTGTGGGGGTTGTGTCGTAAGACGTAGAAGGTTGGGGCTCTATTACTGGTGGTCTAACAACCGGCGCAATCCTGGCGCGCTTTATACCTGACGTGGTGGGCTCTTCATCGTGCCTCCGCTTTGAACTGGCGCGTGCTACAGGTATCGCTGGTGAGGATTCGTCAGCGGGGATGGATTCTGTGATCACAACTACACTGTCGTCGGGGTCATCTGTAATATCGATGATGGGGTGCTGTACCTCATCGTCATTCACGGTTCTGTGGGAGAAGCGAAAAGCAAGACTGTAGAATATAAGGGTCATCACTTAAATATTTATTATATTTTGTAAATGACCCACTTAGGAGTGTGACGTGTTAGAAATGGATTCTGTAGAAAAATTCAGGTTCACGAGCCCATCCACATGTATTATATCTGGCCCTACAGGATGTGGTAAAACTGTGTTTATGCTTAAAATCATTAAAGAAAAGGGAGAGATGTTCTCAAAATTTGTGCATAAAGTTATATGGTGCTATTCGACGTATCAATCAGTGTTCAACGAGTACCAAGATGATATTTTGTTCCACAAAGGTGTATATGACGTTAATTCGTTAAAGGGAAATGAACATACAGTCATTGTAATTGACGATCTCATGTTGGAGATGGATGAAACGTTTGCCGAGACATTTACAGTATTCTCCCACCATCTTAACATAAGCGTGTTCTTCATCAATCAGAATCTATTTTTTAAAAATAGATAGATGCGCGATGTGTCGTTAAATACACAATATCTAGTCTTATTCGCGCAACGTAGAGATGTATCACAAATTAGGGTATTAGCCAATCAAATGTTCCCGAATCAGCGTAAAGAGTTTTTGGAAGTTTATAAAGAAGCTACAAGCCCGCGTTACGGATATTTGCTTTGCGACCTTCATCCGCGAAACACGTTTAGGGTGCTTCTAAGAACGAATATATTTCCAAACGAACCTGAAACGGTGTATATTTCAGAATGACAAAGAGGCTAAAGAAATACCATGAATTAATAAAAATCTATCATCGACTGCCCGGGCAATGCAGCGTTTGCTAAAAATATCGACTCCGACTTTTTAAAATGCATCTGTGGAATCTGTCTTAATGTTATAAATTGCAATGTATCAATGAAACCGCCTCAGAAGGCTCGCCTACGCAGTTACAAGAACATAATACGTGCACTCGCTCGTAAAAGTCAAACTGTAGGGAAGAAAAAACGAATTATTGTACAAAGAGGAGGGTCATTTCCTCCCCATCTTATTTTCAGCTTTGGATCCTTTACTGACTAGATCAGGGGTCCCCAAAGTGGTCGATAAGACATTTTCGGGGGTCGAAAATTCCTCAGGGGTCGATTGGGGGTCGATTAGAAATTGTTGATACAGAAGCATATCAGCATCACATCATTGCACGCCTTATTAAATATTGTTGGTCAAATCGGCATAATGTTTTGTGCCGAAAGCAAAAGTCGTATAATCTACAAATTGGCAACCCTGTGTCCACCCCCGCTGACAGTTGTGATTGCGCCAATCAGAAAGCATTGTGAGCGTGACGTATTTTTCTGTGGATCTCGAAGCTAAATCTCTGTCAAAATACGACCCTCAGTAACTTCTGGAGTAATGTAAATATTGTCAATAAGTATCCCAAACTTTGTGCAGCGGTAAACCCCTTTTTACTTGCATTCCCAAGTTCCTATATGGTTGAGGCTGGTTTTAGCCATGTAAATTCAGTCCTAACAAAGCAGTCCTATATGGTTGAGGCTGGTTTTAGCCATGTAAATTCAGTCCTAACAAAGCAGTCCTAACAAACTCACTAATTTACAACCAAATATTAGTGCTCTTCTCAAAGATCATCAACCACATCCTTCCCATTAAAGATGTCAGACGATCGATAAAAAAGGTAAAGTTGGTTTATTAAACTTTATTATAATATTTTACTATTATTGTATATATATTTTTATTTAGTTATTCTACCTTTAACTACGACTTATAGATTTTTATTAATTAAAAAAATTAAGGGGTTGATAAAAGGTCAAGGATTCCATGAGGGGGTCGACAGTCAAAAAAGTTTGGGGACCCCTGGACTAGATTAATATAATGAAGAAAGTGGTAGTGATTCCACACGAGGTGAATGCTTCACTGCAAAGTTCAAAGAATCCAGACACGGATCTAGATCCCCGTAAAAGCAGGCTTAAAAGAATGGAAAGGGAATTGTTAACCCTATTAAACAGTGAAAAAACACCTGATGAGAAAAGAATCTTATACCAAGAAGCTCTGCAGAAATTTCTTCACGAGTACGAAAATTATAAGAACCCGACAGAGATTCCCGTGGTTATTAGGCACAGCACGTGGAACGATGGACATGGTGAAATAGGACCTGTGTCCGACGATAGAGCTGACCAACCAAAGATTAATAGGTCGACCACACAACATATCGAGCATGTATTAAAAAGCACCCTCCCACATACATTGAGGAATAAAGGTTTAAGTCTTTATAATCTGTTGAATGAGGACCTCGCCATGCAATGGACCGATACAGGTGAGATCATTGTGGAAGGAGCAAAGGTACAGGGATCGAATATCGTTGACATCTTCCATGATCTGGCGAGAAAGTGGGATAGGCCAGCGCCATCAGGATGGAAGCATATTAAAGCAAGACTACAACAAATAAATGTCCCCAAAACAATGATAGGAAATCTGAACAGGTTAAAAGACTTGGAACATGCGTCGCACGTGACACAATTGAAGACGCCATTACCCACGGCGGTAACACCTCTGAAGAGGAGAAAGAAGAGGTTAAACAACGGTCAACCCTACCCACGTGCCTCTAAAATACGCAAATGGCTAACATATTAAGAAGACGTTATTATGACATTTCTAACCCAGCCTCCTAAGGAGGCGTAGATAGACTGTACAGAAGTGTTTACGGAGTAGGAAAAAAAGATGTTGAGAGATTTTTGCGGGAGCAGGACGCTTATACACTTCATAAGCCTCTGAGAAAAAGGTTTAAAACAGCCAAGACAACAGCTGCTTCGATTGACTCTATTTGGCAAGCAGATTTAACAGACATGCAAAGATATTCAGTGTATAACGATGGTTACCGCTGCATTCTGTTCATAATAGATGTATTCTCTAGATATCTGTGGCTAATTCCTCTGAAAAATAAATCACCTGAAACAGTTGCTAAAGCCACCAAAACGCTGATGTTGAAAGAAAACAGGGTTCCTGGCTATTTTTGTACGGATATGGGGAAGGAATTTATAGGCCGTGCTTTTCAGAACATGTTGACAGAGTTTAATATCAGCTATTACACTACCAATTCTATACATAAGGCTTCTTTAGCTGAAATAGTTCAACGTACCATAAAGGAACGCATGCACCGCTATTTTACACATAAAAACACATACAGATTTCTAGACAGTCTGGAATCATTGGCCTCATCCTACAACCGCTCACATCATCACAAGATTGGGACAACACCTAACGAAGTTTTAGAAAGAGATACGCGCCCTGAGGTGAGAAGAGATGGAACACCACCACCACCACACTCTGCGCGTTTCAAAATCAATGATTATGTAAGGCTGTCGCGTTCGGGAAATAAATTCGCGAAGGGATTTGAGCAAGGATGGGCACGTGAGATTTTTAAAGTTAGGGCTATGAGACCTAAAGGTGAGATAATGATGTATTACGTTGAAGATTTGAATGAGGAAGAAATCGAAGGAGGCTTTTACCGCGAGGAGTTGCAGAAAGTAACATTTAATTTATGAAAAAATGTGTTTAAAATTGAGAAAATTTTAGGAAGCAAAAGTTCAGGAAAGAGAAAAATGTACCTGGTGAAGTGGCTAGGGTACCCAGGAAGCTTCAACACCTATATAAAAGCTGATGCAATAATGAAGCTTAAATAGTATGCAACATGGCTCCTAACCATTTCTACGTCACACTCCCGTCCTCCTCTTCCCTGTCTGTACACCCTAACAACACACTAGGCAACTTCATAACAGAACTCCATGGACCCATTGAATTGGGTCGTGATTCGTATGAGGTGGGGATATGTGAAATTCAGCTGGACACCCTCTTTTTAAATACTGATTATAAAAATACCTTTTTTACGATTCTTAGAGACATTGATGAGTGTGAAAAAGCCGGGCTAACTCAGGATGAAACTATACGTATCGCCCGGACTGAGGTTGCACGGTATTACAGTACAGTAGTAACACTAGGTCCGGGCCGTTATGGTTCGGCTGAGGATGTTGTGAGAGACTTAAACGTAAGTTTAAAAAACTCAAATCTTACGACTGATTTAGCATACGAAATCGTAAACAAAGGAAACCCTGCACATACTCTAATCCTAAAATCAAAGGCTAACAGAAATATTAAAGACCAAAGAGTGTTCAAAATTATGAGCGAGGGGCGATATCGATCAGCTTTCCAAAGAGACACATTTCACGAGGTACAACATGACTTGTCCAGCAGGGTGTGTCAATTTTGGGGGTGAAATGACTAAATTGAAAGTCATGTGATTTGGTAGCAATTTAATGTAATCATTTGGCATACAAAATAATATCCTTGCTTCAAAAACATAAAAAATAACTCCTACCTACATCAATTTTAATTCAAAAATTCCATTTTTCCGTAAATTCGTAACAAAATAGCAAATGTGCGCAAACATCCTATCAACATTTAAAGTGGCAATAAGATATCATTCAGAGTCTTTATTTGAAAGTAACCAATGCAGTCATGTCCTTTTTGCTGCGGTTCCTTGACATCAGCATTCGGCTTGCTATTTGCGCTTTGATGTAGCCTTCTCGCCTCTCGTGACTGTAAACTTGACTAGCTGCTTCTGTGACCATTTTCACACATCTCTCCACACTCTGAGTGTGAGAAGGCCACTTTGGCACTTGCATTGGGGCCTCTTTAAGTTGTGTTAAATCTTTGTTTGTTATACATGTTGTCAGTGGTGGCTCCAAAACTTCCGAACTCAAGTTAACTAATTCTGACAATTTCGTGGCATTGACGTTTATCGGAGGTACCTTTCTTGTCTGAACAGAGCAGTCTCCCAGCTGGTTATCATCTAGTAATGTTCCTCTAAGCTTTAGAATGATTTCCACAGCCTCAGTTCGCTCTTTGGTACATTGGCTGCAGAGTATTGCTTGCAAAACTGCCTCTGGCCTAGCATACCAAGCGGACCTTCTCATCACAGGTAACACGATGTCCACCACTACTTTCCTTTGGGTTCTCAGTAGCTGTAATTGAAACAAGATGTGGTTAGGCCCCTCCATCCACATTGGATTAAGTTTTACATTGAACCAGTGAGGAAGATAAAACCCAATAATAAATTCAACAATCAACATCAAATTCTGTAGCATTTTGCCCTTCAGTGCATGTTTGGAAACCCAAATCCTGCAGAAACGAATCGCTGTAGTTAACCAACGACTGTGACTTACGGGTCCAATCTCCAAGAGAGCCAGATTTTGAGGCAACTCTCCTGATCTGATTGCTTGAACAATGTCCCTCAATGTCCCTCAACATGCTTCTCGCGTGTCTATATTCCCTAATGTCAACGGTTGCAATCTTCTTAATGTCATTGTCACCAACATTACGCCTGTGAATAGAAGGGTGGATCTTGATCTTCGGAGTTATTGCGGCAATCATACCCATTCCATGAAAGGTATTCTTCCCATCCAAAGTGCAGACATCATGATCGACGTTATCTGCTGCTAGAAGGACTGCAGTGTTTCATCAACAGTAAAAGAGCCAGACCCACTTGCCAGCGCCGCGTTTCTTTCGAATCTTGTTACTTCTGCATACGACGAACAGTAACCCAGCTGATGGAGAACGTCAATAAGGTACCTTGACCTAAAGTTGTGGTGTAGCTGAACCGACAAACCGATCTGTAGTGGACATAGTAATCCTCTAGGACGGGTTGCTTGCATAATGCTCTGCCCAATTGCACCTATTTTTCTTGAAGCATCCTGTCCCGCAAATGCTTTTGATAATAGCAATTTCAGACTGTTGGGAATGTAATCAAGAGCACTTTCTGCAGTGATGTCATTTGGAGATGGATACACATCTTTTCTAGGCGAGTCGACAGACTTGATATCACTTCTGATTATTTTTGCAGCAGCTTCTACTAGGTAAATCTTCTGTAGCTCTATATCTATATCACATTCTTTCGACTTTTTGTGATAATCTATAAGAATTTCATTAGCTGTCTCTCGTAGTGTTACTACATCTGCCTTCCCACTTTCACCTGATATTATGATCTTGTCTCCGTAACGTTCTAAAAGCTTTCTCTTCCTGTGCCTGCGTTCGTAGACAGAGCTCTGACTTCCTTGAAGATATTCCTCCATTTTGGAAATTAGGTCTCCAATCAACAGTTGTTCATCATCATTCTCTTCCAAGTAAGCACAGGTCTGAAGGAATGCTTGGTGTTGCTCTTCATTAGTTGGTCTCCCTTTCTTCGAATCATGATCGTCGGAGTATGCGCGAGGAATGTTTTTTCCACTTCGAAAATTTACGCTGCAGGTGTGATGGTAGACACAATCTGCAGCAGGAAGATAACGAAGATAATACTCCAGACGGCCTTTTACATTAAACGACTATTCATCGCAGCGGCTTTCACAGCACCTTTTTATGGTTTCGGAGAACTCTGTAGTTCTTATTTTGACATGGTCTGATTTTGGTTTGTGTTTGGAAAAAAAGTCCACAAAGGTATCACAAAACAAACAGTGAGTAGCACTGGAAAATGCGTATTCATGAAAACGAGCACTTTTCCTTGGTATTGCCTCGGCTGCGGTCTGTCGCTTCTTTATTTCAATGGTCTTTTTATCCGTAAACCTTTTCCTACATACAACGTGAACACTTATTCCAGCTGTTGCAACAACATCGCTTCCACGGCTGCGGCTGGATGCATTTATACCATCTGCTCCTTTTTGCGAGATGTGAACCACTTCCTGTCCGCTGTCCAATTTCTCCTTACAAATCACGCACAATTCTTCAGGGGTCTGCATTCTTGAAGGCGGACGCACACCGAGTCAGCCGTACACCGAGTCAGTCTGAAACAGAAAACACAAATTAATAAACTGTGTTGCAGTATTTAAAAGGAGTACATAATAACAGTTTTAAAGAAAATGACAAGCACAAATACGCAGATTTGATAGTGGGTAGTAGGAATTAAAGAGTTGTATATAATATAAGTTTATAAAGATGTAGCAATGTCCATTCTCACATACACTCCATACAGTATATTTTATTTACATTACGTGACGTCATAGTTTAATACTAGCCGCCTAATACAATTTTTAGTGTCATATAGGTTAATTTAGAAACGAAAATGTGTTTTAAAACATTTTACTGATAAAAAAAAACGTCATAATTCTCTCTACAAAGCGAAATTAAAATTTATTGTATTTCGTAGGAAACTGCCAGTCCGCCATTTTGAATTTCATTTTTTGGGGTGTTCCCGGGGTCCAATTTTGTCGGATTTTGGATATGTTATTCTGCAATGGTTCCTGAGCTGGAAACAGTTTAGAAAGCTTCTGAAGCAATTTTTCCCAGGTTGAAGCTATTTTTGCTCTAGATTGCCTGGACTATGGTCCAAAGTTGATGATGAGGGCAAACAACAGTATTGTAATAAGTCTGATGTATTGTTAAGTAATATATCTATCCCTAATGATGCTCAGCTTGTCAGGATGTAAATTGTAGAATTCAAACACATATTTTGGAATTTAAAGACATGTATGAACAAATTGTTTCCTCTCTCAATAATGCTAACCTAGGCTTAAATATCTTTAGGAGAAAAAATTATACATGTAGAGTGTAGACCTGGCTGGAGCGATTATGTGGCTGAACTTCATAATGCATCCAGAGATGCTTTTTTAATGTGGTGTGAACGAGGGAAGCCGAGGCAAGGCCCTGTATTACAACAAAAACAGAGGGTTAATGCCAGGTTCAAGTATACATTAAGGTATATAAAAAATCATGAGGATGAGTTAAGCAGGGATGCTCTAGCTAGAAAGCTTGCTAGTAAGAATCCAAGAAATTTTTGGGACGAATTAAAACAATGAATAATAGTGCAATATCTCTCCCTGCTAATATTGAAAATGTAACTGGGACTGAGAATATAGTCAAATTATGGAAGGAACACTACAGTGAGTTATTCAACTCTGTGCATAAGAACAATAATGTTAATTGTGATGCTACCTATAGTCCAGATATAAGAGTTAGTGGTGCATTTGAGACTAAACAGGCCATAAAATGTTTAGATTGTAACATATTATGTGGTATTGATGGTATTTCTGCTGAGCAGCTGAAATTTAGTAGTGACAGATTAGTGCTTCTGTTAGCTTTGTGCTTTACAGGTTTACTCATACATGGTGTTTTGCCGGATACACTGTTATCCGTTGTTTTGGTGTCAGTATTAAAAGATAAAAAGGATAAAATTAACAGTAAAGATAACTATAGGCCAGTAGTATGCCCGAAAAATGGACGAGTACAAAAATATTGCAATGTTGATCAAATGAGTGCCAGTGCCACCCCCCACCCCCTTGTTGCAAGGTGTCACCCCCACCTCAACCCCCCCATGGTTCCAAAAAAGGGGGGACCAGCAAGCTGGGAGGTGTTCACCTAAACTCTTTGGGGGAGAAGTTGGGACGGCCTCACCCCCCCAAAGGGGTATACCTAACCTAAGAGAGAGAGAGAGAGAGAGAGAGAGAGAGAGAGAGAGAGCATCCTACACCTGGAAGATCCAGGTGCATAATGGGAGCTCAGGGTAGCATCACTTGGCTTAGAACTCGAAATCCGCCAGTTGGCTTAATCAGCTAGTTGGCTTAGAAGACTTAAAAGGCAGGTATATATATATATATATATATATATATATATATATATATATATATATGGGATGAATTTCACAATAAAACATATATATATATATATATATATATAATTTTTCAGCTGCCAGATTGCACTATTCAGATATTCTTGACAGTTGGCTTAGAAGGCGTAAATGATATATATATATATATATATATATATATATATATATATATATATATATATCGTTTGAGCTGCCAGATTGCACTATACAGATAGGCTTGACAGTTGGCTTAGAAACCCGTCAGTCGCTTAGAAGGCGTAAGCAACCATTTGATATATATATAAAATTATATATATATTCCCATCTTCCCATTTATTCCTTAATATCGTTTATATATACAACCAAAATAAATAAAAAAAACACCATTACATTATTCTGTTTATTTAGACGAGTTAAGGGAAAATAATTCATGAAATATACAGGAAATAAATATACATTCAAAAATAATATATAGCAAAAATACACACATTAAATGAAGGATATATATACATTCTTAAATAATAATATTAGTGCAGGATAAAACTATATAACCATTTAATATATATATATATATATATATATATAAACAGCAAAACTTATATAAAATAAAAATACATACACTTTATGTTCTACCGCGCTTAACTAAAATACTAAACTCGCACGTGATCGAATCTACAGTTACATCATTGTTGCTTTGTACTATACAATAAATACGATTTAGCATTATTTCACCACTCAAGGTGTGCGGGTGCCTATACTCGCTGTAAAGGGCCTTCATATCGTTCAATACTATTTTTTTTCCCACCTTACAATTGGTTGGCAAGTTATCTTTAAACAAGAGAATACAATCAGAAGCACGCACAAAGAGGGCGTCATTAGCCACAACATCATTATTAAATTCAAGTATAAACACTCCTTTCCAATCGATGGTTTTTTCTTACCGATCCGAGCTTTTCAATCGTGAACTCTTCACAACGCATAGCGGCAGTTGAAATAATCTTCTAAATCGTAACTACAGCTGCTCATTATATAAAGATACAACTCTTCAGGGTGAACAGTGTAGGCGAGCTCTGCCCGTACAGCTCAAGTCCTTTGTACCAAAGTTCATGATATTTCGAAGAGTCTAAACCTTTTAAATAAGCATCCAGCTCTAGACCATTCTCACCATGTTCATTCCTACATTTGATAAACCCGTTGAGCAGAGCGGTGTATGCGTATTCAAGAACCGTATCAAAATAAATCATATCCGTAACACGTGCGTCTAATACAGGTTTTAGTTTACGGAAACCAACGATTTCAAACATTCTGTCGAGGATGAAGCGTGTCGAGGTTTCGCGTGGGGACAAGAACGTTATTATCAGACGCATTCTTCCACATCAGTCGCATATCAATGCATGGTTGATCGTTATTTATACACAACGTACAAACAATGACATATGAGGGGGTATCATAATCTGCTCTCTTCTTGCACCTACACCTGCAGGTATTTTATAACGATCTTCACCCCACTTCTCAACTATCACGAAGACTCTATTCATCTCCTCAACACTTAAATAAACAACATTACGTATACCAGAGTTTGCTTGTCTACAAGTCGTTTCAAGTACATAGTTAATGGCAGTGGTTTTACGTCTGAACACACGCAATGACTTCGTCACGGACACGTTGTGTACGGCATTGAGAATGCTGCTCAAAGGAAGCTCCATCGTTTTCTATTATGAGTGCACAACTAGTCGGGTCAAACTCTGAGATGACTATGAGCAGACGGTGCACTGTTTGGCTCGGGAACAGGTGTGGAGGAGGAAGTCATAACAAACGTTAATGTTTCGTGTACTGGTTTGTTCCAGCATGAAAGAATCATGCGAATACTTGTACCCATTATATCGGGAAATTTCTGATACATGGGGCAATATCGGTTTTAATGTTTTATTGGCATGCGCACTAGACGTTCATTTCCACAAACTAAACACATTAACAATCCGACGCACTATTTGAGAGAAACACGTGCCCGTATTTATCCTTTTTGTTTAACAGTCGATACTCGGCTCTAAATTCTATTAAAAACTCACACAGGCCTTTAGCCACAACCTCACTACGAACCTCGTCATGATATATATGAATGTAGTGGTAAAAGTATTTGAGCTTATCCATTATGATAAGATTTACATTCTTAAACGTAGGGTACGCGTATTCGGTATGATGCAGCATGACATAATACCGCTTGTCACACCACTCATCAACAAGACTCACAACCCATACCCGTTGTTTCTCTTCTGCACGTGTTGTTTCTTTCACTTTACGGTATATGTACACTTTTATACAGTTTAGCTCTACAACGTAGTCCATTACATCGTTTGTGCCGCGAAATCCTGCAATGCTCTCGCCAGAACATCCATAGAGTATTTGAACATCTTGTTCCTCAAGCTTCGCACGGTTCAATGTAGCCTTAAAAGTCTCAAAGAAGGGATGGCTAGGCCGTCTTTCAGTATTCACCACATCTTCCGACTTTACCGAATACCACTTCATAAACGTCGAACACGCAATATCAAAAGTAGCTATCACTATTTTTCTTCTACGTGAGAATTCTTCAAATATACGTCTGAGATCCAGGGCTTGCAGCGGCCAACTGAGCACGCAGGGGTAGGAATATGCCCAGGTAGTAGCAGCAGTCACGTGACCATTTGATTGATCTTACAGTGGGCGGAACTTAGGACTCTTTTCCTGTACATACACACGCACACACAACGGAGAAAATGAAATCCTAATTGAAACATTTACATATTCAAATATACTAATAAATAAACATATCGTTAACAATAGACATATATAACATTCAGTTACTATGGTACCCAAAGAGTACGGTATTATAGGTGCCAGGCATCTGGTTATGTTTCCTATAGGTGTTACGACACACTTTTGTGCCCCTAAGTTCCTTCACACACCCCAGTTTCTGTGCCCGAAAACTGTGGGTTCCTACAGTCAGCTGGAGAGGTTGGTCACCCTCATCTTCTAAGCACACTAGCTCTTCAACGAGTCAAAGTTAACGACCCATCCCGTCTGTTCGCCAGGTTAAGCGTGATGCCCTTCACCTTCACGATATATTTCAGTTCTTTCCCCACCCTCACACGCACCCTATAAGTTTTTGGCCTTGTTGATACAAAGGAGTCAGCGTATGCACCATCACCATACTCATCCTTGATCTCGTCCGTCAATTCTCCTAGGAATTCCCCAATAGGCAGCATATATTCACCCTCCCTCTCTGTGAATATTACGCTATCATTACGCTATCTGTGTCATCGCACAGCACCCTCTGCCCAAGAGAGTGCAGTAGTCCCCAAAGCTTGATACGTGCGTATGCCGTTGTGAAGCTGGCTACAGGTATGTTTGTAACACGTGAGGTATCTGTGGCCAGTTCGGTGATGTTGTACTTTATTATGTACGTGTTACCAACATTCACGATCTCCATAACTTCTTTATCGGGGGCATTGGCATAATCCCACACCTCGTTATAACTTTGGGCCAAATGAACGTTCCCCTTACCTGTATTCTGTGCAAACTTGCCCCAAAGACTATTTAGGCATAACTTTGTACTAAAGCGCTTGCCAGAGTAGGGTGTGTCAATTTTAGGGAGCAAAGTGAAATCTTTGGATTTTCAAAGACTACCAGTGACCAAATGATGCATTTTTATGTGCTAAATCGAAATATCGCTTTAAAATCCAGATTTGACCACTTCTAGCTACTTACAATATATTTGAGTTGAAGTTTACGAAAAATCAGCAATTTTTGTAAGTATTTTTTTATTGTATATAATTACATTTTACATACATTACATACAATTAAAGACATTTTGATTGTATTTCAATATTAAAACTTAGAAATATAGATAGGTTTCTTGAACTTTGCCAAGGATGCCATGTCTGCTTTGCTCTTGTTCCTGGACATGATCTCCCTACTGGCCACCTGGCCACTGATGTACGCCTCCCTCCTCTATTGTGAGTAAACATGTTGTGCTGCTTCAGTTGTCATCCTTAAACACCTCTCTACTGACTGTGTGTGAGGGCCATGCAGGAACTTCCATTGGTCTATCCAGAAACTCCTTCATTGCAGCAGTGGTGAGGGAGCAGGTCAGAGGAGGCTCAGTCACGCCAGAGTTCCAGTCAATAAGCTCCGAGAGTTTGGTGGCATCTGGGTTGATGTGAGGAGTCTTCATGGGTGTGACACTGCAGTCTCCTACCTGTGTGTCCTCATCTCCTTCACCTCTGATTTCCAGTATCCTCTTCACTGCCTCCCTCCTCTCCTCCTCCACCTCACTGCACAGCATGGCCTGGAGCACAGCTTCAGAGTGTGCATACCAGGCTGATCTCTTCACTGTAGGCATCACTATTCCTATCGCCTCCTTCTTCTGACTTCTGAGCAGCTCCAGCTGGTACAGTACATGCCTAGGACCTTCCACCCAGCTGTGATTTAACTTGATGTTGAACCAGTTTGGCATGTAGACTCCCACTATGAATTCCACAATTATCCTCAGATTCTTCAAGTTCCTACCCTTCAGCCCATGTTTGGAAATCCACAATCTGCGGAACCTTAGAGCCGTGGTGACCCACCTACTGTGGCAGACTGGCCCAATCTCCAGGAGAGCTAGATTATGAGGTACCTCTCCCGATCTGATGGCAGTGATGATTCTGTAACCATATGATTGGTCTGTGCTGAGATCCTTGACTACCTCCTGACTGAGATGGGGTAGAGGAGGACCAACAGTGATCCTCGTGAAGTTTGGGTTAATCTTCAGCTCAATGGCACTGTCTAACATCTTCCCTAGGGGCCCAGACCACTTGTTGTTGCTCAATGTCTTGCCATCCAGTGCAGTCACCAGGTGTCTGAGACTCAGCTCCACAGTGTGCAAGTCACAGACAATCCACACCAACTTCCTGCTAAGCTTGGCCTCCACATAATGCATTACTCCTCCCTCCCAGCCAGTATTCACATTAGTACTGTCACCTCCTATGCCCAAAAGGGTCTGGTCTGCTCCTCTCTCTCTTAGCCAGTTCACCAGATGATCAGCAATGACCTCAGCATGATGCTCTCCTCTGCAGCTTCCTCTGGTACAAAATGCCACAAATATTTCCCACCTGGTTCATTGCACACTGTGTAGTGTTCTTCCTTAATGAGGCCAGGAAACTGCCTGTCACTGCCCTCAGCTTCCATCATCACTTTGGTGTCATCTCTTTTACCATCAAAGAAGATAGAGGTGATGCCATTTTCCCTAATCTCTTCATCAAACTTCTTGACCAGCTCCTTAGTCAGAGTCTCCTGAGCCCTCCTCACCTTGTTGTGGTCAATCACCAGTGCTGTGTCAAACTCTGTGATAAGACCAGCATCAATCCAGGCAGCAGTGGCAATCTCTGCAGTCTCTCTCAGCCCAGTGTGATGTCTCAAGCTAGCCAGAGCTATGTTGGTGATATCTTCAGTGTTGTATTTCTTCTTCTTAGCCACAGGCAAGGAAGAAGTTGTCGCACTGTCCTCCTCTCTCCTCCCTGCCTCCTCCAGTATATCTCCAGTCTCCTCCAACTCCATCTCCAGCAATGACTCCTCCCTCAACTCCTCTTCTTTCTTGGCTGACTCCTCTGCCTTCCTCCTCCTCTTCTCCTTGGCCTTCCTTCTCTGCTCCTGTCTCTGCAGCACTGCTTCCTGTCTCCTGGTCTCAGGGTGATCAGCTAGACCCATCTGGTGTGCCCCCACACTTCCCACCTTTTCTCTCTGACCTTTAATGAAGGCAAGCTCCTGCACTGGTATCTTCTGCTCGCTCCTGCAGCTGCAGTCAATGTGAACCTCACTGTTGCAGACAGGGTTGCACCCAAGCTCACTGCAGCTCCTGATCACATAGTGACAGGTCAGGATGTCCACCAATTTGTCCAGTTTCATCATGAACCTATCTTTGACCTCTAGCTTCACATTGCCAATGGACACATTCACTGTCTCATCCCACAGTGCCTTCACTTTAGCCCTGATCCTGACCTCAGTGTTGATTACAGGTCCTGTGAATAGAGCGTTGGCCTTTCTCCACTGAGCCAGTAGCCCTGGAACAATGCTTGTTAATCAGGTCATTAGCTGGGTAATTCCTCCTGTCTTCCTCACTCATCTCTCTCCTCAACAAACCGTACCTCAGTAGATCTCTGGCTTCGGGCAGCTCAGCAGGGGGAAGTTCCCTCCCAGTCCCCACCAAATGACTTAGGCGACAATTTGATTTGCTTCGGGTTCTGATTTCTTTCTGACTCATCCTGTGGACCTGTGAATAAAAGAAATGTCATTAAAATTTGGATAGGCCTACTGATTATGATTACATAAAATTAAGTTAATTAAAATTCTTAATATCTTCCTATAAGCTCAGATAAAAGGTTGTGTTGTTATATGTACAAGACTTAATTACTCAAAGTAATGACAATTTCATATATTTATCATCAAAATATAGAGAAAGTTTGGGTCACACATAACATTTCGAATAATTTGAATTACACAATATTTACATTACGAAGTAATCAAAATTGTCAAAAAGGAGGGAAAACATGCATTCACAATCAAAACTCTAGCATTTGTGACTATGTGAAACTTAGAAACCATACTGCACACCAAAAATAGCCAAAGTTCATGACACATATCAATGGCACATTGATATACGATGCTACAGTCATATTTAGGTTATATTTCAAACCTTTATGGTCAAATATAAGTAGGTAAATTGCTTTTTTAAACAACACTAAAGATATTTCTAAGTTTGCTAGATAATATGACATCATTTGAGCATTAGTAGTTTTGAATTGTTGACTTTACTAAAATTGACACAATTTGGGCCCGGTCAAGTTGTATCCCTTCACGGTCACGGTAACGCTGAATATAAGCCGATTTTTCACCTTCGCTCTCAACCCCTCGCGGGTAGCCTGATGCTTCCACCTTATCCTTCAAAAAAGCATTTATATAAGGCGTGAAAAGGTTGGGTAGCTTCTGAAACCTCCACACCTCATATATCTTCAATATTCTGTAACCATGGCGGACACCTCTGATCTTCCGCTGGTTGGTTGTGTGATTACAGGACCCATTATTCTCCTCTGCGCATTTCACGCACAGGGGAAACATGAGTTTGTGATCTATCGGCATCCAAATCACGAGGGGGATGCACGACTACGAAAGAAAGACCGAAATAGTACTTGTTCAAATTTGTTGAGAACACCTCGATGGTGGGCAGGTCAGGTCCCACCAGTTTTTCAGGTGCAGCTACGGGGTACGGATTGTTCATCATCACGTCGGGATATAGAGAACAGAAGTCGTAGTAATGGAGTTTCACGCCCTCTGTAGGCGGAAAGTATAGCTTGAATGGGTTTGTACGCCCTCCGAACAAGCTAGCACCGTATTTGAGAGGGTCCAGCACCATTGAACGCTTGGTCGTGTTTATTTCTTCACGGTACTGTCCATCTTTTTCGACCCGTGCATCATACTCGTGCTCCCACAAGATCTTGTGAGTGAACTGGGTACCTATAAGCTGATCGCGGGTGCGGATTCATGCAAGATTGTCGGCAGGAGATCTACCATGGATATCTCCTACGAGTCCACAATCAGGACATGGACATCCATGCCACCAGCAACCGTTAAAGGAGTACACAGTCTTCTCACCAGTGGCACGGTCTTACCTTAATGGGTACTTCCCCCGTGTTGCGGGCGTGTTTTATGTATACACCGGTCTGCTGCTACATGTGCCCATAACTGCGAGGGTTGTTTCTGTGAATGAGTGCTAAGGTGTCTTTAGGCATGAAATTGTTATTAAACACAGTAAAGCACAATGAGGCGATTGTGGATGCGACCTGCAGCGGATCGCAGTTTAAACGGTTTATGTACATCCTTCTAAAGACCTGGAAACATAATCTAACCACGCGCACATCATTCACGCAATAACGCTCACATTCATCAGCTATATTGTATGGATTAGTTTCATTAAAACTGTTGTAGTCGCAGTCAAAATCTTTACGCTCACTATCACTCATGTTAGTGTAGTTAGGGTATTGTTTCGGGAGGTAGTCCTGTATTTTTTATTTTATTGGGTTCAGAATCCCAGCTGAGCCCTGAACGGCCAAGCTCCGAAGGGCCAGTTTAACCTACAGCCCAAGTTAAGCTAGACTAAAAACTTACGGACTTGGAGGTCCTATTAGGTCCTACCTCACGGTTGCTGACTCGATGTCGACCTACCTTAGGCCTCAGTTGCATAAAATTAAGATAAAAACAAAAGGGGCACTATTTATGGTCTTTTTTCTAAACCTTGCAACAACAAACACAATCTGCACCATTGCACGATGCAACAATCTTGTATCTAAACAACCAAACTGAATTGCAAGAGAGCTCTCTATAAGACTACGCCCTGTAAGTGCCGCATTCAACAAACGAGTAGGAAGGACGTGCAGTGCCCCAAAAAAATGATGCCACAAGAGTGCTCAAACAATGATGACACAAGAGCCCAAAAATGCTAGCTCTAAATTAAGTGAATTTTTCACTAACCTTACAATTATGAGATGGATATATATACACCTTAACTTAATATATACAAGCAATGCTGCATCAATCAGCTTAGTCATCATGTCGCCTTGGGACAACAATGGCTCTTCCTCTTCTAGATTTTCTAACAAGTCCTACGTAATTTAAAGTGTCGCTAGTGAGGAAAGTATAAGGGAAATACCCTTTTGAAACTTCGGCGGCTACACCCATGACCTTGGGTAGCTTGGCCAGTTTACAAGGTGTGAATAATAAAGTATCTTTAAACTGAATATTACCTCTTATCTGCATTTGTATAAGTTTGTTTCCCCTTTTCAAGGGGTCGCCTGTAAATATCTCCGATGACTCGTGTTCAAGCAGTTCCTTATAAAGGAACTGTGTATCAAATTTTGCCCCGTTATGGGCGAGAATATACAGTCATTTTTTTTTAACTTGTCCGCTAACTTGACAATATAGGACACAAAGAGCTTCATAGGATTGTCGTGTGCGTTCGTTTTAAAAACGTTTGTCCGTTTACCACATTTGTGACACTCATCACACTCAACCTCCATGCACATCGCAGATAGTCTGGCTTACAAGTAGATGTGTGATAACCTCTTTGGTTTCAGGATTTGTGTAAGTTTCTATATCGTAGTACACGGTTATACAGGGTTTATTTTTTAGCTTAGCATCTTTCATATAACATACATGCTTTACTCCGTCCGTCTTATATTTTTTATGACATATAGAACAATAAATTTAATCGCATTTATACTCAAACTTACTCCAATTATCCATCATATGAAACATACCACATTCACAGATTCTCATTTTCCTGCAAGTGCCAATTGACTTATGGAGCTCAAAGCATTTATTATTGAAAAATGTACGTCTACACACATTACATTCCCTCTTCTCAGTTTCAACTACACGACTTTCACATTTGGAGCTTTTACACTGCTCACAAACCATGTGACATTCCTTACAATGTTTCACTATATCATCCGCAAACTCGAGACATCCCTTACACAAATCATGATGCCGTCCATATTTTCGACTTTTATCATAACTCGCGTAAAGGTCCCTTATATTGCGGATGGGGAGATACGTTGTTCCTGACAATCCTAAAATAAGTAGAGGTCTTGTACGATCTCTCACACAGCTTTTAAAAACATACACAGTCCTACGACGATCGATCATCCATTCCTAATACAACTAAAAGAACATTCATTTTCTGCTCTACCCTTCTCAGCTCTTCAGGACCCATATTACACTCAAACTCAAGCTTACAATCTGAAGCCAGTTTACGAGTACGCTGCACAACCGTAGGCAACTAAATATTTTTGAACCGGGTATTTAGTACAGTAAACATATGGGTTAAGACTACTGCTATAAAGCCGCAACCACGCTCGGTGTTTATATGCTTTCTGTAAATAGCGTGAGAATTGAAGTTAAGAGTATAAGTGTGGCACTATGACCAGCAACCCGGAATACTCTGTCAATATCTACCGTGAAGCTGTCCATATTGAAGGTTGTACTACAGTACTTTGAGAGGCCTGCATTATACGGCCCAAGATATATTCTATGTTTACAGCTGCCAAGCGTCTGAATGGTATTACTACCCAAAAATCATCTACATCCCCGTCATCTGTCCCGAACCCGAAGGACAACCTCGTCCTGATTTCACGTTCGTCGCGGTTCTGAGGGGCAAACTCCACAATACGTTCAACTACGCGCCGCAGTCCGTGTTCAACACCGTTGCTATTCAGGGTTCCAGGGTCAACCCTGACTATATACCGATTTCTAGTCAGGGCAGGGGTGGGGTTAGCGGTGCGCACCAGTTCCAATGTTATACCTTCCTCTACAGCACGAGAAGCTGCTGGTGTGGAGGATGTACCAAGAATTGAACAGGAATAAGGGGGTACAAATTTAATTGAGGAGGGAGCTAGTGTGGAGGTTGTGTCGTAAGACGTAGGGGGCTGGGGCTCTATTACTGAGGGTCTAGCAACCAGCGCACTCCTGGCACGTTTTATTCCAGAATGACAAATAGGTTAAAGAAATACCGTGAATTAATAAAAATCTATCATCGATTGCCCCGGGCATTGCAGCAGATGTTTGTTAAAAATATCGACTCGGACTTTTTAAAATGCATCTGTGAAATCTGCCTTAATGTTATAAAATGTAATGTACCAATGAAATCCCCTCAGAAGGCTCGCCTTCGTTACAAGAACATAATACGTGCGCTCGCTCGTAAAAGTCAAACTGTTGGGAAGAAAAATCAAATTATTGTACAAAGAGGGTGATCATTCCTCCCCATCTTATTTTCAGTTTTGGGACCTTTACTGAGAAGATTAATATAATGAAGAAAGTGGTAGTGATTCCGCACGAGGTGTATGCTTCACTGCAAAGTTCATAGAGTCCAGACACGGTTCTAGAACCCTGTAAAAGTAGGCTTAAAAGAATGGAAAGCGAATTGATAGACCTATTAAACAGTGAAAAGTCACCTAATGAGAAAAGGATCTTATACCAAGAGGCTCTGCAGAAATTTCTTCATGAGTACGAAGATTATAAGAATCTGACAGAGATCCACGTGGTTATTAGACACAGCGCGAGCAACGGTGAGCATGGCGACATAGGACATGAGGCCGACGTTAGAGATGACCAACCAAAGACTAACGGAACGCAACACATCGAGTATGTATTAAAAAGCATTCTCCCACATAGATTGAGGAATATAGGTTTAAGTCTTTATAATTTATTGAGTGAGGACCCCATCATACAGTGGACCGGTACAGGCGAGGTCATTGTTGAAGGAACAAGGGTACAGGGATTCAATATCGTAGATATTGTCCATGATCTAATGAGAAAGTGGGACAGGCCCTCACCGTCAGGATGGAAGCATATTAAAGCAAGACTACAACAAATAAATGTCCCCAAAACATTGATAAGACATTTGAATAAAAGACTTGGAGCAAGTCTCGCATGTGCCACAACTGAGTACGCCATCACCCTCAACGGTAGCATTTCTGAAGAGGAGAAAGAAGAGACAAAACAACAACGACCGACCCTATCCGCATGCCTCTGAAATACGCAAATGGCTAACATATTAAGAAAACGCTATTATAACATTTCTAACCCAGCCTCCTATGGCGGTGTTAATTGACTGTAGAGAGGTGTTTACAATGATGGAGTAGAGAAAAAAGATGTTGAGAGGTTTTTGCGGGAGCAGGATGCTTATACACTTCATAAGCCGGTGAGAAAAAAATTTAAAACAGCCAGGACAACAGCGGCTTCGATTGATTCTATTTGGCAAGCGGATTTAACAGACATGCAAAGATATTCAGTATATAATGATGGCTATCGCTACATCCTATTCATAATAGATGTATTCTCTAGATATCTGTGACCAATTCCTTTGAAAATAAATCGCCTGAAACAGTTGCTAAAGCTACCAAAACGCTGATGTTGAAAGAAAACAGGGTTCCAGGCTATTTTTGTACGAATATGGGGAAAGGATTTATAGGCCGAGCTTTTCAGAACATGTTAGCAGAGTTTAATATCAGCTACTACACTAGCAATTCTATACATAAGACCTCTTTAGCTGAAAGAGTTTAACGTATCATAAAGGAACGCATGCATCGCTATTTTACACATAAAAACACATGCAGATATATATATATTTTGGAAGCATTGACCTCGTTATACAACCGTTCACACCATCTCGCGATTGGGACAACACCCAACGAGGTTTTAGTAAGAGGTACGCACACAGAGCGTGAGGTGAGAAGAGATATTCGTAGAGCACCGCCACACTCTACGCGTTTCAAAATCATTGATTATGTGAGGGTATCGCGTGCGGGAAATAAATTCGCGAATGGCTTTGAGCAAGGCTGGACACGTGAGATTTTTAAAGTTAGGGCTATGAGACCTAAAAGTGAGATAATGCTGTATTACGTTGAAGATTTGAATGGGGAAGAAATCGCAGGAGGCTTTTACCGCGAGGAGTTGCAGAAAGTAACATTTAATTTAGGAAAAAATGTATTTAAAAGTGAAAAACATTTTGGCAGCAAAGGTTCAGGAAAGAAAAAATGTACCTGGTGAAATGGCTAGGGTTCCCAGAAAGCTTCAACACCTATATAAAAGCTGCTGCAATAATGAAGCTTAAGTAGTATACAACATGGCGCCTATCCACTTCTATGTCACACTGCCGTCCTCTTCTTCTCTGTCTGTACATCCTAACAATACCCAAGCCAACTTTGTAGCAGAACTCCATGGGCCCATTGAATTGGAACGTGATTTTATGAGGTGGGGCTATGCGAAATTCAGCTATCCACCAGCTTCTTCAGTATTGATTATAAAGAACCCGTTTTTACGGTTCTTAGAGATTGTAATGAGTGTGAAAAGGCCGGGGTAATTAAGGATGAAACCATGCGTGCCTCCCCCCATGAGGGGGGAGGCACTGTATTACACTACAATAGTAATACTAGGCCCGGTTCGTTATGGTGCCACCGAGGTTGTTGTAAAAGGCTTAAACGAAAGTTTAAAAAGCTCAAATCTTACGGCTGATTTAGTATACGAAATCGTAAACAAAGAAACCCCTGCACATGCTCTGACCCTAAAATTACAGGATAATAGAAATATTTAAGACAGAGGACTGATCAAAATTATAACCTAGGGCCGATATGTAGTAGCGCTCCAAAGAGACGTCTTTCACGAAGCACAACATGACTTGTCCAGCTTAATGTATCAGTTGAAAGTGGAGAAACTGGGTGATGGCTATCCATCCCCAGACATGTGTTATATTTACAGCAATATCGTGGAGCATCAATTTGTTGGGAATACCCAGGCGCGTCTGCTGCGCATTGCACACATTCCCAACCATAGAGGGAAGAGCTTGAGCATTGCATATAACAAGCCCCATTATGTGAATGTCGCGACTAATCTATCAACCAATATCTCAATATATATATATATATATATATATATATATATATATATATATATATAACCTTACCTTACAACCTTACAAAGGTTCCACGTGATGATTTCTCATTTCGCGAAGGTCAAGCGTGTCGCCCCTCCTCTCGAGTTGGCCTGGTGAAGTAGTGAGTTGGATTCTTGCGCTCTCCACCTCACATAGTCAACTTTAGATTGTACTAACTCCTCCAAAAATTGAGATATTTTGGATCTGTTTGTCTGATTTAATATAGCAAATTATTCTTTGTTAAAGTTCAAATTTATTCATGTTTAAACGATTTAGTGTTTAAGCATCTGCTTTTAACTGAAGGGTACAACAAAATGGATTGCGCAAAATTGGTCAATGAAAAAATAATGTGTGTGCTATCGATGTAATGAAAAGACAAATACATAATAATAGATACTTTAACATAATTTTAATAAGATACAAAGCAGATTTTTTGTATTCATTATTGCAAAAGTTATGCTTAGTTTCGTTTTCTTTCAACATGACCGCCATTCCTATCGATACAAATCTGGAGTCGAGCTCTCATCTTCCCCATCACTCTTTTGATAAGATCTGGATTGTCTTTTAACAAGTTGATTTCAGCTGTGATGCGAGTCCTCAAATCATCTAATTTGATAGGTTGTGATGCAAATACTCTATTTTTCAAATGACCCCTAAAAAGTAATCACACGGGGTCAAGTCAGGGCTTCTGGGAGGCCATTCAATGTCATGGCATGTAGCAATTACTCTTTGTGGAAGACTTCCTGCAAGCGTTCCTTCACAATAACTCTCCTGTGAGCAGGAGCTCCGTCTTGCACCCACCAAATACGATTAAATCGGTTTCCATAAGTAATACGTATTTGTGGAAGGATTTCTCGGTCTATCATTTCTAGGTAAGCTTCACCATTTAGATTACCATCGTAAAAGACCGGGCCAATTACCGCTCCATTACCGCACAGTCCTACCCAGAGAGACAGTTTTTGTCTAGAGTTATTCTTTTCGTAGATATGATTGTCAGGTGGATGATTTTTTGGTGCATACTGACGGCAGATTTGTCTGTTCACTAGACCATTCATAAAAAAGGCCGCCTCATCTCCAACCACTAATTGTTCCGTGAATCTTTCTGGTTTTTCAAGAAACCACTGGGCAAATCTTAGGCGGCGAGGTAGATCTCCTTCAATGAGTTGATCTCGAATTTCCATTCTGTATGGGTACAAATTCAAATCCTCACGAACTATTCGATGAAATAACATGCGTGAGAGTTCTGTACCATTTCGCCTGGTGGACACTTTTGGATGTCTCTCTAATAAATGCCGAACATGCTGAATGTTCTCGTCTGTTCTTGCCGTCTTCGGATGGCCTGAACGTCCTTTGTTCAAATTGAGGACCGTTCCTTCTTCTTTGTATTTCCGAACATTCTTCAAAATTGTATGTTTAGTTGGAGAAGCTCTATCGGGAAATTGCAGTTCGAAGGTATTCTGAACTTGTTTTAAGCTTTTAGTTTGCAGATAAGTTGTGACCATGAGAACGCGCTGCCTTCGTGTAAACTGCATGATAAGGGTTTCAAAGTTATTTATAAATTTAGTAATTCAGATTCTTCATTTATATGTATGACTCATATCTTAGATACAAAAGTTCGAATTATTTAAAAAAAATATTTGCAATATCCTTCGACGTAAAAAGTAGCACATTGGTTAAAGCAAGAGGAGCTATCTGGCTGGGAGAAATGATCATTCCGCGCAACCCATTTTGCTGTACCCTTCAGTTAAAAGCAGATGCTTAAACACTAAATCGTTTAAACATGAATAAATTTGAACGTTAACAAAGAATAATTTGCTATATTAAATCAAACAAACAGATCCAAAATATCTCAATTTTTGGAGGAGTTAGTACAATCTAAAGTTGGGTGTACTTTTTTGTGGGACATATGGTATAAGAACGAGTGAGGGAAAAAAAATTCCCATTCGGTGATGGGAGCTTAACTGAAGCTGCACTTTCGTCGCATTCAGTTATAATGACCCGAAGGCCTTTCACAGTCTATCGAGGGGTAAGATAGCGTGGGAGTGGGCTTCGATCCATTTTTTCGACCATACTACGCACGGCTGTCCCATTGTTGAAGAGGGGGGCCAGATACCTCGGGAGGAAGGCGTTACAATCAGGTTTTAACGCGGTAGAAGACATAATGGGTGGAACTAAACCTAAAGAAGCTCTAAAAAAACATTTAAAACGTACACGGGACGAAATCATCAAAGATGCAAAGAGAAAAATGCGTGTTGGCGGGAAGAAGAGGGCTGTCCGGAAGAAGGGGTTACCAACAAGTGGCGTTAAACGTAAAAGGACATCGAAGAAGAAGTGCTCTAAGCGAATGAAACCTATGGTTGATCATTTTTTTAACTGATATAAGCTGAGGACATTGTTCTCACGAATCATAGGCTGATTACTACTTGTCGAGAGAGGTGGCACTATTTCTGACTCGTTATGGCGCGCTTCATCCATCCGTGTAGCTCACAATGTTGTAAATCTGAGCTCTCCCTCTTTGATATGCCCCAAACACAAGTTTCTATTGAGCACAGTGACTTTATTACAATTAATCCATTAAACACACTTAGTTTCCCGAGTGCCCCTATAGAATTCGTGATACCCAGCTCAGGCCCATACTTTTTTGATCCAAGCTGCATGCACATGTACGCTAAACTACGTATAGCCCATTCAAATGGAACGGACTGCGATGATAATTCACTGGGGAACACAACTTTTGGTGACTTAGATGTTAGACCTGTTTCTGGGTATATTGAGGTCGCTGATTCTAAAAATGACATTAGTTTTTCTCCATCAGCTCTGCTTATCAAGATATGATATATATTTATATATATTTCTATATAATGTATATAATATTATATAATTGCTGACTGGCAATCACTGTTGTTGTCAATTGAATACAAAAGTATGATGAATGTCAGCAAAAATAGTGTATTAACATCAAACAAGCATAAGGTACGAAAAATATTTATTAAATTCAAACAAGCTTGAGACACGAACGGCAAAAAAAGTTCTTTCATTGAGACATCTCACATAAACCGCGTTTCTGAGATTTCTTGCGATGAGATGTGCCCGGACATTCGCGTTGGATGCTCCAGCAGTAATCTGCCATCATGTGAGTATCCCATCGTCCGCGGTACCGTTCTTCCATGGTCCTTAGTTCTTGGTGAAATCGTTCACCCTGTTCCTCGCTTAGATCACCGAGGTTATCTGGGAAACGATCCAAATGACTGTGGAGGTAATGCAGTTTGATGCTCATTTTACAGCCAAGTTTACAAAAAGAAGAGAGCATATTCTCCACTAGTTCACCGTAGTTATCGGCCTTATAGTTCCCAAGGAAATTCTTCACAACCATACTAAACGATGACCACGCACGTGTGCCTCAATGTTGTCCATTGAATCTTGGAAACGCGGGTCTTTCATGAGTTCCCGGATTTGCGGTCCATCGAAAATACCTGCCTTCAGCTTTTCCATGCTCAGCGCAGGAAATTTTCTGCATATGTAGCCAAAACACGTCCCATCTCTGTTCAAAGTCTTTATAAATTGTTTCATCAAACCTAGTTTGATGTGCAGTGGTGGCAATATGATCCTTTCTCTGTCAACCAAATCTTCTTTGATGATATTTTTTTCTCCAACCACCATGTTTTCTCTCAGAGGCCACTGTCTTCTCACCCAGTGTTCATCTTTAGCTCTACTGTCCCAGAGACATATAAAGCACGGGTACTTGGTGTACCCGCTCTGCTGGCCCAGGAGAAAATTCACCATCTTCAGATCCACACAGATCACCCATTGGTGGTCTCGGTATGATATCTTTTCTAGGACTAGGGCGACTTTCCCGTGCTCTTCTCTCATACCGACTGAGTGACCAATTGGGATTGATCTGTATCTGTTGCCGTTGTGTAGAAGAGCACATTTTAGGCTCCGTTTGGAGCTATCTATGAATAACCGCCATTCACTTGGTGTGTATTCCGATATGCCCATTTTCATCAGCAATCCGCGCACATTGTTGCAGAAAACTAAATCGTTCTCTTTTGAGAAGAAGGGCAGTAAATCCTTTTCTCTGTCGCGATATAACGTGATTTTGGTTCCCAGCAGCAGTAAATTTTTTTCTCCCAGCCTGGAAGCTAACAATTCAGACGATTTCTTCGAAAGACTTAAGTCCCTTATGAGGTCGTTTAATTCGTGTTGACTAAAACCTTCTGCAACTGATGACGGTCCTTCGAAATCACTGTCATTTTGCCCACATATGCTTTCTTTGTCAGTAGCAGATTCATCATCTTCTTGAGGGAGCTCTGGAAGATGGCTGAATGATGGGACAGGTATCTCATCTGAATGTGAAACAGGCCGTCTAGCTGAGTCTATGTCAGGATACGTCCATTTACTCCGGTTACGTCCATTGATGCCCTTTATATTCACCAAACAAAAGTAACAGTCATCACTGTGGTTTCTCTGTTCTCTCCATACCATTGGTATACCAAATTTCAGGCACCTCCTCTTTCCGTTGGTCCATTGCCGCAGATGCTCCGTACACGTTTTACACACAACACGAGGAGCCCATGGCTTATCTTGGTCCCCTAGTTGTACTTTGAAATAGGCAAAATAAGCTTTTTTCACAAAATCAGTAATAGTTTTTGTCTGTTCAATGAACGTGTACTCTCCGCGGATAAAACAAAACACATCTGGATGATTTAAACACTTTCTTCGTGATGAAGCCATGTCAACACCTGTAACAGGAAAGAATTCACGTTAGTACATGTACAATACACATGCAAAACAGCAACATCAGCAAAATCATAGCTACAATTTAATTATACAGATGCATTTAGATTTACGAGCAACTCATAATACCGTTCCAGAAGGGTAATAAAGTAGGTAATGACGTATGCAATATCTCAAAAACTAGAGCTGCTAGAACAAAATGGATGATATTTTCTGAATCAGTGGCATGAAAATATCCAGAATAAGGTCTAAAATCTCAGGCACCAAGAAATTTTTTTTTTTTTGTTCCCCAGTGTAATTATTCTGCATACCCTGAAACCAACTTTCTGCACTCCATATTCAGTCAGTGTGAGGTGTATTTAAACCAGGTCAACATCTCGGCAGGAACAGGTTATTATCACCTACTAGCCTATCTGGAAAATGTCCTCACCTTTTCAAAAGAAGCGAAGGATACCTTTTTAACTGCCGAGGGCTATTGTAGTAGTATGGGCGAAAAATGGGACAGTGCAGGAATGGTTTTAGGTGAATTTGTCTACAACAATTTGTCTAAAGATACAATTCATCTACAACAATTTATCTACAACAATTAGTCTACAGATACAATTTGTCTACAAAAATTTGTCTACAGATACAATTTGTCTAGAGAAACTATTACTAATATTGGACCTAGTATGTTTCCTAACCTGACCTAACCTAACCTAACCTGATCTAACCTAACCTAACCTGACCTAACCTAACCTGACCTAATCGAGTTTCTTATACTATTGTTTTTTGCAAGATATCGCACTAATTCTTGTCATTTTTTGTGAATTTGTATGGCGTAAGTGCCACACCAGCTCGGACTTATTCAAAAAGATGGAGTGTATTGCGTCGTTTCAGTAAATAAATTTATTCAATATCCAATAACATTTTTCTTTATCATTTCTCAAGAAAACCGATTGCAGAAACAAATTTTTCATTTTTTTAAAAATTAATAATAATTAACATCAAATATCTTTCATTTTTCCTCTCTAGACAAATTGTATCTGTAGACAAATTATTGTAGATAAATTGTTGTAGATGAATTGTATCTTCAGACAAATTGTTGTAGACAAATTCGCGGGACACCTGCAGGAATGTTGCAATGCAAGTGCAAATGTTGATAAGTATTGTAAGATGTTGCAAAGGGGTTATGCAGCAAAGGGGGAAGGGGGTTTATGCAAAGGGGGGAATGTTGCAAGAGCAACAAGGGGTTATGCAACTTGGAGGCGGAGTTATCCCCCAAGAGAAAGAGAGGAGAAGGAGAGAGGAAGAGATGTGTTCGCCTGGCAGGAGCCAAGCGCATATTAAGACTTCATCTGAGCGCCCGCTGTCTTATAAGGTGTAAATCCGCCAGTTGGCTTAGAAGGCGTAAATGGCTTGTTCAGGTATACAGGTTGAGTTGCCAGATAGCGCTATTTATTTAACTAAATCATATATTCTTGACGGTTGGCTTAGAAATCCGTCAGTCGGTTTAGAAGGCGTAACCAGCCATTTGATATAATTATATAATAATATCGTTTACAACCAAAAGAATGAAATAAAACACCATTACATAATTCTGTTTATTTAGACGAATTATTGGAATCAGAAATATATAGAAAATAAATATACAATGGAATATATATGATAAAAAAAAAAAAAAAAATAATAATAATAGTATAAGAAATATGAACGAGGAATATGTATATAATAAAAAACAAAAATAAGAATATAACCATCAATATAACAGTACAGGAGAAATATATACACAATTATGTTACATAATTAAATATATTGAAAATAAATACATACACTTTATCTTCTACTGCACAAAAAAAAAAATAAAAAATAAGAAATACAAAACGATGGAGTATAACCATCACTATAGTAGTACAGGAGAAATATATATATATACACACACAATTATATTAAATAATTAAATATATTGAAAATTCATTAAAATACATTCACTTTGTTCTACTGCGCAAAGCACTAAACTGACGTAATCGAGTCTACGATCACATCTTTATTGTTTTGCACTACGCAGTAAACGCGGCTTAATATTATTTCACCGCACTTGTTATAGGGAAACCTATACTCTATATAAATGGCCTTCATATCGTTCAGTACTACTTTTGTGCCCACTTTACTTCCGGTTGGCAAGTTATCTTTAAATACGTCTAGAATACAATCAAAAGCACGCACAAAGAGGTCATCGTTAGCCACGTCATTATTAAATACAAGTTTATAAACACTCCTTTCCAATCGAGCGTTTATTTCTACCAACCCGAGCTTTTCAATCGTGAACTCTTCTTCACACTGCATAGCGGCAGTTGAAATAATCCTTTAAGTCGTTACAACAGCTGCTAATTATATAAAGAAATAGTTCTTCAGGGTGAACGGTGTAGGTGAGCTCAGCCCTGTACCGCTCAAGTACCCAAATACCGCTCAAGTCTAAACCTTTTAAATAAGCATCCAGCTCTAGACATTCTGCCTTGTTCAGTCCTACACTGGTAAACCCATCGAGCAGAGCGGTGTATGCGTATTCAAGAACCGTATCAAAATAAATATCCGTAACACGCGTCTAATATAGGCTTCAGCTTGCGGAATCCGACGATTTCAAACATTCTGTCGAGGATGAAACGGTTTCGCGTAGGGACAAGAGCGTTATTATCAGAAGCATTCTTCCACATCAGTCGTATATCAATGCATGGCCGATCGTTATTTATACACAACGTACAAACAACGGCATATGAGGGGGTGTCACTAATCTGCTCTCTTCTTGTACCTACACCTGCAGGAATTTTATAACGATCCTCACTCCAATTCTCAACTACCACGAAGATTCTATTCATCTCCTCAACGCTTAAATAAACAACATTCCGTTTGTTTTTCTACAAGTCGTTTCCAGTATATAGTTAATGGCACCGGTTTTACCCCTGAACACGCGCAACGACTTCGTCACGGACACATCGTACACGGCGTTGAGAATGCTGCTCAAAGGAAGTTCCATCGTATTCGAGGAGCGCACGTCCAGTCGGTTCAAGCTCTGAGATGACTATGAGCCACATGCAACGGATCGGCTCGACGGGAGGAGTGAGTCACACCATAAGCTAATGAAACGTGTACGGCGCTGTTCGAATACTTGTATCCCATTATATTGGGTAGGTGTTTTGAGAAATTTTCCGATACATGAAGCAATATCGGTTTTAATGTTTTATCACTCCCACTCCCAGAATACGCACCAGACATTTTTGCATAGGGGATTTTCACGAACTAAACACATTTTATTCACACTCCGGCGCACTATTTGAGAGAAACATATGACCATATTTTTCCTTTTTGCTTAGCATGCGATACTCATCTCTAAATTCTGTTAAATACTCACGCAGACCTTTAGCCACAACATGTAAGAGAATACTTGTATCCCATTATATTGGGTAGATGTTTTGAGAAATTTTCCGATACATGAAGCAATATCGGTTTTAATGTTTTATCACTCACCAGACGTTCATTTCCACAAACTAAACATCTTCACAATCCGGCGCACTATTTGAGAGAAACATATGCCCATATTTTTCCTTTTTGTTTAACAATCGATACTCGTCTCTAAAGTCTGTTAAAAACTCACACAGGCCATTAGCCACAACCTCACTACAAACCTCGTCATGATATATATTAATATAGTGGTAAAAATACTTAAGATTCTCCATGATGACAAGATTTACATTCTCAGTCGCAGGGTACGAGTACTCGGTATGATGCAACATGACATAATATCGCTTGACACCACTCATCAACAAGACTCACTATCCATATCCGTTGCTTCTCTTCTGCACGTGTTGTTTCTTCTACTTCACGGTATATGTAAGCTTTTATAAAGTTTAGTCCTACAACATAGTTCAATACATCACTTGTACCACGAAATCCTACAATGCTCTCGCCAGAATAGCCGTAGAGTATTTGTACCTTGCTCCTTCGCACGATTCAATGTAGCCTTAAAAGTATCAAAGGAGGGTGGAATAGGGAGTTTTTCAGTATCCACCACATCTTGGCACTTTGCCGAATACCACTTCATAAACGTCGAACACGCAATATTAAAGGTAGCCATTACTATTTTTCGTCTACGCGGGAGAATACACGTCTGAGATCCAGGGCTTACTGCGATCAACTGAGCACGCAGGGAAGAGATATGCCCAGGTAGTAGCAGGAGTCACGTGATCAATCATACAGGTGGGCGGAGCTTAGAACTTTCTCCTGTACACACGCTGGGCGGAGCTTAGAATTTTCTCCTGTGTACACACACACACACACACAAAGGAGAAAGTGAAACGCTAATTGAAACACGATTTATTTAATAAACGAAATATTCAAGGTGTATATATATATATATATATTACAAATACGTGTAATAAATAAGTTAACAATAGACATCAAAGATTATGGTATCCAAAGGGCACGGTATCATAGGTACCAGGCACCTGGTAACGTTTCCTATAGGTGTTACGGCACACCTTTGTACCCCTAAGTTCCTTCACGCCCCCAGCCCGAAAATTGTGGGTACCTACAGTTAGTTGGGGCGGCCGGTCGCCTCATCATCATCATCCAAGCACACTAGATCCTTCAACGAATCAAAGTTAACGACCCGCCGATTCGCCTGGTTGAGCGTGATACCCTTAGCCTTCACGATATATTTCATATCCTCCCCACCCTCACCCGTACCCCATAAGTTTTTGGCCCTGTTGAGACAAAAGAGTCGGCGTATGCGATGTCTCCATACTCATCCTTGATCTCATCAGTCAACTCCCGAGGAATTCACCAATAGGAGGCATGTATTCACCCTCCCTCTCTGTGAATATCACACTATCTGTATCGGCGTACAAAACCCTCCGCCCAAGAGAATGCAATAGGCCCCAAAGTTTGATGCGTGCGTAGGCCGTTGTGAAGCTGGCTACAGGTATGTTTGTAACCCGTGAGGTATCTGTGGCCAATTCGGTATTGTTGTACTTTATTATGTATTACCTACATTCACAATCTCCATGACCTCTTTATCGGGAGCGTTGGCATAATCCCAGACTTCACTATAACTTTGTGCCAAATGAACGTTCCCTTTGCCAGTATTCTGTGCAAATTTTCCCCAAAGACTGTTTAGACACAACTTTGCACTAAAGCGCTTGCCAGGGTTCTTTACAATTTGGGAACGGTCAAGCTGTATACCTTCACGGTCACGGTAACGTTGAATATAGGCCGATTTTTCATCTTCGGTATCAACTCCTCGCGGATACCCTGATGCTTCGACCTTATCCTTCAAAAAAGCGTTTATATATGGCGTGAAAAGGTTGGGTAGCTTCTGAAACCTCCACACCTCATGTATCTTCAATATTCTGTAGCCATGGCGAACAGCTAGATCCAGCTCTGGACTTGTATATACACCTCTGATCTTACGCTGGTTAGCTGTATGATTACATTCCCCATTGTTCTCCTCTGCGCACTTCACGCACAAGGGAAACATGAGCTTGTGATCGATAACGACGGGTAAGATCGGCATCCATAAATCGCGTGGGGGAGCACATCTACGAAAGAAAGGCCGAAATAGTACCCGTTCAAATTTGTTGAGAACACCTCGATGGTGGGCAGGTCAGGTCCACCAGTTTCTCAGGTGCACCACGGGGTACGGATTGTTCTTCATCACGTAGGGATAAAAGAACAGAAGTCGTAGTAATGGAGTTTCACGCCCTCCGTAGGCGGAAAGTATAGCTTGAAGGGATTTGTACGCCCTCCGAACAAACTATCACCGCATTTGAGAGGATCCAGCACCATTGAACGTTTGATCGTGTTATTTCTTCACGGTACTGTCCATCTTTTCCATCCGTGCATCATACTCATGCTCCCACAAGACTTTGTGAGTGAACTGGGAGCCTATAAGTTGATCGCGGGTGCGGGTCCACGCAAGACTGTCGGCAGGAGATCTACCGTGGATATCTCCTACGATTCCACACTCAGGACGGGGGCATCCGTGCCACCAGCAACCGTTAAAGGAGTACACAGTCTTCTCACCAGTGGCACGGTTTTCACTTAGACCATCAACCCAAAAAACACGACCATTAACCTTAATGGGTACTTCACCCGTGTTGCGGGCATGCTTTATGTATACCCGGTCTGCTGCTGTAGGTGTATGAGCCAGTAAATAGCCTTGTGCCCATAACTGCGGGGATTGTTTCTGTGAATAACGGCTAAGGTGTCTTTAGGCATGAAGTTATTCTTGAACACCGTAAAACATAATGAGGCGATGGTGGTTGCGACTTGCAACGGATCGCATTTGAAACGGCCTATGTACATCCTTCTAAAGGCCTGGAAACATACTCTAAGCACGCGCACATCATTCACGCAATAACGCTCACATTCATCAGCTATATTATAAGGATTAGATTCATTAAAACTGTTGTAGTATCGGTCAAAATCTTCACGTTCATCTGTACTCATACATTCATAGTTAAAGTAATGTTTGGGTGGAGGTAGTGAGGAATGTGTAAGGGAAATATCCTTTTGAAACTTCAGCGGCTACGCCCATCACCTTGGGTAGCTTTGCTAATTTACAAAGTGTGAATAATAAAGTGTCTTTAAACTGTACATTACCTCTTATTTGCATCTGTATTAGCTTGTTGCCTCTTTTCAAGGGATCACCTGTAAATATCTCAGATGACTCGTGCTCAAGCAACCCCTTATAAAGGAACTGTGTGTAAAATTTTGCCCCGCTATGGGCGAGAATATACACAGTCATTTTTTTAACTTGTCCGCTAACTTGACAATATAGGACACAAAGAGTTTCACAGGGCTATCGTGGGCATTCGTTTTAAAAACGTTTGTCCGTTTACCACATTTGTGACACTCATCACACTCGATCTCCATACACTCATCACAGATAGTCTGGCTTACAAGTAAATGTGGAATAACCTCTTTGGTTTCAGCGTTCGTGTATGTTTCTATATCGTAGTACAGTTATACAAGGGCTATTTTTAGGCTTAGCATCTTTCATATAACATACATGCTTTACTCCAACCGCCTTATATTTCTCATGGCATGTAGAACAGTGAATTTCATCACATTTATGCTTGAAATTCCCCCAATTATCCATCATATGAAACATACCACATTCACAGATTCTCATTTTCCTGCACGTGCCAATTGATTTATGGAGCTCAAAACAGTTATTATTGAAAAATGTGCGTCTACACACATCACAATCCCTCTTCTCAGCTTCAACTACACGGCTTTCACATTTGGAGCTTTTACACTGCTCACATACCATGTGACAATCTTTACAATGTTTCACTATATCATCCGCAAACTCGATACACCCTTACACAAATCATGATGTCGTCCATATTTTCGACTTTTATCATAACTCGCGTAAAGGTCCCTTATATTACGGATGGGGAGATACGTTGTCCCTGACAGTCCTAAAATAAGTAGGGGTCTTGTACGATCTCTCACACAGCTTTTAAAAACATACACAGTCCTACGACGATCATCCATTCCAAATACAACTATACGAACATTCATTTCCTGTTCTACCCTTCTCAGCTCCTCAGGACCCATATTACAGTCAAACTCAAGTTTACAGTCTACAGCTAGTTTACGGGCACGCTCCACTACCGTAGGCAACCAAATTTTTTGGGTCCGTGTATTTAGTACAGTAAACATACGAGCTAAGACTACTGCTATAAAGCCGCAACCACGATCGACGTTTATATGCCGTCTATAAATAGCCTGAGAATTGAAGTTAAGAGTATAAGGTGTGGCACTATGACCCGCAACACGGAATACACGGTCAATATTTACCGTGAAGTTGTCCATATTGAAGGCTATACTACTTTGAGAGGCCTGCATTATACGGCCTAATATATACTCTATATCTTCAGCTGCCAAACGTCTGAACGGTATTACTCCAAAAATCATCTACATCTCCGTCATCTGACCCGAATCCGAAGGACAGCCTCGTCCTGACTTCACGTTCGTCGCGGTTCTGAAGGGCAAACTCTACAATACGTTCAACTATGCGCCGTAGTCCGTGTTCAACACCATTGCTATACATGGATCTAGGATCAACCTGCCTATATACCGATTTCTAGTCAAGGCTGGGGGGGGTAGCGGTGCGCACCAACTCGAATGTTATGCCATCCTCAACAGAACGAGAAGCTGCTGTGGCTGTGGAGGATGTACCCGGAATTGAACAGGAATAAGGGGTATATTTGAGGAAGGTACTATTGTGGGGGTTGTGTCGTAAGACGTAGAAGGTTGGGGCTCTATTACTGGTGGTCTAACAACCGGCGCAATCCTGGCGCGCTTTATACCTGACGTGGTGGGCTCTTCATCGTGCCTCCGCTTTGAACTGGCGCGTGCTACAGGTATCGCTGGTGAGGATTCGTCAGCGGGGATGGATTCTGTGATCACAACTACACTGTCGTCGGGGTCATCTGTAATATCGATGATGGGGTGCTGTACCTCATCGTCATTCACGGTTCTGTGGAGAAGCGAAAAGCAAGACTGTAGAATATAAGGGTCATCACTTAAATATTTATTATATTTTGTAAATGACCCACTTAGGAGTGTGACGTGTTAGAAATGGATTCTGTAGAAAAATTCAGGTTCACGAGCCCATCCACATGTATTATATCTGGCCCTACAGGATGTGGTAAAACTGTGTTTATGCTTAAAATCATTAAAGAAAAGGGAGAGATGTTCTCAAAATTTGTGCATAAAGTTATATGGTGCTATTCGACGTATCAATCAGTGTTCAACGAGTACCAAGATGATATTTTGTTCCACAAAGGTGTATATGACGTTAATTCGTTAAAGGGAAATGAACATACAGTCATTGTAATTGACGATCTCATGTTGGAGATGGATAAAACGTTTGCCGAGACATTTACAGTATTCTCCCACCATCTTAACATAAGCGTGTTCTTCATCAATCAGAATCTATTTTTAAAAATAGATAGATGCGCGATGTGTCGTTAAATACACAATATCTAGTCTTATTCGCGCAACGTAGAGATGTATCACAAATTAGGGTATTAGCCAATCAAATGTTCCCGAATCAGCGTAAAGAGTTTTTGGAAGTTTATAAAGAAGCTACAAGCCCGCGTTACGGATATTTGCTTTGCGACCTTCATCCGCGAAACACGTTTAGGGTGCTTCTAAGAACGAATATATTTCCAAACGAACCTGAAACGGTGTATATTTCAGAATGACAAAGAGGCTAAAGAAATACCATGAATTAATAAAAATCTATCATCGACTGCTCCGGGCAATACAGCAGATGTTTGCTAAAAATGTCGACTCCGACTTTTTAAACTGCATCTGTGGAATCTGTCTTAATGTTATAAATTGCAATGTATCAATGAAACCGCCTCAGAAGGCTCGCCTACGCAGTTACAAGAACATAATACGTGCACTCGCTCGTAAAAGTCAAACTGTAGGGAAGAAAAAACGAACTATTGTACAAAGAGGAGGGTCATTCCTCCCCATCTTATTTTCAGCTTTGGATCCTTTACTGACTAGATCAGGGGTCCCCAAAGTGGTCGATAAGACATTTTCGGGGGTCGAAAATTCCTCAGGGGTCGATTGGGGGTCGATTAGAAATTGTTGATACAGAAGCATATCAGCATCACATCATTGCACGCCTTATTAAATATTGTTGGTCAAATCGGCATAATGTTTTGTGCCGAAAGCAAAAGTCGTATAATCTACAAATTGGCAACCCTGTGTCCACCCCGCTGACAGTTGTGATTGCGCCAATCAGAAAGCATTGTGAGCGTGACGTATTTTTCTGTGGATCTCGAAGCTAAATCTCTGTTCAAAAATACGACCCTCAGTAACTTCTGGAGTAATGTAAATATTGTCAATAAGTATCCCAAACTTTGTGCAGCGGTAAACCCCTTTTTACTTGCATTCCCAAGTTCCTATATGGTTGAGGCTGGTTTTAGCCATGTAAATTCAGTCCTAACAAAGCAGTCCTATATGGTTGAGGCTGGTTTTAGCCATGTAAATTCAGTCCTAACAAAGCAGTCCTAACAAACTCACTAATTTACAACCAAATATTAGTGCTCTTCTCAAAGATCATCAACCACATCCTTCCCATTAAAGATGTCAGACGATCGATAAAAAAGGTAAAGTTGGTTTATTAAACTTTATTATAATATTTTACTATTATTGTATATATATTTTTATTTAGTTATTCTACCTTTAACTACGACTTATAGATTTTTATTAATTAAAAAAATTAAGGGGTTGATAAAAGGTCAAGGATTCCATGAGGGGGTCGACAGTCAAAAAAGTTTGGGGACCCCTGGACTAGATTAATATAATGAAGAAAGTGGTAGTGATTCCACACGAGGTGAATGCTTCACTGCAAAGTTCAAAGAATCCAGACACGGATCTAGATCCCCGTAAAAGCAGGCTTAAAAGAATGGAAAGGGAATTGTTAACCCTATTAAACAGTGAAAAAACACCTGATGAGAAAAGAATCTTATACCAAGAAGCTCTGCAGAAATTTCTTCACGAGTACGAAAATTATAAGAACCCGACAGAGATTCCCGTGGTTATTAGGCACAGCACGTGGAACGATGGACATGGTGAAATAGGACCTGTGTCCGACGATAGAGCTGACCAACCAAAGATTAATAGGTCGACCACACAACATATCGAGCATGTATTAAAAAGCACCTCCCACATACATTGAGGAATAAAGGTTTAAGTCTTTATAATCTGTTGAATGAGGACCTCGCCATGCAATGGACCGATACAGGTGAGATCATTGTGGAAGGAGCAAAGGTACAGGGATCGAATATCGTTGACATCTTCCATGATCTGGCGAGAAAGTGGGATAGGCCAGCGCCATCAGGATGGAAGCATATTAAAGCAAGACTACAACAAATAAATGTCCCCAAAACAATGATAGGAAATCTGAACAGGTTAAAAGACTTGGAACATGCGTCGCACGTGACACAATTGAAGACGCCATTACCCACGGCGGTAACACCTCTGAAGAGGAGAAAGAAGAGGTTAAACAACGGTCAACCCTACCCACGTGCCTCTAAAATACGCAAATGGCTAACATATTAAGAAGACGTTATTATGACATTTCTAACCCAGCCTCCTAAGGAGGCGTAGATAGACTGTACAGAAGTGTTTACGGAGTAGGAAAAAAAGATGTTGAGAGATTTTTGCGGGAGCAGGACGCTTATACACTTCATAAGCCTCTGAGAAAAAGGTTTAAAACAGCCAAGACAACAGCTGCTTCGATTGACTCTATTTGGCAAGCAGATTTAACAGACATGCAAAGATATTCAGTGTATAACGATGGTTACCGCTGCATTCTGTTCATAATAGATGTATTCTCTAGATATCTGTGGCTAATTCCTCTGAAAAATAAATCACCTGAAACAGTTGCTAAAGCCACCAAAACGCTGATGTTGAAAGAAAACAGGGTTCCTGGCTATTTTTGTACGGATATGGGGAAGGAATTTATAGGCCGTGCTTTTCAGAACATGTTGACAGAGTTTAATATCAGCTATTACACTACCAATTCTATACATAAGGCTTCTTTAGCTGAAATAGTTCAACGTACCATAAAGGAACGCATGCACCGCTATTTTACACATAAAAACACATACAGATTTCTAGACAGTCTGGAATCATTGGCCTCATCCTACAACCGCTCACATCATCACAAGATTGGGACAACACCTAACGAAGTTTTAGAAAGAGATACGCGCCCTGAGGTGAGAAGAGATGGAACACCACCACCACCACACTCTGCGCGTTTCAAAATCAATGATTATGTAAGGCTGTCGCGTTCGGGAAATAAATTCGCGAAGGGATTTGAGCAAGGATGGGCACGTGAGATTTTTAAAGTTAGGGCTATGAGACCTAAAGGTGAGATAATGATGTATTACGTTGAAGATTTGAATGAGGAAGAAATCGAAGGAGGCTTTTACCGCGAGGAGTTGCAGAAAGTAACATTTAATTTATGAAAAAATGTGTTTAAAATTGAGAAAATTTTAGGAAGCAAAAGTTCAGGAAAGAGAAAAATGTACCTGGTGAAGTGGCTAGGGTACCCAGGAAGCTTCAACACCTATATAAAAGCTGATGCAATAATGAAGCTTAAATAGTATGCAACATGGCTCCTAACCATTTCTACGTCACACTCCCGTCCTCCTCTTCCCTGTCTGTACACCCTAACAACACACTAGGCAACTTCATAACAGAACTCCATGGACCCATTGAATTGGGTCGTGATTCGTATGAGGTGGGGATATGTGAAATTCAGCTGGACACCCTCTTTTTAAATACTGATTATAAAAATACCTTTTTTACGATTCTTAGAGACATTGATGAGTGTGAAAAAGCCGGGCTAACTCAGGATGAAACTATACGTATCGCCCGGACTGAGGTTGCACGGTATTACAGTACAGTAGTAACACTAGGTCCGGGCCGTTATGGTTCGGCTGAGGATGTTGTGAGAGACTTAAACGTAAGTTTAAAAAACTCAAATCTTACGACTGATTTAGCATACGAAATCGTAAACAAAGGAAACCCTGCACATACTCTAATCCTAAAATCAAAGGCTAACAGAAATATTAAAGACCAAAGAGTGTTCAAAATTATGAGCGAGGGGCGATATCGATCAGCTTTCCAAAGAGACACATTTCACGAGGTACAACATGACTTGTCCAGCAGGGTGTGTCAATTTTGGGGGTGAAATGACTAAATTGAAAGTCATGTGATTTGGTAGCAATTTAATGTAATCATTTGGCATACAAAATAATATCCTTGCTTCAAAAACAATAAAAAATAACTCCTACCTACATCAATTTTAATTCAAAAATTCCATTTTTCCGTAAATTCGTAACAAAATAGCAAATGTGCGCAAACATCCTATCAACATTTAAAGTGGCAATAAGATATCATTCAGAGTCTTTATTTGAAAGTAACCAATGCAGTCATGTCCTTTTTGCTGCGGTTCCTTGACATCAGCATTCGGCTTGCTATTTGCGCTTTGATGTAGCCTTCTCGCCTCTCGTGACTGTAAACTTGACTAGCTGCTTCTGTGACCATTTTCACACATCTCTCCACACTCTGAGTGTGAGAAGGCCACTTTGGCACTTGCATTGGGCCTCTTTAAGTTGTGTTAAATCTTTGTTTGTTATACATGTTGTCAGTGGTGGCTCCAAAACTTCCGAACTCAAGTTAACTAATTCTGACAATTTCGTGGCATTGACGTTTATCGGAGGTACCTTTCTTGTCTGAACAGAGCAGTCTCCCAGCTGGTTATCATCTAGTAATGTTCCTCTAAGCTTTAGAATGATTTCCACAGCCTCAGTTCGCTCTTTGGTACATTGGCTGCAGAGTATTGCTTGCAAAACTGCCTCTGGCCTAGCATACCAAGCGGACCTTCTCATCACAGGTAACACGATGTCCACCACTACTTTCCTTTGGGTTCTCAGTAGCTGTAATTGAAACAAGATGTGGTTAGGCCCCTCCATCCACATTGGATTAAGTTTTACATTGAACCAGTGAGGAAGATAAAACCCAATAATAAATTCAACAATCAACATCAAATTCTGTAGCATTTTGCCCTTCAGTGCATGTTTGGAAACCCAAATCCTGCAGAAACGAATCGCTGTAGTTAACCAACGACTGTGACTTACGGGTCCAATCTCCAAGAGAGCCAGATTTTGAGGCAACTCTCCTGATCTGATTGCTTGAACAATGTCCCTCAATGTCCCTCAACATGCTTCTCGCGTGTCTATATTCCCTAATGTCAACGGTTGCAATCTTCTTAATGTCATTGTCACCAACATTACGCCTGTGAATAGAAGGGTGGATCTTGATCTTCGGAGTTATTGCGGCAATCATACCCATTCCATGAAAGGTATTCTTCCCATCCAAAGTGCAGACATCATGATCGACGTTATCTGCTGCTAGAAGGACTGCAGTGTTTTCATCAACAGTAAAAGAGCCAGACCCACTTGCCAGCGCCGCGTTTCTTTCGAATCTTGTTACTTCTGCATACGACGAACAGTAACCCAGCTGATGGAGAACGTCAATAAGGTACCTTGACCTAAAGTTGTGGTGTAGCTGAACCGACAAACCGATCTGTAGTGGACATAGTAATCCTCTAGGACGGGTTGCTTGCATAATGCTCTGCCCAATTGCACCTATTTTTCTTGAAGCATCCTGTCCCGCAAATGCTTTTGATAATAGCAATTTCAGACTGTTGGGAATGTAATCAAGAGCACTTTCTGCAGTGATGTCATTTGGAGATGGATACACATCTTTTCTAGGCGAGTCGACAGACTTGATATCACTTCTGATTATTTTTGCAGCAGCTTCTACTAGGTAAATCTTCTGTAGCTCTATATCTATATCACATTCTTTCGACTTTTTGTGATAATCTATAAGAATTTCATTAGCTGTCTCTCGTAGTGTTACTACATCTGCCTTCCCACTTTCACCTGATATTATGATCTTGTCTCCGTAACGTTCTAAAAGCTTTCTCTTCCTGTGCCTGCGTTCGTAGACAGAGCTCTGACTTCCTTGAAGATATTCCTCCATTTTGGAAATTAGGTCTCCAATCAACAGTTGTTCATCATCATTCTCTTCCAAGTAAGCACAGGTCTGAAGGAATGCTTGGTGTTGCTCTTCATTAGTTGGTCTCCCTTTCTTCGAATCATGATCGTCGGAGTATGCGCGAGGAATGTTTTTTCCACTTCGAAAATTTACGCTGCAGGTGTGATGGTAGACACAATCTGCAGCAGGAAGATAACGAAGATAATACTCCAGACGGCCTTTTACATTAAACGACTATTCATCGCAGCGGCTTTCACAGCACCTTTTTATGGTTTCGGAGAACTCTGTAGTTCTTATTTTGACATGGTCTGATTTTGGTTTGTGTTTGGAAAAAAAGTCCACAAAGGTATCACAAAACAAACAGTGAGTAGCACTGGAAAATGCGTATTCATGAAAACGAGCACTTTTCCTTGGTATTGCCTCGGCTGCGGTCTGTCGCTTCTTTATTTCAATGGTCTTTTTATCCGTAAACCTTTTCCTACATACAACGTGAACACTTATTCCAGCTGTTGCAACAACATCGCTTCCACGGCTGCGGCTGGATGCATTTATACCATCTGCTCCTTTTTGCGAGATGTGAACCACTTCCTGTCCGCTGTCCAATTTCTCCTTACAAATCACGCACAATTCTTCAGGGGTCTGCATTCTTGAAGGCGGACGCACACCGAGTCAGCCGTACACCGAGTCAGTCTGAAACAGAAAACACAAATTAATAAACTGTGTTGCAGTATTTAAAAGGAGTACATAATAACAGTTTTAAAGAAAATGACAAGCACAAATACGCAGATTTGATAGTGGGTAGTAGGAATTAAAGAGTTGTATATATATAAGTTTATAAAGATGTAGCAATGTCCATTCTCACATACACTCCATACAGTATATTTTATTTACATTACGTGACGTCATAGTTTAATACTAGCCGCCTAATACAATTTTTAGTGTCATATAGGTTAATTTAGAAACGAAAATGTGTTTTAAAACATTTTACTGATAAAAAAAAACGTCATAATTCTCTCTACAAAGCGAAATTAAAATTTATTGTATTTCGTAGGAAACTGCCAGTCCGCCATTTTGAATTTCATTTTTTGGGGTGTTCCCGGGTCCAATTTTGTCGGATTTTGGATATGTTATTCTGCAATGGTTCCTGAGCTGGAAACAGTTTAGAAAGCTTCTGAAGCAATTTTTCCCAGGTTGAAGCTATTTTTGCTCTAGATTGCCTGGACTATGGTCCAAAGTTGATGATGAGGGCAAACAACAGTATTGTAATAAGTCTGATGTATTGTTAAGTAATATATCTATCCCTAATGATGCTCAGCTTGTCAGGATGTAAATTGTAGAATTCAAACACATATTTTGGAATTTAAAGACATGTATGAACAAATTGTTTCCTCTCTCAATAATGCTAACCTAGGCTTAAATATCTTTAGGAGAAAAAATTATACATGTAGAGTGTAGACCTGGCTGGAGCGATTATGTGGCTGAACTTCATAATGCATCCAGAGATGCTTTTTTAATGTGGTGTGAACGAGGGAAGCCGAGGCAAGGCCCTGTATTACAACAAAAACAGAGGGTTAATGCCAGGTTCAAGTATACATTAAGGTATATAAAAAATCATGAGGATGAGTTAAGCAGGGATGCTCTAGCTAGAAAGCTTGCTAGTAAGAATCCAAGAAATTTTTGGGACGAATTAAAACAATGAATAATAGTGCAATATCTCTCCCTGCTAATATTGAAAATGTAACTGGGACTGAGAATATAGTCAAATTATGGAAGGAACACTACAGTGAGTTATTCAACTCTGTGCATAAGAACAATAATGTTAATTGTGATGCTACCTATAGTCCAGATATAAGAGTTAGTGGTGCATTTGAGACTAAACAGGCCATAAAATGTTTAGATTGTAACATATTATGTGGTATTGATGGTATTTCTGCTGAGCAGCTGAAATTTAGTAGTGACAGATTAGTGCTTCTGTTAGCTTTGTGCTTTACAGGTTTACTCATACATGGTGTTTTGCCGGATACACTGTTATCCGTTGTTTTGGTGTCAGTATTAAAAGATAAAAAGGATAAAATTAACAGTAAAGATAACTATAGGCCAGTAGTATGCCCGAAAAATGGACGAGTACAAAAATATTGCAATGTTGATCAAATGAGTGCCAGTGCCACCCCCCACCCCCTTGTTGCAAGGTGTCACCCCCACCTCAACCCCCCCATGGTTCCAAAAAAGGGGGGACCAGCAAGCTGGGAGGTGTTCACCTAAACTCTTTGGGGGAGAAGTTGGGACGGCCTCACCCCCCCAAAGGGGTATACCTAACCTAAGAGAGAGAGAGAGAGAGAGAGAGAGAGAGAGAGAGAGCATCCTACACCTGGAAGATCCAGGTGCATAATGGGAGCTCAGGGTAGCATCACTTGGCTTAGAACTCGAAATCCGCCAGTTGGCTTAATCAGCTAGTTGGCTTAGAAGACTTAAAAGGCAGGTATATATATATATATATATATATATATATATATGGGATGAATTTCACAATAAAACATATATATATATATATATATATATAATTTTTCAGCTGCCAGATTGCACTATTCAGATATTCTTGACAGTTGGCTTAGAAGGCGTAAATGATATATATATATATATATATATATATATATATATATATATATATATATTATATATATATATATCATCGTTTGAGCTGCCAGATTGCACTATACAGATAGGCTTGACAGTTGGCTTAGAAACCCGTCAGTCGCTTAGAAGGCGTAAGCAACCATTTGATATATATATAAAATTATATATATTCCCATCTTCCCATTTATTCCTTAATATCGTTTATATAACAACCAAAATAAATAAAAAAAACACCATTACATTATTCTGTTTATTTAGACGAGTTAAGGGAAAATAATTCATGAAATATACAGGAAATAAATATACATTCAAAAATAATATATAGCAAAAATACACACATTAAATGAAGGATATATATACATTCTTAAATAATAATATTAGTGCAGGATAAAACTATATAACCATTTAATATATATATATATATATATATATATAAACAGCAAAACTTATATAAAATAAAAATACATACACTTTATGTTCTACCGCGCTTAACTAAAATACTAAACTCGCACGTGATCGAATCTACAGTTACATCATTGTTGCTTTGTACTATACAATAAATACGATTTAGCATTATTTCACCACTCAAGGTGTGCGGGTGCCTATACTCGCTGTAAAGGGCCTTCATATCGTTCAATACTATTTTTTTTCCCACCTTACAATTGGTTGGCAAGTTATCTTTAAACAAGAGAATACAATCAGAAGCACGCACAAAGAGGGCGTCATTAGCCACAACATCATTATTAAATTCAAGTATAAACACTCCTTTCCAATCGATGGTTTTTTCTTACCGATCCGAGCTTTTCAATCGTGAACTCTTCACAACGCATAGCGGCAGTTGAAATAATCTTCTAAATCGTAACTACAGCTGCTCATTATATAAAGATACAACTCTTCAGGGTGAACAGTGTAGGCGAGCTCTGCCCTGTACAGCTCAAGTCCTTTGTACCAAAGTTCATGATATTTCGAAGAGTCTAAACCTTTTAAATAAGCATCCAGCTCTAGACCATTCTCACCATGTTCATTCCTACATTTGATAAACCCGTTGAGCAGAGCGGTGTATGCGTATTCAAGAACCGTATCAAAATAAATCATATCCGTAACACGTGCGTCTAATACAGGTTTTAGTTTACGGAAACCAACGATTTCAAACATTCTGTCGAGGATGAAGCGTGTCGAGGTTTCGCGTGGGGACAAGAACGTTATTATCAGACGCATTCTTCCACATCAGTCGCATATCAATGCATGGTTGATCGTTATTTATACACAACGTACAAACAATGACATATGAGGGGGTATCATAATCTGCTCTCTTCTTGCACCTACACCTGCAGGTATTTTATAACGATCTTCACCCCACTTCTCAACTATCACGAAGACTCTATTCATCTCCTCAACACTTAAATAAACAACATTACGTATACCAGAGTTTGCTTGTCTACAAGTCGTTTCAAGTACATAGTTAATGGCAGTGGTTTTACGTCTGAACACACGCAATGACTTCGTCACGGACACGTTGTGTACGGCATTGAGAATGCTGCTCAAAGGAAGCTCCATCGTTTTCTATTATGAGTGCACAACTAGTCGGGTCAAACTCTGAGATGACTATGAGCAGACGGTGCACTGTTTGGCTCGGGAACAGGTGTGGAGGAGGAAGTCATAACAAACGTTAATGTTTCGTGTACTGGTTTGTTCCAGCATGAAAGAATCATGCGAATACTTGTACCCATTATATCGGGAAATTTCTGATACATGGGGCAATATCGGTTTTAATGTTTTATTGGCATGCGCACTAGACGTTCATTTCCACAAACTAAACACATTAACAATCCGACGCACTATTTGAGAGAAACACGTGCCCGTATTTATCCTTTTTGTTTAACAGTCGATACTCGGCTCTAAATTCTATTAAAAACTCACACAGGCCTTTAGCCACAACCTCACTACGAACCTCGTCATGATATATATGAATGTAGTGGTAAAAGTATTTGAGCTTATCCATTATGATAAGATTTACATTCTTAAACGCAGGGTACGCGTATTCGGTATGATGCAGCATGACATAATACCGCTTGTCACACCACTCATCAACAAGACTCACAACCCATACCCGTTGTTTCTCTTCTGCACGTGTTGTTTCTTTCACTTTACGGTATATGTACACTTTTATACAGTTTAGCTCTACAACGTAGTCCATTACATCGTTTGTGCCGCGAAATCCTGCAATGCTCTCGCCAGAACATCCATAGAGTATTTGAACATCTTGTTCCTCAAGCTTCGCACGGTTCAATGTAGCCTTAAAAGTCTCAAAGAAGGGATGGCTAGGCCGTCTTTCAGTATTCACCACATCTTCCGACTTTACCGAATACCACTTCATAAACGTCGAACACGCAATATCAAAAGTAGCTATCACTATTTTTCTTCTACGTGAGAATTCTTCAAATATACGTCTGAGATCCAGGGCTTGCAGCGGCCAACTGAGCACGCAGGGGTAGGAATATGCCCAGGTAGTAGCAGCAGTCACGTGACCATTTGATTGATCTTACAGTGGGCGGAACTTAGGACTCTTTTCCTGTACATACACACGCACACACAACGGAGAAAATGAAATCCTAATTGAAACATTTACATATTCAAATATACTAATAAATAAACATATCGTTAACAATAGACATATATAACATTCAGTTACTATGGTACCCAAAGAGTACGGTATTATAGGTGCCAGGCATCTGGTTATGTTTCCTATAGGTGTTACGACACACTTTTGTGCCCCTAAGTTCCTTCACACACCCCAGTTTCTGTGCCCGAAAACTGTGGGTTCCTACAGTCAGCTGGAGAGGTTGGTCACCCTCATCTTCTAAGCACACTAGCTCTTCAACGAGTCAAAGTTAACGACCCATCCCGTCTGTTCGCCAGGTTAAGCGTGATGCCCTTCACCTTCACGATATATTTCAGTTCTTTCCCCACCCTCACACGCACCCTATAAGTTTTTGGCCTTGTTGATACAAAGGAGTCAGCGTATGCACCATCACCATACTCATCCTTGATCTCGTCCGTCAATTCTCCTAGGAATTCCCCAATAGGCAGCATATATTCACCCTCCCTCTCTGTGAATATTACGCTATCATTACGCTATCTGTGTCATCGCACAGCACCCTCTGCCCAAGAGAGTGCAGTAGTCCCCAAAGCTTGATACGTGCGTATGCCGTTGTGAAGCTGGCTACAGGTATGTTTGTAACACGTGAGGTATCTGTGGCCAGTTCGGTGATGTTGTACTTTATTATGTACGTGTTACCAACATTCACGATCTCCATAACTTCTTTATCGGGGGCATTGGCATAATCCCACACCTCGTTATAACTTTGGGCCAAATGAACGTTCCCCTTACCTGTATTCTGTGCAAACTTGCCCCAAAGACTATTTAGGCATAACTTTGTACTAAAGCGCTTGCCAGAGTAGGGTGTGTCAATTTTAGGGAGCAAAGTGAAATCTTTGGATTTTCAAAGACTACCAGTGACCAAATGATGCATTTTTATGTGCTAAATCGAAATATCGCTTTAAAATCCAGATTTGACCACTTCTAGCTACTTACAATATATTTGAGTTGAAGTTTACGAAAAATCAGCAATTTTTGTAAGTATTTTTTTATTGTATATAATTACATTTTACATACATTACATACAATTAAAGACATTTTGATTGTATTTCAATATTAAAACTTAGAAATATAGATAGGTTTCTTGAACTTTGCCAAGGATGCCATGTCTGCTTTGCTCTTGTTCCTGGACATGATCTCCCTACTGGCCACCTGGCCACTGATGTACGCCTCCCTCCTCTATTGTGAGTAAACATGTTGTGCTGCTTCAGTTGTCATCCTTAAACACCTCTCTACTGACTGTGTGTGAGGGCCATGCAGGAACTTCCATTGGTCTATCCAGAAACTCCTTCATTGCAGCAGTGGTGAGGGAGCAGGTCAGAGGAGGCTCAGTCACGCCAGAGTTCCAGTCAATAAGCTCCGAGAGTTTGGTGGCATCTGGGTTGATGTGAGGAGTCTTCATGGGTGTGACACTGCAGTCTCCTACCTGTGTGTCCTCATCTCCTTCACCTCTGATTTCCAGTATCCTCTTCACTGCCTCCCTCCTCTCCTCCTCCACCTCACTGCACAGCATGGCCTGGAGCACAGCTTCAGAGTGTGCATACCAGGCTGATCTCTTCACTGTAGGCATCACTATTCCTATCGCCTCCTTCTTCTGACTTCTGAGCAGCTCCAGCTGGTACAGTACATGCCTAGGACCTTCCACCCAGCTGTGATTTAACTTGATGTTGAACCAGTTTGGCATGTAGACTCCCACTATGAATTCCACAATTATCCTCAGATTCTTCAAGTTCCTACCCTTCAGCCCATGTTTGGAAATCCACAATCTGCGGAACCTTAGAGCCGTGGTGACCCACCTACTGTGGCAGACTGGCCCAATCTCCAGGAGAGCTAGATTATGAGGTACCTCTCCCGATCTGATGGCAGTGATGATTCTGTAACCATATGATTGGTCTGTGCTGAGATCCTTGACTACCTCCTGACTGAGATGGGGTAGAGGAGGACCAACAGTGATCCTCGTGAAGTTTGGGTTAATCTTCAGCTCAATGGCACTGTCTAACATCTTCCCTAGGGGCCCAGACCACTTGTTGTTGCTCAATGTCTTGCCATCCAGTGCAGTCACCAGGTGTCTGAGACTCAGCTCCACAGTGTGCAAGTCACAGACAATCCACACCAACTTCCTGCTAAGCTTGGCCTCCACATAATGCATTACTCCTCCCTCCCAGCCAGTATTCACATTAGTACTGTCTCCTATGCCCAAAAGGGTCTGGTCTGCTCCTCTCTCTCTTAGCCAGTTCACCAGATGATCAGCAATGACCTCAGCATGATGCTCTCCTCTGCAGCTTCCTCTGGTACAAAATGCCACAAATATTTCCCACCTGGTTCATTGCACACTGTGTAGTGTTCTTCCTTAATGAGGCCAGGAAACTGCCTGTCACTGCCCTCAGCTTCCATCATCACTTTGGTGTCATCTCTTTTACCATCAAAGAAGATAGAGGTGATGCCATTTTCCCTAATCTCTTCATCAAACTTCTTGACCAGCTCCTTAGTCAGAGTCTCCTGAGCCCTCCTCACCTTGTTGTGGTCAATCACCAGTGCTGTGTCAAACTCTGTGATAAGACCAGCATCAATCCAGGCAGCAGTGGCAATCTCTGCAGTCTCTCTCAGCCCAGTGTGATGTCTCAAGCTAGCCAGAGCTATGTTGGTGATATCTTCAGTGTTGTATTTCTTCTTCTTAGCCACAGGCAAGGAAGAAGTTGTCGCACTGTCCTCCTCTCTCCTCCCTGCCTCCTCCAGTATATCTCCAGTCTCCTCCAACTCCATCTCCAGCAATGACTCCTCCCTCAACTCCTCTTCTTTCTTGGCTGACTCCTCTGCCTTCCTCCTCCTCTTCTCCTTGGCCTTCCTTCTCTGCTCCTGTCTCTGCAGCACTGCTTCCTGTCTCCTGGTCTCAGGGTGATCAGCTAGACCCATCTGGTGTGCCCCCACACTTCCCACCTTTTCTCTCTGACCTTTAATGAAGGCAAGCTCCTGCACTGGTATCTTCTGCTCGCTCCTGCAGCTGCAGTCAATGTGAACCTCACTGTTGCAGACAGGGTTGCACCCAAGCTCACTGCAGCTCCTGATCACATAGTGACAGGTCAGGATGTCCACCAATTTGTCCAGTTTCATCATGAACCTATCTTTGACCTCTAGCTTCACATTGCCAATGGACACATTCACTGTCTCATCCCACAGTGCCTTCACTTTAGCCCTGATCCTGACCTCAGTGTTGATTACAGGTCCTGTGAATAGAGCGTTGGCCTTTCTCCACTGAGCCAGTAGCCCTGGAACAATGCTTGTTAATCAGGTCATTAGCTGGGTAATTCCTCCTGTCTTCCTCACTCATCTCTCTCCTCAACAAACCGTACCTCAGTAGATCTCTGGCTTCGGGCAGCTCAGCAGGGGGAAGTTCCCTCCCAGTCCCCACCAAATGACTTAGGCGACAATTTGATTTGCTTCGGGTTCTGATTTCTTTCTGACTCATCCTGTGGACCTGTGAATAAAAGAAATGTCATTAAAATTTGGATAGGCCTACTGATTATGATTACATAAAATTAAGTTAATTAAAATTCTTAATATCTTCCTATAAGCTCAGATAAAAGGTTGTGTTGTTATATGTACAAGACTTAATTACTCAAAGTAATGACAATTTCATATATTTATCATCAAAATATAGAGAAAGTTTGGGTCACACATAACATTTCGAATAATTTGAATTACACAATATTTACATTACGAAGTAATCAAAATTGTCAAAAAGGAGGGAAAACATGCATTCACAATCAAAACTCTAGCATTTGTGACTATGTGAAACTTAGAAACCATACTGCACACCAAAAATAGCCAAAGTTCATGACACATATCAATGGCACATTGATATACGATGCTACAGTCATATTTAGGTTATATTTCAAACCTTTATGGTCAAATATAAGTAGGTAAATTGCTTTTTTAAACAACACTAAAGATATTTCTAAGTTTGCTAGATAATATGACATCATTTGAGCATTAGTAGTTTTTGAATTGTTGACTTTACTAAAATTGACACAATTTGGGCCCGGTCAAGTTGTATCCCTTCACGGTCACGGTAACGCTGAATATAAGCCGATTTTTCACCTTCGCTCTCAACCCCTCGCGGGTAGCCTGATGCTTCCACCTTATCCTTCAAAAAAGCATTTATATAAGGCGTGAAAAGGTTGGGTAGCTTCTGAAACCTCCACACCTCATATATCTTCAATATTCTGTAACCATGGCGGACACCTCTGATCTTCCGCTGGTTGGTTGTGTGATTACAGGACCCATTATTCTCCTCTGCGCATTTCACGCACAGGGGAAACATGAGTTTGTGATCTATCGGCATCCATAAATCACGAGGGGGATGCACGACTACGAAAGAAAGACCGAAATAGTACTTGTTCAAATTTGTTGAGAACACCTCGATGGTGGGCAGGTCAGGTCCCACCAGTTTTTCAGGTGCAGCTACGGGGTACGGATTGTTCATCATCACGTCGGGATATAGAGAACAGAAGTCGTAGTAATGGAGTTTCACGCCCTCTGTAGGCGGAAAGTATAGCTTGAATGGGTTTGTACGCCCTCCGAACAAGCTAGCACCGTATTTGAGAGGGTCCAGCACCATTGAACGCTTGGTCGTGTTTATTTCTTCACGGTACTGTCCATCTTTTTCGACCCGTGCATCATACTCGTGCTCCCACAAGATCTTGTGAGTGAACTGGGTACCTATAAGCTGATCGCGGGTGCGGATTCATGCAAGATTGTCGGCAGGAGATCTACCATGGATATCTCCTACGAGTCCACAATCAGGACATGGACATCCATGCCACCAGCAACCGTTAAAGGAGTACACAGTCTTCTCACCAGTGGCACGGTCTTACCTTAATGGGTACTTCCCCCGTGTTGCGGGCGTGTTTTATGTATACACCGGTCTGCTGCTACATGTGCCCATAACTGCGAGGGTTGTTTCTGTGAATGAGTGCTAAGGTGTCTTTAGGCATGAAATTGTTATTAAACACAGTAAAGCACAATGAGGCGATTGTGGATGCGACCTGCAGCGGATCGCAGTTTAAACGGTTTATGTACATCCTTCTAAAGACCTGGAAACATAATCTAACCACGCGCACATCATTCACGCAATAACGCTCACATTCATCAGCTATATTGTATGGATTAGTTTCATTAAAACTGTTGTAGTCGCAGTCAAAATCTTTACGCTCACTATCACTCATGTTAGTGTAGTTAGGGTATTGTTTGGGGAGGTAGTCCTGTATTTTTTATTTTATTGGGTTCAGAATCCCAGCTGAGCCCTGAACGGCCAAGCTCCGAAGGGCCAGTTTAACCTACAGCCCAAGTTAAGCTAGACTAAAAACTTACGGACTTGGAGGTCCTATTAGGTCCTACCTCACGGTTGCTGACTCGATGTCGACCTACCTTAGGCCTCAGTTGCATAAAATTAAGATAAAAACAAAAGGGGCACTATTTATGGTCTTTTTTCTAAACCTTGCAACAACAACACAATCTGCACCATTGCACGATGCAACAATCTTGTATCTAAACAACCAAACTGAATTGCAAGAGAGCTCTCTATAAGACTACGCCCTGTAAGTGCCGCATTCAACAAACGAGTAGGAAGGACGTGCAGTGCCCCAAAAAAATGATGCCACAAGAGTGCTCAAACAATGATGACACAAGAGCCCAAAAATGCTAGCTCTAAATTAAGTGAATTTTTCACTAACCTTACAATTATGAGATGGATATATATACACCTTAACTTAATATATACAAGCAATGCTGCATCAATCAGCTTAGTCATCATGTCGCCTTGGGACAACAATGGCTCTTCCTCTTCTAGATTTTCTAACAAGTCCTACGTAATTTAAAGTGTCGCTAGTGAGGAAAGTATAAGGGAAATACCCTTTTGAAACTTCGGCGGCTACACCCATGACCTTGGGTAGCTTGGCCAGTTTACAAGGTGTGAATAATAAAGTATCTTTAAACTGAATATTACCTCTTATCTGCATTTGTATAAGTTTGTTTCCCCTTTTCAAGGGGTCGCCTGTAAATATCTCCGATGACTCGTGTTCAAGCAGTTCCTTATAAAGGAACTGTGTATCAAATTTTGCCCCGTTATGGGCGAGAATATACAGTCATTTTTTTTTAACTTGTCCGCTAACTTGACAATATAGGACACAAAGAGCTTCATAGGATTGTCGTGTGCGTTCGTTTTAAAAACGTTTGTCCGTTTACCACATTTGTGACACTCATCACACTCAACTTCCATGCACATCGCAGATAGTCTGGCTTACAAGTAGATGTGTGATAACCTCTTTGGTTTCAGGATTTGTGTAAGTTTCTATATCGTAGTACACGGTTATACAGGGTTATTTTTTAGCTTAGCATCTTTCATATAACATACATGCTTTACTCCGTCCGTCTTATATTTTTTATGACATATAGAACAATAAATTTAATCGCATTTATACTCAAACTTACTCCAATTATCCATCATATGAAACATACCACATTCACAGATTCTCATTTTCCTGCAAGTGCCAATTGACTTATGGAGCTCAAAGCATTTATTATTGAAAAATGTACGTCTACACACATTACATTCCCTCTTCTCAGTTTCAACTACACGACTTTCACATTTGGAGCTTTTACACTGCTCACAAACCATGTGACATTCCTTACAATGTTTCACTATATCATCCGCAAACTCGAGACATCCCTTACACAAATCATGATGCCGTCCATATTTTCGACTTTTATCATAACTCGCGTAAAGGTCCCTTATATTGCGGATGGGGAGATACGTTGTTCCTGACAATCCTAAAATAAGTAGAGGTCTTGTACGATCTCTCACACAGCTTTTAAAAACATACACAGTCCTACGACGATCGATCATCCATTCCTAATACAACTAAAAGAACATTCATTTTCTGCTCTACCCTTCTCAGCTCTTCAGGACCCATATTACACTCAAACTCAAGCTTACAATCTGAAGCCAGTTTACGAGTACGCTGCACAACCGTAGGCAACTAAATATTTTTGAACCGGGTATTTAGTACAGTAAACATATGGGTTAAGACTACTGCTATAAAGCCGCAACCACGCTCGGTGTTTATATGCTTTCTGTAAATAGCGTGAGAATTGAAGTTAAGAGTATAAGTGTGGCACTATGACCCGCAACCCGGAATACTCTGTCAATATCTACCGTGAAGCTGTCCATATTGAAGGTTGTACTACTTTGAGAGGCCTGCATTATACGGCCCAAGATATATTCTATGTTTACAGCTGCCAAGCGTCTGAATGGTATTACTACCCAAAAATCATCTACATCCCCGTCATCTGTCCCGAACCCGAAGGACAACCTCGTCCTGATTTCACGTTCGTCGCGGTTCTGAGGGGCAAACTCCACAATACGTTCAACTACGCGCCGCAGTCCGTGTTCAACACCGTTGCTATTCAGGGTTCCAGGGTCAACCCTGACTATATACCGATTTCTAGTCAGGGCAGGGGTGGGGTTAGCGGTGCGCACCAGTTCCAATGTTATACCTTCCTCTACAGCACGAGAAGCTGCTGGTGTGGAGGATGTACCAAGAATTGAACAGGAATAAGGGGGTACAAATTTAATTGAGGAGGGAGCTAGTGTGGAGGTTGTGTCGTAAGACGTAGAGGGCTGGGGCTCTATTACTGAGGGTCTAGCAACCAGCGCACTCCTGGCACGTTTTATTCCAGAATGACAAATAGATTAAAGAAATACCGTGAATTAATAAAAATCTATCATCGATTGCCCCGGGCATTGCAGCAGATGTTTGTTAAAAATATCGACTCGGACTTTTTAAAATGCATCTGTGAAATCTGCCTTAATGTTATAAAATGTAATGTACCAATGAAATCCCCTCAGAAGGCTCGCCTACGTCGTTACAAGAACATAATACGTGCGCTCGCTCGTAAAAGTCAAACTGTTGGGAAGAAAAATCAAATTATTGTACAAAGAGGGTGATCATTCCTCCCCATCTTATTTTCAGTTTTGGGACCTTTACTGAGAAGATTAATATAATGAAGAAAGTGGTAGTGATTCCGCACGAGGTGTATGCTTCACTGCAAAGTTCATAGAGTCCAGACACGGTTCTAGAACCCTGTAAAAGTAGGCTTAAAAGAATGGAAAGCGAATTGATAGACCTATTAAACAGTGAAAAGTCACCTAATGAGAAAAGGATCTTATACCAAGAGGCTCTGCAGAAATTTCTTCATGAGTACGAAGATTATAAGAATCTGACAGAGATCCACGTGGTTATTAGACACAGCGCGAGCAACGGTGAGCATGGCGACATAGGACATGAGGCCGACGTTAGAGATGACCAACCAAAGACTAACGGAACGCAACACATCGAGTATGTATTAAAAAGCATTCTCCCACATAGATTGAGGAATATAGGTTTAAGTCTTTATAATTTATTGAGTGAGGACCCCATCATACAGTGGACCGGTACAGGCGAGGTCATTGTCGAAGGAACAAGGGTACAGGGATTCAATATCGTAGATATTGTCCATGATCTAATAAGAAAGTGGGACAGGCCCTCACCGTCAGGATGGAAGCATATTAAAGCAAGACTACAACAAATAAATGTCCCCAAAACATTGATAAGACATTTGAATAAAAGACTTGGAGCAAGTCTCGCATGTGCCACAACTGAGTACGCCATCACCCTCAACGGTAGCATTTCTGAAGAGGAGAAAGAAGAGACAAAACAACAACGACCGACCCTATCCGCATGCCTCTGAAATACGCAAATGGCTAACATATTAAGAAAACGCTATTATAACATTTCTAACCCAGCCTCCTATGGCGGTGTTAATTGACTGTAGAGAGGTGTTTACAATGATGGAGTAGAGAAAAAAGATGTTGAGAGGTTTTTGCGGGAGCAGGATGCTTATACACTTCATAAGCCGGTGAGAAAAAAATTTAAAACAGCCAGGACAACAGCGGCTTCGATTGATTCTATTTGGCAAGCGGATTTAACAGACATGCAAAGATATTCAGTATATAATGATGGCTATCGCTACATCCTATTCATAATAGATGTATTCTCTAGATATCTGTGACCAATTCCTTTGAAAATAAATCGCCTGAAACAGTTGCTAAAGCTACCAAAACGCTGATGTTGAAAGAAAACAGGGTTCCAGGCTATTTTTGTACGAATATGGGGAAAGGATTTATAGGCCGAGCTTTTCAGAACATGTTAGCAGAGTTTAATATCAGCTACTACACTAGCAATTCTATACATAAGACCTCTTTAGCTGAAAGAGTTTAACGTATCATAAAGGAACGCATGCATCGCTATTTTACACATAAAAACACATGCAGATATATATATATATTTTGGAAGCATTGACCTCGTTATACAACCGTTCACACCATCTCGCGATTGGGACAACACCCAACGAGGTTTTAGTAAGAGGTACGCACACAGAGCGTGAGGTGAGAAGAGATATTCGTAGAGCACCGCCACACTCTACGCGTTTCAAAATCATTGATTATGTGAGGGTATCGCGTGCGGGAAATAAATTCGCGAATGGCTTTGAGCAAGGCTGGACACGTGAGATTTTTAAAGTTAGGGCTATGAGACCTAAAAGTGAGATAATGCTGTATTACGTTGAAGATTTGAATGGGGAAGAAATCGCAGGAGGCTTTTACCGCGAGGAGTTGCAGAAAGTAACATTTAATTTAGGAAAAAATGTATTTAAAAGTGAAAAACATTTTGGCAGCAAAGGTTCAGGAAAGAAAAAATGTACCTGGTGAAATGGCTAGGGTTCCCAGAAAGCTTCAACACCTATATAAAAGCTGCTGCAATAATGAAGCTTAAGTAGTATACAACATGGCGCCTATCCACTTCTATGTCACACTGCCGTCCTCTTCTTCTCTGTCTGTACATCCTAACAATACCCAAGCCAACTTTGTAGCAGAACTCCATGGGCCCATTGAATTGGAACGTGATTTTATGAGGTGGGGCTATGCGAAATTCAGCTATCCACCAGCTTCTTCAGTATTGATTATAAAGAACCCGTTTTTACGGTTCTTAGAGATTGTAATGAGTGTGAAAAGGCCGGGGTAATTAAGGATGAAACCATGCGTGCCTCCCCCCATGAGGGGGGAGGCACTGTATTACACTACAATAGTAATACTAGGCCCGGTTCGTTATGGTGCCACCGAGGTTGTTGTAAAAGGCTTAAACGAAAGTTTAAAAAGCTCAAATCTTACGGCTGATTTAGTATACGAAATCGTAAACAAAGAAACCCCTGCACATGCTCTGACCCTAAAATTACAGGATAATAGAAATATTTAAGACAGAGGACTGATCAAAATTATAACCTAGGGCCGATATGTAGTAGCGCTCCAAAGAGACGTCTTTCACGAAGCACAACATGACTTGTCCAGCTTAATGTATCAGTTGAAAGTGGAGAAACTGGGTGATGGCTATCCATCCCAGACATGTTATATTTACAGCAATATCGTGGAGCATCAATTTGTTGGGAATACCCAGGCGCGTCTGCTGCGCATTGCACACATTCCCAACCATAGAGGGAAGAGCTTGAGCATTGCATATAACAAGCCCCATTATGTGAATGTCGCGACTAATCTATCAACCAATATCTCAATATATATATAATATAAATATATATATATATATATATATATTATACCATATGTCCCACAAAAAAGTACACCCAACTTTAGATTGTACTAACTCCTCCAAAAATTGAGATATTTTGGATCTGTTTGTCTGATTTAATATAGCAAATTATTCTTTGTTAAAGTTCAAATTTATTCATGTTTAAACGATTTAGTGTTTAAGCATCTGCTTTTAACTGAAGGGTACAACAAAATGGATTGCGCAAAATTGGTCAATGAAAAAATAATGTGTGTGCTATCGATGTAATGAAAAGACAAATACATAATAATAGATACTTTAACATAATTTTAATAAGATACAAAGCAGATTTTTTTTTATTCATTATTGCAAAAGTTATGCTTAGTTTCGTTTTCTTTCAACATGACCGCCATTCCTATCGATACAAATCTGGAGTCGAGCTCTCATCTTCCCCATCACTCTTTTGATAAGATCTGGATTGTCTTTTAACAAGTTGATTTCAGCTGTGATGCGAGTCCTCAAATCATCTAAATTGATAGGTTGTGATGCAAATACTCTATTTTTCAAATGACCCCTAAAAAGTAATCACACGGGGTCAAGTCAGGGCTTCTGGGAGGCCATTCAATGTCATGGCATGTAGCAATTACTCTTTGTGGAAGACTTCCTGCAAGCGTTCCTTCACAATAACTCTCCTGTGAGCAGGAGCTCCGTCTTGCACCCACCAAATACGATTAAATCGGTTTCCATAAGTAATACGTATTTGTGGAAGGATTTCTCGGTCTATCATTTCTAGGTAAGCTTCACCATTTAGATTACCATCGTAAAAGACCGGGCCAATTACCGCTCCATTACCGCACAGTCCTACCCAGAGAGACAGTTTTTGTCTAGAGTTATTCTTTTCGTAGATATGATTGTCAGGTGGATGATTTTTTGGTGCATACTGACGGCAGATTTGTCTGTTCACTAGACCATTCATAAAAAAGGCCGCCTCATCTCCAACCACTAATTGTTCCGTGAATCTTTCTGGTTTTTCAAGAAACCACTGGGCAAATCTTAGGCGGCGAGGTAGATCTCCTTCAATGAGTTGATCTCGAATTTCCATTCTGTATGGGTACAAATTCAAATCCTCACGAACTATTCGATGAAATAACATGCGTGAGAGTTCTGTACCATTTCGCCTGGTGGACACTTTTGGATGTCTCTCTAATAAATGCCGAACATGCTGAATGTTCTCGTCTGTTCTTGCCGTCTTCGGATGGCCTGAACGTCCTTTGTTCAAATTGAGGACCGTTCCTTCTTCTTTGTATTTCCGAACATTCTTCAAAATTGTATGTTTAGTTGGAGAAACTCTATCGGGAAATTGCAGTTCGAAGGTATTCTGAACTTGTTTTAAGCTTTTAGTTTGCAGATAAGTTGTGACCATGAGAACGCGCTGCCTTCGTGTAAACTGCATGATAAGGGTTTCAAAGTTATTTATAAATTTAGTAATTCAGATTCTTCATTTATATGTATGACTCATATCTTAGATACAAAAGTTCGAATTATTTAAAAAAAATTTGCAATATCCTTCGACGTAAAAAGTAGCACATTGGTTAAAGCAAGAGGAGCTATCTGGCTGGGAGAAATGATCATTCCGCGCAACCCATTTTGCTGTACCCTTCAATTAAAAGCAGATGCTTAAACACTAAATCGTTTAAACATGAATAAATTTGAACGTTAACAAAGAATAATTTGCTATATTAAATCAAACAAACAGATCCAAAATATCTCAATTTTTGGAGGAGTTAGTACAATCTAAAGTTGGGTGTACTTTTTTGTAGGACATATGGTATAAGAACGAGTGAGGGAAAAAAAATTCCCATTCGGTGATGGGAGCTTAACTGAAGCTGCACTTTCGTCGCATTCAGTTATAATGACCCGAAGGCCTTTCACAGTCTATCGAGGGGTAAGATAGCGTGGGAGTGGGCTTCGATCCATTTTTTCGACCATGCTACGCACGGCTGTCCCATTGTTGAAGAGGGGGGCCAGATACCTCGGGAGGAAGGCGTTACAATCAGGTTTTAACGCGGTAGAAGACATAATGGGTGGAACTAAACCTAAAGAAGCTCTAAAAAAACATTTAAAACGTACACGGGACGAAATCATCAAAGATGCAAAGAGAAAAATGCGTGTTGGCGGGAAGAAGAGGGCTGTCCGGAAGAAGGGGTTACCAACAAGTGGCGTTAAACGTAAAAGGACATCGAAGAAGAAGTGCTCTAAGCGAATGAAACCTATGGTTGATCATTTTTTTAACTGATATAAGCTGAGGACATTGTTCTCACGAATCATAGGCTGATTACTACTTGTCGAGAGAGGTGGCACTATTTCTGACTCGTTATGGCGCGCTTCATCCATCCGTGTAGCTCACAATGTTGTAAATCTGAGCTCTCCCTCTTTGATATGCCCCAAACACAAGTTTCTATTGAGCACAGTGACTTTATTACAATTAATCCATTAAACACACTTAGTTTCCCGAGTGCCCCTATAGAATTCGTGATACCCAGCTCAGGCCCATACTTTTTTGATCCAAGCTGCATGCACATGTACGCTAAACTACGTATAGCCCATTCAAATGGAACGGACTGCGATGATAATTCACTGGGGAACACAACTTTTGGTGACTTAGATGTTAGACCTGTTTCTGGGTATATTGAGGTCGCTGATTCTAAAAATGACATTAGTTTTTCTCCATCAGCTCTGCTTATCAAGATATGATATATATTTATATATATTTCTATATAATGTATATAATATTATATAATTGCTGACTGGCAATCACTGTTGTTGTCAATTGAATACAAAAGTATGATGAATGTCAGCAAAAATAGTGTATTAACATCAAACAAGCATAAGGTACGAAAAATATTTATTAAATTCAAACAAGCTTGAGACACGAACGGCAAAAAAAGTTCTTTCATTGAGACATCTCACATAAACCGCGTTTCTGAGATTTCTTGCGATGAGATGTGCCCGGACATTCGCGTTGGATGCTCCAGCAGTAATCTGCCATCATGTGAGTATCCCATCGTCCGCGGTACCGTTCTTCCATGGTCCTTAGTTCTTGGTGAAATCGTTCACCCTGTTCCTCGCTTAGATCACCGAGGTTATCTGGGAAACGATCCAAATGACTGTGGAGGTAATGCAGTTTGATGCTCATTTTACAGCCAAGTTTACAAAAAGAAGAGAGCATATTCTCCACTAGTTCACCGTAGTTATCGGCCTTATAGTTCCCAAGAAAATTCTTCACAACCATACTAAACGATGACCACGGACGTGTGCCTCAATGTTGTCCATTGAATCTTGGAAACGCGGGTCTTTCATGAGTTCCCGGATTTGCGGTCCATCGAAAATACCTGCCTTCAGCTTTTCCATGCTCAGCGCAGGAAATTTTCTGCATATGTAGCCAAAACACGTCCCATCTCTGTTCAAAGTCTTTATAAATTGTTTCATCAAACCTAGTTTGATGTGCAGTGGTGGCAATATGATCCTTTCTCTGTCAACCAAATCTTCTTTGATGATATTTTTTTCTCCAACCACCATGTTTTCTCTCAGAGGCCACTGTCTTCTCACCCAGTGTTCATCTTTAGCTCTACTGTCCCAGAGACATATAAAGCACGGGTACTTGGTGTACCCGCTCTGCTGGCCCAGGAGAAAATTCACCATCTTCAGATCCACACAGATCACCCATTGGTGGTCTCGGTATGATATCTTTTCTAGGACTAGGGCGACTGTCCCGTGCTCTTCTCTCATACCGACTGAGTGACCAATTGGGATTGATCTGTATCTGTTGCCGTTGTGTAGAAGAGCACATTTTAGGCTCCGTTTGGAGCTATCTATGAATAACCGCCATTCACTTGGTGTGTATTCCGATATGCCCATTTTCATCAGCAATCCGCGCACATTGTTGCAGAAAACTAAATCGTTCTCTTTTGAGAAGAAGGGCAGTAAATCCTTTTCTCTGTCGCGATATAACGTGATTTTGGTTCCCGGCAGCAGTAAATTTTTTTCTCCAAGCCTGGAAGCTAACAATTCAGACGATTTCTTCGAAAGACTTAAGTCCCTTATGAGGTCGTTTAATTCGAGTTGACTAAAACCTTCTGCAACTGATGACGGTCCTTCGAAATCACTGTCATTTTGCCCACATATGCTTTCTTTGTCAGTAGCAGATTCATCATCTTCTTGAGGGAGCTCTGGAAGATGGCTGAATGATGGGACAGGTATCTCATCTGAATGTGAAACAGGCCGTCTAGCTGAGTCTATGTCAGGATACGTCCATTTACTCCGGTTACGTCCATTGATGCCCTTTATATTCACCAAACAAAAGTAACAGTCATCACTGTGGTTTCTCTGTTCTCTCCATACCATTGGTATACCAAATTTCAGGCACCTCCTCTTTCCGTTGGTCCATTGCCGCAGATGCTCCGTACACGTTTTACACACAACACGAGGAGCCCATGGCTTATCTTGGTCCCCTAGTTGTACTTTGAAATAGGCAAAATAAGCTTTTTTCACAAAATCAGTAATAGTTTTTCTCTGTTCAATGAACGTGTACTCTCCGCAGATAAAACAAAACACATCTGGATGATTTAAACACTTTCTTCGTGATGAAGCCATGTCAACACCTGTAACAGGAAAGAATTCACGTTAGTACATGTACAATACACATGCAAAACAGCAACATCAGCAAAATCATAGCTACAATTTAATTATACAGATGCATTTAGATTTACGAGCAACTCATAATACCGTTCCAGAAGGGTAATAAAGTAGGTAATGACGTATGCAATATCTCAAAAACTAGAGCTGCTAGAACAAAATGGATGATATTTTCTGAATCAGTGGCATGAAAATATCCAGAATAAAGTCTACAATCTCAGGCACCAAGAATGTTTTTTTTTTTTTTGTTCCCCAGTGTAATTATTCTGCATACCCTGAAACCAACTTTCTGCACTCCATATTCAGTCAGTGTGAGGTGTATTTAAACCAGGTCAACATCTCGGCAGGAACAGGTTATTATCACCTACTAGCCTATCTGGAAAATGTCCTCACCTTTTCAAAAGAAGCGAAGGATACCTTTTTAACTGCCGAGGGCTATTTTAGTAGTGTGGGCGCAAAATGGGACAGTGCAGGAATGGTTTTAGGTGAATTTGTCTACAACAATTTGTCTAAAGATACAATTCATCTACAACAATTTATCTACATCAATTAGTCTACAGATACAATTTGTCTACAAAAATTTGTCTACAGATACAATTTGTCTAGAGAAACTATTACTAATATTGGACCTAGTATGTTTCATGGACTGCTCTCGATTTTCCTACGAAATTGTAAACAAGGGCAGTCGATGACCCTGATTTTGTTTCTGCAATCGGTTTTCTTGAGAAACCTAACCTAACCTGACCTAACCTAACCTAACCTGACCTAACCTAACCTAACCTGATCTAACCTAACCTAACCTAACCTGACCTAACCTAATCTGACCTAACCTAACCTAACCTGACCTAACCTAACCTAACCTGATCTAACCTAACCTAACCTAACCTGACCTAACCTAACCTGACCTAATCGAGTTTCTTATACTATTGTTTTTTGCAAGATATCGCACTAATTCTTGTCATTTTTTGTGAATTTGTATGGCGTAAGTGCCACACCAGCTCGGACTTATTCAAAAAGATGGAGTGTATTGCGTCGTTTCAGTAAATAAATTTATTCAATATCCAATAACATTTTTCTTTATCATTTCTCAAGAAAACCGATTGCAGAAACAAATTTTTCATTTTTTTAAAAATTAATAATAATTAACTTCAAATATCTTTCATTTTTCCTCTCTAGACAAATTGTATCTGTAGACAAATTATTGTAGATAAATTGTTGTAGATGAATTGTATCTTCAGACAAATTGTTGTAGACAAATTCGCGGGACACCTGCAGGAATGTTGCAATGCAAGTGCAAATGTTGATAAGTATTGTAAGATGTTGCAAAGGGGTTATGCAGCAAAGGGGGAAGGGGGTTTATGCAAAGGGGGGAATGTTGCAAGAGCAACAAGGGGTTATGCAACTTGGAGGCGGAGTTATCCCCAAGAGAAAGAGAGGAGAAGGAGAGAGAGGAAGAGATGTGTTCGCCTGGCAGGAGCCAAGCGCATATTAAGACTTCATCTGAGCGCCCGCTGTCTTATAAGGTGTAAATCCGCCAGTTGGCTTAGAAGGCGTAAATGGCTTGTTCAGGTATACAGGTTGAGTTGCCAGATAGCGCTATTTATTTAACTAAATCATATATTCTTGACGGTTGGCTTAGAAATCCGTCAGTCGGTTTAGAAGGCGTAACCAGCCATTTGATATAATTATATAATAATATCGTTTACAACCAAAAGAATGAAATAAAACACCATTACATAATTCTGTTTATTTAGACGAATTATTCGAATCAGAAATATATAGAAAATAAATATACAATGGAATATATATGATCAAAAAAATAAAATAAAAAAATAATAATAGTATAAGAAATATGAACGAGGAATATGTATATAATAAAAAACAAAAATAAGAATATAACCATCAATATAACAGTACAGGAGAAATATATACACACAATTATGTTACATAATTAAATATATTGAAAATAAATACAAACACTTTATCTTCTACTGCACAATAAAAAAATAAAAAATAAGAAATACAAAACGATGGAGTATAACCATCACTATAGTAGTACAGGAGATATATATATATATATATATATATATATATATATATATATATATATATACACACATTATATTAAATAATTAAATATATGAAAATTCATTAAAATACATTCACTTTGTTCTACTGCGCAAAGCACTAAACTGACGTAATCGAGTCTACGATCACATCTTTATTGTTTTGCACTACGCAGTAAACGCGGCTTAATATTATTTCACCGCACTTGTTATAGGGAAACCTATACTCTATATAAATGGCCTTCATATCGTTCAGTACTACTTTTGTGCCCACTTTACTTCCGGTTGGCAAGTTATCTTTAAATACGTCTAGAATACAATCAAAAGCACGCACAAAGAGGTCATCGTTAGCCACGTCATTATTAAATACAAGTTTATAAACACTCCTTTCCAATCGAGCGTTTATTTCTACCAACCCGAGCTTTTCAATCGTGAACTCTTCTTCACACTGCATAGCGGCAGTTGAAATAATCCTTTAAGTCGTTACAACAGCTGCTAATTATATAAAGAAATAGTTCTTCAGGGTGAACGGTGTAGGTGAGCTCAGCCCTGTACCGCTCAAGTACCCAAATACCGCTCAAGTCTAAACCTTTTAAATAAGCATCCAGCTCTAGACTATTCTTGCCTTGTTCAGTCCTACACTTGGTAAACCCATCGAGCAGAGCGGTGTATGCGTATTCAAGAACCGTATCAAAATAAATCATATCCGTAACACGCGAATCTAATATAGGCTTCAGCTTGCGGAATCCGACGATTTCAAACATTCTATCGAGGATGAAACGGTTTCGCGTAGGGACAAGAGCGTTATTATCAGAAGCATTCTTCCACATCAGTCGTATATCAATGCATGGCCGATCGTTATTTATACACAACGTACAAACAACGGCATATGAGGGGGTGTCACTAATCTGCTCTCTTCTTGTACCTACACCTGCAGGAATTTTATAACGATCCTCACTCCAGAAGATCACGCTCCAGACTCACTTCAACTATCTCCTCAACGCTTAAATAAACAACATTCCGTTTGTTTTTCTACAAGTCGTTTCCAGTATATAGTTAATGGCACCGGTTTTACCCCTGAACACGCGCAACGACTTCGTCACGGACACATCGTACACGGCGTTGAGAATGCTGCTCAAAGGAAGTTCCATCGTATTCGAGGAGCGTACGTCCAGTCGGTTCAAGCCCTGAGATAACTACGAGCCACATGCAACGGATCGGCTCGACGGGAGGAGTGAGTCACACCATAAGCTAATGAAACGTGTACGGCGCTGTTCGAATACTTGTATCCCATTATATTGGGTAGGTGTTTTGAGGATTTTTCCGATACATGAAGCAATATCGGTTTTAATGTTTTATCACTCCCACTCACCAGAATACGCACCAAACATTTTTGCATAGGGGGATTTTCACGAACTAAACACATTTTATTCACACTCCGGCGCACTATTTGAGAGAAACACATGACCATATTTTTCCTTTTTGCTTAGCATACGATACTCATCTCTAAATTTTGTTAAATACTCACGCAGACCTTTAGCCACAACATGTAAGAGAATACTTGTATCCCATTATATTGGGTAGATGTTTTGAGAAATTTTCCGATACATGAAGCAATATCGGTTTTAATGTTTTATCACTCATCAGACGTTCATTTCCACACACTAAACATCTTCACAATCCGGCGCACTATTTGAGAGAAACATATGCCCATATTTTTCCTTTTTGTTTAACAATCGATACTCGTCTCTAAAGTCTGTTAAAAACTCACACAGGCCATTAGCCACAACCTCACTACAAACCTCGTCATGATATATATTAATATAGTGGTAAAAATACTTAAGATTCTCCATGATGATAAGATTTACATTCTCAGTCGCAGGGTACGAGTACTCAGTATGATGCAACATGACATAATATCGCTTGGGACACCACTCATCAACAAGACTCGCTATCCATATCCGTTGCTTCTCTTCTGCACGTGTTGTTTCTTCTACTTCAAGGTATATGTAAGCTTTTGTAAAGTTTAGTCCTACAACATAGTTCAATACATCACTTGTACCACGAAATCCTACAATGCTCTCGCCAGAATAGCCGTAGAGTATTTGTACCGATTGCTCCTTCGCACGATTCAATGTAGCCTTAAAAGTATCAAAGGAGGGTGGAATAGGGAGTTTTTCAGTATCCGCCACATCTTGGCACTTTGCCGAATACCACCTCATAAACGTCGAACACGCAATATTAAAGGTAGCCATTACTATTTTTCGTCTACGCGGGAGAATACACGTCTGAGATCCAGGGCTTACTGCGATCAACTGAGCACGCAGGGAAGAGATATGCCCAGGTAGTAGCAGGAGTCTGATCAATCAAACAGGTGGGCAGAGCTTAGAACTTTCTCCTGTACACACGCTGGGCGGAACTTAGAATTTTCTCCTGTGTACACACACACACACACACACACACACAAGGAGAAAGTGAAACGCTAATTGAAACACGATTTATTTAATAAACGAAATATTCAAGGTGCATATATATATATATATATATAATATATTTACAAATACGTGTAATAAATAAGTTAACAATAGACATCAAAGATTATGGTATCCAAAGGGCACGGTGTCACAGGTACCAGGCACCTGGTAACGTTTCCTATAGGTGTTACGGCACACCTTTGTACCCCTAAGTTCCTTCACGCGCCCCAGCCCGAAAATTGTGGGTACCTACAGTTAGTTGGGGCGGCCGGTCGGTCGCCCTCATCATCATCATCCAAACACACTAGATCCTTCAACGATTCAAAGTTAACGACCCGCCGATTCGCCAGGTTGAGCGTGATACCCTTAGCCTTCACAATATATTTCATATCCTCTCCCACCCTCACCCGTACCCCATAAGTTTTTGGCCCTGTTCAGACAAAAGAGTCGGCGTATGCAATGTCTCCATACTCATCCTTGATCTCATCAGTCAACTCCCCGAGGAATTCACCAATAGGAGGCATGTATTCACCCTCCCTTTCTATGAATATAACTATCTGTATCGGCGTACAAAACCCTCCGCCCAAGAGAATGCAATAGGCCCCAAAGTTTGATGCGTGCGTAGGCCGTTGTGAAGCTGGCTACAGGTATGTTTGCAACCCATGAGGTATCTGTGGCCAATTCGGTATTGTTGTACTTTATTATGTATTACCTACATTCACAATCTCCATGACCTCTTTATCGGGAGCGTTGGCATAATCCCAGACTTCACTATAACTTTGTGCCAAATGAACGTTCCCTTTGCCAGTATTCTGTACAAATTTTCCCCAAAGACTGTTTAGACACAACTTTGCACTGAAGTGCTTGCCAGGGTTCTTTACAATTTCGGAACGGACAGGCTGTATACCTTCACGGTCACGGTAACGTTGAATATAGGCCGATTTTTCATCTTCGGTATCATCTCCTCGCGGATACCCTGATGCTTCGACCTTATCCTTCAAAAAAGCGTTTATATATGGCGTGAAAAGGTTGGGTAGCTTCTGAAACCTCCACACCTCATGTATCTTCAATATTCTGTAGCCATGGCGAACAGCTAGATCCAGCTCTGGACTTGTATATACACCTCTGATCTTACGCTGGTTACCTGTATGATTACATTCCCTATTGTTCTCCTCTGCGCACTTCACGCACAAGGGAAACATGAGCTTGTGATCGATAACGACGGGTAAGATCGGCATCCATAAATCGCGTTGGGGGAGCACATCTACGAAAGAAAGGCCGAAATAGTACCCGTTCAAATTTGTTGAGAACACCTCGATGGTGAGCAGGTCAGGTCCCACCAGTTTCTCAGGTGCACCCAGGGTACGGATTGTTTTTCATCACATAGGGATAAAAAGAACAGAAGTCGTAGTAATGGAGTTTCACGCCCTCCGTAGGCGGAAAGTATAGCTTGAAGGGATTTGTACGCCCTCCGAACAAACTATCACCGCATTTGAGAGGATTCAGCACCATTGAACGTTTGATCGTGTTCATTTCTTCACGGTATTGCCCATCTTTTTCGATCCGTGCATCATACTCATGCTCCCACAAGACTTTGTGAGTGAACTGGGAGCCTATAAGTTGATCGCGGGTGTGGGGCCACGCAAGACTGTCGGCAGGAGATCTACCGTGGATATCTTCTACGATTCCACTCTCAGGACGGGGGCATCCGTGCCACCAGCAACCGTTAAAGGAGTACACAGTCTTCTCACCAGTGGCACGGTTTTCACTTAGACAATCAACCCAAAAAACATGACCATTAACCTTAATGGGTATATCACCCGTGTTGCGGGCATGCTTTATGTATACCCCGGTCTGCTGCTGTAGGTGTATGAGCCAGTAAATAGCCTTGTGCCCATAACTGCGGGGATTGTTTCTGTGAATAACGGCCAAGGTGTCTTTAGGCGTGAAGTTATTCTTGAACACCGTAAAACATAATGAGGCGATGGTGGTTGCGACTTGCAACTCTAAGCACGCGCACATCATTCACGCAATAACGCTCACATTCATCAGCTATATTATAAGGATTAGATTCATTAAAACTGTTGTAGTATCGGTCAAAATCTTCACGTTCATCTGTACTCATACATTCATAGTTAAAGTAATGTTTGGGTGGTAGTCCTACGGTTTAGTGAGGAATGTGTAAGGGAAATATCCTTTTGAAACTTCAGCGGCTACGCCCATCACCTTGGGTAGCTTTGCTAATTTACAAGGTGTGAATAATAAAGTGTCTTTAAACTGTACATTACCTCTTATTTGCATCTGTATTAGCTTGTTTGCCTCTTTTCAAGGGATCACCTGTAAATATCTCAGATGACTCGTGCTCAAGCAACTCCTTATAAAGGAACTGTGTGTCAAATTTTGCCCCGTTATGGGCGAGAATATACACAGTCATTTTTTTAACTTGTCCGCTAACTTGACAATATAGGACACAAAGAGTTTCACAGGGCTATCGTGGGCATTCGTTTTAAAAACGTTTGTCCGTTTACCACATTTGTGACACTCATCACACTCGATCTCCATACACTCATCACAGATAGTCTGGCTTACAAGTAAATGTGGAATAACCTCTTTGGTTTCAGCGTTCGTGTATGTTTCTATATCGTAGTACACAGTTATACAAGGGCTATTTTTAGGCTTAGCATCTTTCATATAACATACATGCTTTACTCCAACCGCCTTATATTTCTCATGGCATGTAGAACAGTGAATTTCATCACATTTATGCTTGAAATTCCCCCAATTATCCATCATATGAAACATACCACATTCACAGATTCTCATTTTCCTGCACGTGCCAATTGATTTATGGAGCTCAAAACAGTTATTATTGAAAAATGTGCGTCTACACATCACAATCCCTCTTCTCAGCTTCAACTACACGGCTTTCACATTTGGAGCTTTTACACTGCTCACATACCATGTACAATCTTTACAATGTTTCACTATATCATCCGCAAACTCGATACACCCCTTACACAAATCATGATGTCGTCCATATTTTCGACTTTTATCATAACTCGCGTAAAGGTCCCTTATATTACGGATGGGGAGATACGTTGTCCCTGACAGTCCTAAAATAAGTAGGGGTCTTGTACGATCTCTCACACAGCTTTTAAAAACATACACAGTCCTACGACGATCATCCATTCCAAATACAACTATACGAACATTCATTTCCTGTTCTACCCTTCTCAGCTCCTCAGGACCCATATTACAGTCAAACTCAAGTTTACAGTCTACAGCTAGTTTACGGGCACGCTCCACTACCGTAGGCAACCAAATTTTTTGGGTCCGTGTATTTAGTACAGTAAACATACGAGCTAAGACTACTGCTATAAAGCCGCAACCACGATCGACGTTTATATGCCGTCTATAAATAGCCTGAGAATTGAAGTTAAGAGTATAAGGTGTGGCACTATGACCCGCAACACGGAATACACGGTCAATATTTACCGTGAAGTTGTCCATATTGAAGGCTATACTACTTTGAGAGGCCTGCATTATACGGCCTAATATATACTCTATATCTTCAGCTGCCAACGCTAACTGAACGGTATTACTACCCAAAAATCATCTACATCTCCGTCATCTGACCCGAATCCGAAGGACAGCTCGTCCTGACTTCACGTTCGTCGCGGTTCTGAAGGGCAAACTCTACAATACGTTCAACTATGCGCCGTAGTCCGTGTTCAACACCATTGCTATACATGGATCTAGGATCAACCCTGACTATATACCGATTTCTAGTCAAGGCTGGGTGGGGGTAGCGGTGCGCACCAACTCGAATGTTATGCCATCCTCAACAGAACGAGAAGCTGTGCTGTGGAGGATGTACCCGGAATTGAACAGGAATAAGGGGTATATTTGAGGAAGGTACTATTGTGGGGGTTGTGTCGTAAGACGTAGAGGTTGGGGCTCTATTACTGGTGGTCTAACAACCGGCGCAATCCTGGCGCGCTTTATACCTGACGTGGTGGGCTCTTCATCATGCCTCCGCTTTGAATTGGCGCGTGCTACAGGTATCGCTGGTGAGGATTCGTCAGCGGGGATGGATTCTGTGATCACAACTACACTGTCGTCGGGGTCATCTGTAATATCGATGATGGGGTGCTGTACCTCATCGTCATTCACGGTTCTGTGGGAGAAGAAAAAGCAAGACTGTAGAATATAAGGGTCATCACTTAAATATTTATTATATTTTGTAAATGACCCACTTAGGAGTGTGACGTGTTAGAAATGGATTCTGTAGAAAAATTCAGGTTCACGAGCCCATCCACATGTATTATATCTGGCCTACAGGATGTGGTAAAACTGTGTTTATGCTTAAAATCATTAAAGAAAGGGAGAGATGTTCTCAAAATTTGTGCATAAAGTTATATGGTGCTATTCGACGTATCAATCAGTGTTCAACGAGTACCAAGATGATATTTTGTTCCACAAAGGTGTATATGACGTTAATTCGTTAAAGGGAAATGAACATACAGTCATTGTAATTGACGATCTCATGTTGGAGATGGATAAAACGTTTGCCGAGACATTTACAGTATTTCCCACCATCTTAACATAAGCGTGTTCTTCATCAATCAGAATCTATTTTTCAAAAATAGATACATGCGCGATGTGTCGTTAAATACACAATATCTAGTCTTATTCGCGCAACGTAGAGATGTATCACAAATTGGGGTATTAGCCAATCAAATGTTCCCGAATCAGCGTAAGGAGTTTTTTGAAGTTTATAAAGAAGCTACAACCACGCGTTACGGATATTTGCTTTGCGACCTTCATCCGCGAAACACGTTTAGGGTGCTTCTAAGAACGAATATATTTCCAAACGAGCCTGAAACGGTGTATATTCAGAATGACAAAGAGGCTAAAGAAATACCATGAATTAATAAAAATCTATCATCGACTGCCCGGGCAATGCAGCAGATGTTTGCTAAAAATATCGACTCCGACTTTTTAAAATGCATCTGTGAAATCTGTCTTAACGTTATAAATTGCAATGTATCAATGAAACCCTCAGAAGGCTCGCCTACGCGTTACAAGAACATAATACGTGCACTCGCTCGTAAAAGTCAAACTGTAGGGAAGAAAAAACGAACTATTGTACAAAGAGGAGGGTCATTCCTCCCCATCTTATTTTCAGCTTTGGATCCTTTACTGACTAGATCAGGGGTCCCCAAAGTGGTCGATAAGACATTTTCGGGGGTCGAAAATTCCTCAGGGGTCGATTGGGGGTCGATTAGAAATTGTTGATACAGAAGCATATCAGCATCACATCATTGCACGCCTTATTAAATATTGTTGGTCAAATCGGCATAATGTTTTGTGCCGAAAGCAAAAGTCGTATAATCTACAAATTGGCAACCCTGTGTCCACCCCGCTGACAGTTGTGATTGCGCCAATCAGAAAGCATTGTGAGCGTGACGTATTTTTCCGTGGATCTCGAAGCTAAATCTCTGTTCAAAAATACGACCCTCAGTAACTTCTGGAGTAATGTAAATATTGTCAATAAGTATCCCAAACTTTGTGCAGCGGTAAACCCCTTTTTACTTGCATTCCCAAGTTCCTATATGGTTGAGGCTGGTTTTAGCCACGTAAATTCAGTCCTAACAAAGCAGTCCTAACAAACTCACTAATTTACAACCAAATATTAGTGCTTTTCTCAAAGATCATCAACCACATCCTTCCCATTAAAGATGTCAGACGATCGATAAAAAGGTAAAGTTGGTTTATTAACTTTATTATAATATTTTACTATTATGTATATATATTTTTATTTAGTTATTCTACCTTTAACTACGACTTATAGATTTTTATTAATTAAAAAAATTAAGGGGTCGATAAAAGGTCAAGGATTCCATGGGGGGTCGACAGTCAAAAAAGTTTGGGGACCCCTGGACTAGATTAATATAATGAAGAAAGTGGTAGTGATTCCACACGAGGTGAATGCTTCACTGCAAAGTTCAAAGAATCCAGACACGGATCTAGATCCCCGTAAAAGCAGGCTTAAAAGAATGGAAAGGGAATTGTTAACCCTATTAAACAGTGAAAAACACCTGATGAGAAAAGAATCTTATACCAAGAAGCTCCTGCATAAATTTCTTCACGAGTACGAAAATATATAAGAACCCGACAGAGATTCCCGTGGTTATTAGGCACAGCACGTGGAACGATGGACATGGTGAAATAGGACCTGTGTCCGACGATAGAGCTGACCAACCAAAGATTAATAGGTCGACCACACAACATATCGAGCATGTATTAAAAAGCACCCTCCCACATACATTGAGGAATAAAGGTTTAAGTCTTTATAATCTGTTGAATGAGGACCTCGCCATGCAATGGACCGATACAGGTGAGATCATTGTGGAAGGAGCAAAGGTACAGGGATCGAATATCGTTGACATCTTCCATGATCTGGCGAGAAAGTGGGATAGGCCAGCGCCATCAGGATGGAAGCATATTAAAGCAAGACTACAACAAATAAATGTCCCCAAAACAATGATAGGAAATCTGAACAGGTTAAAAGACTTGGAACATGCGTCGCACGTGACACAATTGAAGACGCCATTACCCACGGCGGTAACACCTCTGAAGGGAAAGAAGAGGTTAAACAACGGTCAACCCTACCCACGTGCCTCTAAAATACGCAAATGGCTAACATATTAAGAAGACGTTATTATGACATTTCTAACCCAGCCTCCTAAGGAGGCGTAGATAGACTGTACAGAAGTGTTTACGGAGTAGGAAAAAAGATGTTGAGAGATTTTTGCGGGAGCAGGACGCTTATACACTTCATAAGCCTCTGAGAAAAAGGTTTTAAAACAGCCAAGACAACAGCTGCTTCGATTGACTCTATTTGGCAAGCAGATTTAACAGACATGCAAAGATATTCAGTGTATAACGATGGTTACCGCTGCATTCTGTTCATAATAGATGTATTCTCTAGATATCTGTGGCTAATTCCTCTGAAAAATAAATCACCTGAAACAGTTGCTAAAGCCACCAAAACGCTTGATGTTGAAAGAAAACAGGGTTCCTGGCTATTTTTGTACGGATATGGGGAAGGAATTTATAGGCCGTGCTTTTCAGAACATGTTGACAGAGTTTTAATATCAGCTATTACACTACCAATTCTATACATAAGGCTTCTTTAGCTGAAATAGTTCAACGTACCATAAAGGAACGCATGCACCGCTATTTTACACATAAAAACACATACAGATTTCTAGACAGTCTGGAATCATTGGCCTCATCCTACAACCGCTCACATCATCACAAGATTGGGACAACACCTAACGAAGTTTTAGAAAGAGATACGCGCCCTGAGGTGAGAAGAGATGGAACACCACCACCACCACACTCTGCGCGTTTCAAAATCAATGATTATGTAAGGCTGTCGCGTTCGGGAAATAATTCGCGAAGGGATTTGAGCAAGGATGGGCACGTGAGATTTTTAAAGTTAGGGCTATGAGACCTAAAGGTGAGATAATGATGTATTACGTTGAAGATTTGAATGAGGAAGAAATCGAAGGAGGCTTTTACCGCGAGGAGTTGCAGAAAGTAACATTTAATTTATGAAAAAATGTGTTTAAAATTGAGAAAATTTTAGGAAGCAAAAGTTCAGGAAAGAGAAAAATGTACCTGGTGAAGTGGCTAGGGTACCCAGGAAGCTTCAACACCTATATAAAAGCTGATGCAATAATGAAGCTTAAATAGTATGCAACATGGCTCCTAACCATTTCTACGTCACACTCCCGTCCTCCTCTTCCCTGTCTGTACACCCTAACAACACACTAGGCAACTTCATAACAGAACTCCATGGACCCATTGAATTGGGTCGTGATTCGTATGAGGTGGGGATATGTGAAATTCAGCTGGACACCCTCTTTTTTAAATACTGATTATAAAAATACCTTTTTTACGATTCTTAGAGACATTGATGAGTGTGAAAAGCCGGGCTAACTCAGATGAAACTATACGTATCGCCCGGACTGAGGTTGCACGGTATTACAGTACAGTAGTAACACTAGGTCCGGGCCGTTATGGTTCGGCTGAGGATGTTGTGAGAGACTTAAACGTAAGTTTAAAAAACTCAAATCTTACGACTGATTTAGCATACGAAATCGTAAACAAAAGGAAACCCTGCACATACTCTAAATCCTAAAATCAAAGGCTAACAGAAATATTAAAGACCAAAGAGTGTTCAAAATTATGAGCGAGGGGCGATATCGATCAGCTTTCCAAAGAGACACATTTCACGAGGTACAACATGACTTGTCCAGCAGGGTGTGTCAATTTTGGGGGTGAAATGACTAAATTGAAAGTCATGTGATTTGGTAGCAATTTAATGTAATCATTTGGCATACAAAATAATATCCTTGCTTCAAAAACAATAAAAAATAACTCCTACCTACATCAATTTTAATTCAAAAATTCCATTTTTCCGTAAATTCGTAACAAAATAGCAAATGTGCGCAAACATCCTATCAACATTTAAAGTGGCAATAAGATATCATTCAGAGTCTTTATTTGAAAGTAACCAATGCAGTCATGTCCTTTTTGCTGCGGTTCCTTGACATCAGCATTCGGCTTGCTATTTGCGCTTTGATGTAGCCTTCTCGCCTCTCGTGACTGTAAACTTGACTAGCTGCTTCTGTGACCATTTTCACACATCTCTCCACACTCTGAGTGTGAGAAGGCCACTTTGGCACTTGCATTGGGCCTCTTTAAGTTGTGTTAAATCTTTGTTTGTTATACATGTTGTCAGTGGTGGCTCCAAAACTTCCGAACTCAAGTTAACTAATTCTGACAATTTCGTGGCATTGACGTTTATCGGAGGTACCTTTCTTGTCTGAACAGAGCAGTCTCCCAGCTGGTTATCATCTAGTAATGTTCCTCTAAGCTTTAGAATGATTTCCACAGCCTCAGTTCGCTCTTTGGTACATTGGCTGCAGAGTATTGCTTGCAAAACTGCCTCTGGCCTAGCATACCAAGCGGACCTTCTCATCACAGGTAACACGATGTCCACCACTACTTTCCTTTGGGTTCTCAGTAGCTGTAATTGAAACAAGATGTGGTTAGGCCCCTCCATCCACATTGGATTAAGTTTTACATTGAACCAGTGAGGAAGATAAAACCCAATAATAAATTCAACAATCAACATCAAATTCTGTAGCATTTTGCCCTTCAGTGCATGTTTGGAAACCCAAATCCTGCAGAAACGAATCGCTGTAGTTAACCAACGACTGTGACTTACGGGTCCAATCTCCAAGAGAGCCAGATTTTGAGGCAACTCTCCTGATCTGATTGCTTGAACAATACGATAAGCGTAAGATTGATCCGTGCTGAGGTCTTTGATAACTTCTTCAGACAACACTGGAAGGGGAGAGCCTACTTCGACCTTTGGAAATTTTGTATTTATTTCTAATTCCGTTGCTTCATCTAGCATGTTGCCAAGGGGGCTTGACCACTTATTGTTGCTCTTTGTAGGAACATGAAGTTCCTGGATGAGACGACGAAGAGGTAGTTCCCCTGTGTGCAAATCACATACAATCCAAACAAGCCTTCTTCCAAGTTTTTTCTCTAAATGCGTCATAACACCGACCTGCCATCCAGTGTTCACCGCAGTTGAGTCTCCACCAACGGCCTGCAGTGAACTGTCAAGTCTTCTTTCTTGAAGCCAACATATTATTTGATCAGCAATTGCCTCTGCATGTTTCTTGCCTTCTACTTCTGCTTCAGGAACAAAGTGAAACAAATAGCGGCCACCAGGTTCGGAACACAGAGTAGTGTTCTTCTTTGATGAGACCAGGAAACTTTCTGTCCATTCCCTCTACCTCTAGGAGAACTTTTGTGTCATCTCTTCTTCCATCAAACAAAAGGCAAGAGAGACCTTCCTCCTTCAAATCTTTTTCATGCTGATCAGATATTTCCTTCATTATTTTTTCTTGTGCTCTTCTTATCTTATTATGATTTATCACTAAGATGTATCCTCTCGGCTGATGAGGCCTGCATTTATCCAAGCGGCAGTGGCAATCTCTGCAGTCTCTCGTAGCCCCGTATGGTGGCGAATACTGGCAAGGGCAATGTTTGAGATGTCTTTAGTGTTGTATTTCATTCTCTTCGGCGAAGGTTCAGATGGCATTTTGGAGCTATCATCTGATGTTGCTTCTTTCTGTTCATCTGAAGAGCTTTCAAAGAAGTGAGAAACCTCTTGATAGAGCTCTTCATCTCTTTGGGTGGCTTCTTCACTCTTCTTTTTCTTTCTTTCTTCCCTCTCTCGGATTTTCCCTTTTTTCTTAGCAACAACAATCTGTTTTTTGGTTTCTGAATAAATTGCTGAACCAATCTGCATACTTCCTTGGCCTCCTGCCTTTGTTCTCTGCGCCTTTATGAAAGCCAGCTCCAAAACAGGGATCTTCTTCTCACGAGGACAGCGACAATCAATGTGAGGGTGAGGTTCTCTTCTGCATGAGGGAGAACAATTGGCTTCAGAACACAACTCTATGGGACACTGGCAGTTAAAAATGTCAAGAAGAGTATCAAGTGTGTGCAGAAATTTATTTTTCTTTGCTAGTTTTCCTTTACCAAGTGATGTCTCAACTGCTTTGTGCCACAGCTTTGTTAATTTTAGCTCGATAGTTCTATACTGATTGAGTACAGGTGGTTTGAATAACACATTAGCTTCTTTCCACTGATGCAGAAGAGGGGGAATCATGTCCCTTATGAGCTCTTTCTCTGTGTAGTTCCTTCTATCCTTTGTATTTTGTTCACGAAGGAGTAACCCTAGTCTCAGCATGTCTCGCACTGTTGGTAGTTCTGATAAGGGAAGCTCCTTGCCTGTACTGACTAACAGGCTCAAGTGGCATGACGACTGACCTCTTGTCTTCAATTTTGGCATCTTAGGAATATCTGAAAAGAAAAACATTTAAGTATTTTATATCAATTACGATGTTTCAAAGTTTAGTCATTCGATGTTCTAAAATTCAATAAAAAAATATTTCATGGGATTACAACATAATTAGAAGAATATGATAATAATAAATAATTGTAATAATCAATAATCCATACTTACAGTTAAACTGTAGTATTCGTCTAGTAGAATAACTATGAAGTAGGTACAAGAGCAATAACAGCAAACCACCGTCTATGACATCTAAGAGGCAACTGAGGACTGAGAATGAGGGACAGTTCTATTCATGTTGTGACTTGTACATTGTACAACAACTATATGACCTTGAAAACACTCCATATGCGATCAGTGGGATAATTCTGTGACAGATGAATAGTTAATCAATTTATGTCCTATTATTTAGTAAAAGAGTCAATTTCTGAAACTTTAAGGTAAAATTGATGTAGGTAAGGGTTATTTTATTTCATTTTGGTTGGCCAATTTCAAGTTTTGACATGAAAAGACTATATTTTCACTACCAAAATTGATTTGAAAAAAGTTGACAGAATTGACACCCTATTGTCCATCCTAATGTATCAGATGAAAGTACAGAAATTGGTTGCTGGCTATACACCCCCAGACATGTTATATTTACAGCAATAGAGTGGAGCACCAGTTTGTTGGGGATACTCAGGCACGCCTGCCGCATTGCTCACATTCCCAACCATAAAGGAAGGAGTTTGAGTATTACATATGACAGACCCCATTATGTGAACGTCGCAACTAATCTAATAACCAATATCTCAATATATATAAGAACGATTGAGAGAAAAAATTTCCCATTCGGTGATGGGAACTTAACAGTGAAGCTGCACTTTCGACGCACTGAGTTATAATGGGCAGAAAGCCTCTCACAGTCTATCGAGGGGTGAGATACCAGCGTGGTAGTGGACTTGGATCCATTTTTTCAACCATACTACGTACGGCTGTCCCTTTGCTGAAGAGGGGTGCCAGATACCTCGGGAGGAAAGCGTACAATCAGGTCTTAACACTGCAGAAGTCATATTGGCTGGGGCTAAACCTAAAGAAGCTCTAAAAAACACTAAAAGGGTATACGAGACGAAATCGTCAAAGATGCAAAGAGAAAAATGCGTGGTGGTGGGAAGAAGAAAAGGATTGTCCGGAAGAAGGGATTACCATCACTTGGCATTAAACGTAAAAAGATATTAAAAAAGATGTGTTCTGAGCGAATGAAACCTATGGTTGACCATTTGTTTGACTGATATAAACTAAGGACATTGATCTCATGAATCATAGTTTGTTTACTACTTGTCGAGAGAGGAGGCACTATTTCTAACTCGTCATGGCACGCTTCATCCATCCGTGTAATTCACAATGTTGTAAATCGGAGCTGTCCCTCTTTGACATGCCCCCAACTCAAGTTTCTATTGAGCACAGTGACTTTATTACAATTAACCCTTTAAACCTTTAAACACAATTAGTTCCCCGAGTGCCCCTATAGAATTCGTGATACCCAGCTCAGGCCCTTACTTTTTTTACCCAAGCTGTGTGCACATGTACGCTAAACTACGTATAGCACATTCTGATGGAACGAACTGCGATGACAAATATGCTGTATACCCTGAAACAAACATTCTGCAGTCCATATTCAACCAATGTGACGTATATTTAAATCAGGTCAACATATCGGCAGGGACGGGGTACTATCACCTACGAGCCTATCTGGAAAATGTCCTCAACTTTTCCAAAGAAGCGAAGGATACCTTTTTAAGTGCCGAGGGATATTATCAAGCTAAAGACGCAAGTAGTATAAAGGACAAATTTAAAAATTCTAGAAAGAAGATATACGAGTGTTTTGGACGATTGTATACAGATTTCACATTCCAGGAGAAGTTGCTTGTGAATGGGGTGGATATACCCAATTAACAGAGTACAGATCAAATTATACACGGTGCCAGTAGGGTTGGCATCGAAACAGATACAAAACATAGCCATGGGAAATCTACCTAAAAGGATTTTAATTGGAATGCAGGAACACAATTCGGTGAATGGAAAATATAAAAAGAATGCCTTTAAATTCGAGAATTTCGGCCTTAAAAATATAACTCTATACGTTAATGGCGTTGTGTTGGGAGGAACATTGGGTACGGACTATTCATCAGACGCTGTGTTACCGCTTTGCGCGAGAGCATATAGTAATCTGGCCCATATTGCAGGTGATTGTGATGAGCTCGGGATTGGGGTAACGCAGAAAGAATTCATTGATCAATTTAACCTTTATCCGTTTGACATCACACCTGACTTATCTGCTAGTGTAAATACACACTTAAGTCCACAACAGAGTGGAAACATCTCAGTTAGATTGGAATTCGCCAAGCCTATAGACGCGCCTATAAGTGTACTATTTTACCTCGAGTCACAAGCCCTAACAGAAGTAGACAGATTTAGGAGCATTGTCACTGACTTTTAAAAAATGGATGCGAATACACTTCAGAGAGTAATGAATAGTGAACGAGTCACACGTTCCAAATTTATCGGTGTGTTTGCGAAGAATGAATCATTGAAATTGCCATCTACGAGAAATTGCGGTAGCCTTATTGTGAACACAGATGTTATTAGTAGTGAAGGGATTCATTCGTTTGCAATCTATTTTAAAAATATGGACCACATGTACTACTTTGATTCACTCTGGACTCAACCCTGGAGTGACCATCTTATTGTAAAATTTCTCGATCAGTTGCATATCCCCGAAGTTGTATGGAATCCCTTCCGGCTACAAGGATATTTTAGTAATACGTGTGGGATGTACTGCCTTTCATTTCTCATGCATATGTCACGTGGTAAAGACTATAATTTTTTTTTAAATTATTCGACCCGTGTCACACTCAACGAAACGACGAAATGGTATGCAGACAGATAAAAAGCCGTTTTCCGATTGTGCGTACTCGTTGTATAGTATGATGTTTTGTTCGTGTGTATATATATATATATATATATATATATATATATGTAACTAGTAATGTGTCTGTATATTCTGTAGTTTAAGATAGTTATTGTACTAAAAACATGATTTCTTTCATTTAATAAATTGATGAAAATACATTGTGTCTTCTTCCCCCAAAAAAAGATCGAAATAAAAAAATACTTACATTATTTCGTTAATGATGTGACAATCGTTGGGCTGACTGCTCGGTAAATCTTCTACCTCCTTATTCAGGTCCATGACATGGGTTTCTTCAAAACGAAAAGATTGTATGACACGTGTCAAATCCGCATCGGACCTTAAAGGAGAAAGAATAATTCATTAGTTCATACTGAATCTTTTTTAATAAAAACACAAAACATATGCAGAGTATACATATAGTAAGAGTATTATAATGTGAAGATATCTTTGAACCGCTCAGAGAAGTTCCTTTAAGAGATAATTCAGAATAACATTTATTAAGGAATTTCTAAAATTATTTAAAGCATGCAAAAGATTGCTATAAAAATTATTTAAAACGCAAAACATTGCTATAATAAAATCAATGAATCAAAACAGGATTTTAGCATAATTGCAAACTAATCTATAATTGCGGATACCTGAATGAAGCATTTTTAATGTGATGAGATGAATTACTACAACTCTCCATATATATGATGAAATAATCCAGAACAGTGCTCTTTCTGACAGGCACATTAAATAAGTTCGCGAATAATTGGCTACAAAAAATAAAATTACAGGCACTTACATTTCTACGGCAGTCCCTTGCGTCGGATCGTAAGGAGCGTCAGTGCAAATATCATCAACGGTTTGCGTTGGAAATAATCCATCCCGGTCAGCCGCGTTAAAAAGATTAATTGTGGATAACGCTACAATGTCACCATCTTGATATAGATCCGGTAAACTGTAAAGTTCTTGATTCATGGCGGAGGGAATGCTTATTCACTGGTGAAAATAACTACTGTGACTCCCAGCTGAAAATATTTACTATTATATGCATGATCCCCAAGCACCAACCCAAAACACTAATAGACGGTTCGTAAGTTTAATGATTGGTTGTCAATGTAACTGAGCGGGATTATGATAAATTTGTGTACCAATCGTAACACCTATATTACGGGTCCATGCTTTGGACGTCCTGATTGGTCGACTAATAGTGTCTTTATATTCTCTCCGTAGATTTAATGCTCACACCGAGTATTACTACTTGCAGTCTCTACCACGATAATATTTGCATTTGCGTCCATGCTATTCTCGGTTTTCCCATTTTAGAACCCACCCCTTTATGCAATATCCCTCACCCTTTTGCAACATTGATCAACATTTGCCATCTCAATCACAATAATATTTTACATTATTATTTTTTGCGGTCATACTATTCGATCCTCAGTTTTTCCCAGTTCGGATAGGGAGATGGACAACTTGAGCGGATGCAAGTCGTTACAGGAATATCTTCATCAGAGCCGCTCAGCTCAGTACCACAGGAAACAAAATTAGCGCCGCTACTCTTCATAATCCTGACATAGATCATTACCAGAGACAGCACAGTAATATCCGATGACACAAAGGTCATTAGAAAATAAGAAATCTAGAAGATCTCTACAAGCAGAATGTTTTTGTACATTATTATTTTTTGCAGTCATACTATTCTCAGCTTTCCCAAGATTAGACTTGTGGATTTGGTTATATATATATATATATATATATATATATATATATATATATATATGTGTGTGTGTGTGTGTGTGTGTGTGTGTGTGTGTGTGTTAATTGCCACTTATAGTCTCTACCACGATGGTTTCAAATATTTGCAAGATATATGTTTGCGGTCATATTATTCGATCCTCAACTTTTATTGATGTATTCGGCTTGACTTTTTGCCTGCCAATTCTCGCGTAGGAGTGTGATTAAACTGTGTTTAGCTCATGAAAATGAATGTCTGTTTGGACTGATAGATAAATGGGCGCCCTAGGTATCCTAGTGGTTAAGACGCTGGGGTGCTGGTTGAGAGATCGAGTCCGGGCAATGACGTTGTGATTTCAGCCTGCCCGTGCTGCAGCTTAGTTCGGATTCCACGTTAAACTGAAGATCTAAGGCGGAGTGAAAAGCTTGACCCTCGTCAAAATGCACAATTCGGTGAGAAGGAAAACCGAGTTAGCTATTATTATTATTACTACTGTAATTTGCATTACCCTATATATATATATATATATATATATATATATATATATATATATATGTTGTTGTTGCATATGGAAATATGATAAGGAAAATCATCACTTAATCAAAGGGTAATTTAGCCTATAAATGATTTGGAAAACAATCACGTGATGCTTATGTATTATTCAAGTTCAGTTTTTAACTTCAATAATAATAGCAATAATTCACTGGTCTACAGCCAAAATGCTTCGGAAATAAAAGTAGTCAATCTTTACTAATTTTGGGTCACTGAATACGAAAATTATGCCTAAAATTGCCAATTGGCTCTATTTATAAAGATATCAGGCAACCCTGCACCCTACTAACTGGACTACATCTGTCGCGTAATATGTAGACGCCTGTGAAACATCGACGCATTGACTCTACTGCGCAAGCGCGTAGTTATATTTTTTATTTTAATAAATTAATGTAAATATATACATATATATACAATAAAATGTAATTTTAAATTTATCTATTACATTATGTATTTGTAAATTATTTATTAAAAAATAGATTGGATCATTTTAACATATTGCTTCCCATAATGGTTTTTATATTAATATAAATGGAATACTAACCTAACTTAACCTTACCTAATTTAAAATTATTAAAATGCAATGTAATTACATTAATTTATTAAAATTAAAAAAATATAACTACGCGCATGCGCAGTAGAGTCAAAGCGTCGATGTGTCACAGGCGTCTACATATTACGCCACAGCATCAGTTCATTCGCGGAAGTCATACAGTGCACCCTTGTCAAACTCTTTTTAGTGTTTGCTTTTGAAACTGAATTTTGTTCAGCCTAATTTGAACAAAGATGCCTCGTAATTGCGTGCACAGTGTAGATAACTTCTGTTATGTTTGTGGAGAATTGACTTTTGCATCACAAAAGCGTGCTATAACCGCCGTGATTAGGAAAGCCTATCACCTTTATTTTGGCTGTAAGATTGGAGATCAGGATAAGAGCTGGGCCCCACACATATGCTGCAATACTTGTGCAACAAACCTTCGCCAGTGGTTGAATCGGAAAAGGAAATCTATGCCTTTTGCAGTGCCAATGGTGTGGAGGGAACCAACAGATCATGTCAGCAATTGTTACTTCTGCATGGTGCCTCCAGTCAAGAAAGGTATTTGCAAGAAGAAAAAGTTGATTTTACAATATCCGAATATACCCTCTGCTATACGCCCGGTACCTCACGGCGAAGGACTACCCGTTCCTGAGCCCCCACACTCATTCTCCCTGGAGTCAGAGGACGATGAGAATGAAGGAACCTGCGAAACTTGTGAGCCTTCAACTTCACAAGACCCTGAATTTGTTTATAATTTGACATCTTCTAAACCGCACATGATAACTCAGAATGAATTAAACGACCTTATCAGAGATTTAGAACTGCCAAAGAGTAAGGCATAGCTGTTGGGCTCCAGATTGCAGCAGTGGAATCTCCTCGCTGAAAATGTTAGAGTGTGTAAGTTTCGTAACAGTCAAAAAGATTTTGTCCCATTCTTCATCATGGAAGGTGACCTTGTAGCTTGCAACGACATCGATGGTCTGATGGCAGCTCTCAACATTATTCACAATCCTGATGAGTGGAGACTGTTCATTGATTCATCGAAGTTGAGTCTAAAAGCTGTTTTGTTGCATGTTGGCAACGTGTTGCCATCAATTCCAGTTGGTCATGCAGTCCACATGAAAACACAAACATTATGACAACATGAAGCAACTTTTGAACTGCATAAACTATGACAAACATCAGTGGCAGGTTTGTGGTGACTTGAAAGTTGTTGCTATCGTGCTTGGACTGCAGCCGGGCTACACTAAGTATTGCTGTTTTCTGTGTGAATGGGATAGTCGGGCTAGGACTTCGCATTACATCAAGAAGGATTGGCCACTCCGACACTCATTGGAACCTGGAACAAAAAATGTTCAGTATCTTCCACTTGTAGAATCGAGCAAGATTTTGTTACCACCCTTACACATCAAACTGGGCGTCATGAAAAATTTTGTTAAGGCTATGGATAAAACGGGGGCAGCTTTTATGTACCTCGGTGGTAAATTCCCAAAGCTCAGTGAAGCAAAAATCAAGGTGGGCGTATTTGTTGGTCCACAGATCCGCGAGCTTCTTAGAGATGAGGAGTTCGACTGTATCCTAGGTGGTGAAGAGAAGACAGCGTGGAATGCTTTCCGGTTAGTAGCAACCAATTTTCTCGGAAATACCAAAGCTGACAATTACAGGGAGCTGGTGAAAAACCTGCTGTTGTCCTATCAAAAAATGGGCTGCAATATGTCTTTAAAGATACATTTCCTCCACTCGCACCTGGAATTTTTTCCGGCTAACTGCGGAGCAGTCAGCGATGAACATGGTGAACGTTTCCACCAGGATATCTCAGCGATGGAGAAATGCTACCAGGGGAAATGGAGTCCATCATTGTTAGCAGACTACTGCTGGACAATAACAAGAGATGCTCCAGAAGTTGAATACAAGAGACAAGCAAAGAAGCGACGGGTTGAATCAATATAAGTGACTGCATTATACAGGTATGTTACTAATATATGGTATACATATACGCAAAATGTGTAACTTAAATTTTCTTGGAAACTGTAGCCAATCGACTGTTTTTATGGTCATATTCGTTTTCAGCACCCCAAAATCCATAATAGAAAACACATTTTATCTCCGAAGCACAAACTTTTTCAAAATTTGTAGACCAGTGATATATAATCAAAACAATATTTGAAGTGAAGTGCAACAAAAACCAGTTTTGGAGACGAGAAGTGGTTTGACCTATATTCCATTCTCGCCTTTTCGGCCAACTTCGAGTTTTAAGCGTATATATAACGTATGCCTTCCTTGTCTTTCGAATTATAGGTAAAATGAATATTATTTTTATAGAATATTTAAAATTGCTTATTATCAAATTTAATATACAGTTTAGTATATCTATTGTATATTATTAAACCTGATTTCATATGGGAAATTTAATATAAATGTGTGTATATATAAATTTCTCAATTTAGTATATTGTAAAGAATGAATTAATAACGAAAAAAAATGTATGAAATTGAGAAGCCACATCTTGTATATATATACAGAGGAATGACAAAAGTAAATGATATTTTAGGTTTGGCTTTAGAGTAAATCACTGTACTGACATGTGCTTTTATACGCTAAAGGCAGCCGTTCTAAAGTACAAGATGTCAAGTAGCATTGTTTTTGAACCACCTTAGACCTACAGTTTAGGCGAGAAATCCGTAACATGGTACGGAATCCATCACTAAATTTTTTATTTTACAGTATTTTATTCATATTGCAAATAGTAAGAAAAATGCATGGTGAGGGATGCTTGTTTGTGTGCTTTCATATGGGGAGTTGGCTAAAATTTGGGAAACTGAACAAAGAACGGGAAGTTTATTAAAATTTATTGTTTAATATAAAAGTATATATAGACTTCTCATTTAATTCTTTTATCAATTACTTTAATTTCACTGAAATTTAATTATAATGAATATTAAGATGAACGATTTCTTTTTGCTAAGCCAATTGTCTAATGTATTTCTTTTATTGTTAATATTGGGTATCGTTTAAATAATTAGTTCTCTTGCTGAACAAAATTAAGGAGAAAGTCAATCTTACCTTTAATAAATAAATAATTAAATTAAATGGCGGTATCTGGTAACCCCTCCATATATAAATAAAAACATTATTTGGCAACTCAACCTAATGAAGTATACCTGAACAATTAAAAACACTATTTGGCAACTCTTTTAAATAAAATTAAAATAAATGGTGGTATCTGGTAATCCCTTCATATATAAATAAAAACATTATTTGGCAACTCATCTAAATAAAAATTAAAATAAATGGTGGTATCTGTTAACCGCCTCCATATATAAATAAGTGGTATCTGGCAACTCATGATCTTCTATATAACAGCTGCTTGGCCCCTGGACGCTCAAAATGCGTCTGGCTCCAGCCAGGTGAACACCTCCTTCCTTCCTAGGTTAAGGCTTAGGTTAGGTTTCCCTTTGGGGGTGTGAGGACATCCCACCTTCTCCCCAAAAAACCTCCTCCTCCTTTCTCTTCCTCTCTTAGGTTAAGGCCACCCTTTTGGGGGGAGGTCATCCTCCCTTCTCCCCCCCCGAAGCTCCCTCCCCTCTCCCCTTTGCAGCATTGATTTGTTGCATAACCCTTCCCCCTTTGCAGCATTGATGTTGCATAACCCCCTCCCCCTTCATTGCATGCCCACTACCCCCTTGTTGCATAACCCCTTTGCAACATTGTTCAACATTTGCAATTGCATTGCGACATTCTCTCTCTCTCTCTCTCTCATTTTTCGCCCATACTACTGATATGAAATTAAAGCTCGCCCGCACGAATCCTGAGATCTGCATAAATCTGGGACCTGATCAAGAAGAGGGCGCAAAACCCGTCGTGATTCACATTATGGAAACATATCTGCGCGAACGGCGAGTGAAATTAAGTTCTGCTAAACAATTAGAAATTGAAAAAAATTGAATAAACGCAACAGTAAAATACACAATTAACAGAGTACAGATCAAACTATACACGGTGCTCGCAGGGTTGGCCTCGAATCAGATAGAACACGTGGCCCTGGGAGTTCTACCTTAAAGGCTATTAATTGGAATGCAGGATCACGCTTCGACGAATGGAAAATATAAAAAGAATGCCTTTAAATTCGAGAATTTCGGCCTTAAAAATATAACTCTATACGTCAATGGCGTTGCGTTGGGTCGGACTATGGATACGGACTATTCATCAGACGCTGTGTTCCCGTTTTGCGCGAGAGCTTATAGTAATCCGGCCCATATTGCAGATGCTTGTGATGAGCTCGGGATTGGGGTAACGCAGAAAGAATTCATCGATCAGTTTAACCTTTACCCGTTTGATACCACATCCAACTTATCTGCTAGTGTAAATACACACTTAAGTCCACAACAAAGTGGGAACATCTCAGTCACATTGGAATTCGCCAACCCGATAGACGCTTCTATTAGTGTACTAGTATACCTCGAGTCACAAGCCCTAATTGAGGTTGACCGTTTCAGGAACGTGGTCACTGACTTTTAAAATTTATGCAAATACACTTCAGAGAGTAATGAATAGTGACCGAATCACACGCTCCAAGTTTATTGGTGTTTGCGAAGATTGGAACATTGAAATTACCAACTGCGAGAAAATGCGGGGAAATTATTTTCATTACCGACATTGTTGGTGGCGAAGGGATTCATTGGTTTGCAATATACTTTAAAAATAAGGAAAGAACGTATTATTTTAATTCACTGGGGACTCATCCCTGGAGTGACGCTGTTATTGTAAAATTTCTCGAACAGTTGCATATTCCTGAAATTGAATGGAATCTCCACCGATTACAAGGATATTTTAGTGATACTTGCGGCATGTACTACCCTTCATTTCTCTTGCACACGTCACGTGGAAAGGGATTTATAAATTTTTAAAAATAAAATTACTCGATTGGTGCAACACTGAGCTGAATGATAAAATAGTGTGCATGCAGATAAAAACAAGGTTCCCATTTGTGCGGACACGATGTATTGTGTAAAGTTTTACGCGTGTGTATATTATATATATATATATATATATATATATATATATATGTGTGTGTGTGTGTATAAATAATTATAATTATATTGTGTAAAATATAAAATGCCCCCAATAATGTTAGTCTTGTGCTCTGTAGCTTATTTAATGGATGCTAATTCTGTAACTAATTTAAGCTGAATTGTACTAATTTATAAAACATGATTTCTATCATTTAATAAATTGATGAAAATACACTGTGTCTTGTTCTTAATCAAAAGAAAAAAACTTACATTAGTTCCCCGACGACATGGCAATCGTTGGACCGGATGGGAGCCAATAATTCGACTTCCGTATTCAGATCACTGGGTTGACTGCGCTGCAAAACCTCCAAATCGCCGTCGACTATTTTCCTTTCTTCAAAGCTGTCACGAAAAGTAGCTATAACACGATCGAGTTCCGCATCAGGCCTATAAGGAAAAAGGATACGGTTGTAAGCAGAAAATTATTTTGACAGCTCATACATTTTCTAATAATGATCATATTGGATGACTAAGCACCGTTACAGGGTATCAAGCACCTGGCAGATATTAAACGATTCATCCACATTGAATTTTTTTAATTAAAATCCATTTGTTCCATAAACATGCATTTATATGTCAGAATACCGCGATGTATATATGGGATGAGAGAGTTATAAGGAGTTACAATAAAATAAAATGCAGATTAGGGCGCCCGGATCAAATAATAAACAGCAAGCAACTGGCCTAACCGCGTAGTTACCATATACTTCCATATATATATATATATATATATATATATATATATATATATATATATGCTGCAAACCCACAAAGAAAAAGAAAAACGATTCCAAGGCCTTTCGTGTGTTCAGAGCTACACCTCGTCATTCCCTGACGAGGTGTTGCTCTGAATACACGAAAGGCCTTGGAATCGTTTTTCTTTTTCCTTGTGGGTTTGAAATATTCATTCATTTCACGTGTTTAATTGTGAAATTCATCCCATATATATATATATAGAGAGGGAGAGAGAGAGAGAGAGAGAGAGAGGTACAAGGAGTTACAATAAGAGAAAATGTAGGATAGGGTACCCGGATCAAATAATAAGCACAAAGCAACTAGCCTAACTGGGCTCAAAGAAGATTAGCTGGGTGTACTACGCATCGTCTGTCAACACCGGGTCTCGAACCCCTGGGCAGATATCCTTTCACTCCGTTTATTATGGCTTTTTATAAATTAACGAACACTTGCAACGGTTAAGCACCGAATGATACGATGTATATAGCCCGAGAATGAATCACAAACTAAATTATTACGTAATTACTCACATCTCGAGGGTAGAGTCTTCTGCTAGTTCAAACGGAGGATCATTGCAGATATCATTAACGTTTTGTGTGGAGAGATCATTCCGGTCGGCCGCTGCGAAAAGATGGAGCGTAGCCCCTGCAGAGAGGTCGTTGATTTCAAACACCTGTGGGGAACAGTGAAGCTGATGTGTCTGACTGGAAGTGCCCATGACAAGAAAATGTGTAGTTACTCGTTGATAAATCACTGTTGTGGATCCAGCTGAAAATGTTCCCTCTTATATACATGACCCCGATTGGCCCCACCCCCAATATTCGATTCGCGAATTTCCTGTGTGAGAGCGAGACTTTCCGCCAACCAGAGATCCTGGATTTGTTCTCATGCCCCGTCCATTGGGTTGTAATTGGACGAGTCGCGAATTCTGGGGGCGTGTGTTTACCAAATATAACTTATTCATTCCATAAGTTATTTTGTTTTAAAAATTTTATTAACGTTTTTATGTTATAGTTTAAGGATATAATTGTGTCTTAAAGATAAATTTGTATTGAAACAAAATAGTTGCGGAAAAGAGGGAAAAATGAGTAAGTTACCCAGAAATAGAATCTATTTTTATTATACTGTAGTTATATTAATATTTTTTATAATATGGTTTAAAGATAAATTTATATTGAAACAAAATTTATATTGAAACAAAATAATTGGATAAAAGAGGAAAAATTAATAAGTTACCCCGAAATAGAATCTATTTGGGCGAAAGACGAGAAATGAAAGTTATCCCGAAATACAATCTATTTTTAATATAAAGTTATATTAATATTTTTTTGTAATAAGATTTAAAGATATATATTGGTGTCTTAAAGACAAATTTGTATTGAAACAAAATAAATGGGTGAAAGACGAGAAATAAAATAGTTACCCCGAAATACAATCTATTTTTAATATAAAGTTATATTAATATTTTTTGTTATAGTTTAAGGATAAAAATGTATATTAAAGATATATTTGTAGTGAAACAAAATAATTGGCCAAAAGAAAAAATGAAATAGTTACCCCGAACTAGAATCTATTTTGTTTTTAAAAACATATTAATGCTTTTTATGTTATAGTTTAAAGATAAAAATGTATATTAAAGGGATCCCGATCAAAATCCCGACAGCCACAATCCCGACATACCAAACATCCCCCGACAATGCTTTTCCCGACAACCACAATCCCGACAGCAACAATATGGGCAATATTCCGACAACGAAAATCCCGACAACCACAATATATGTACAGTATATATCATAAAACATTATCATTAAGATCGTTTAGTATTAAAATCATTAAAAAGAGTATAAATTAATTAATTAAGAGCTTCTTTTGATGGCAAATAAGGCTGAATATTTTGAGGTATATTAACTGTGTGAGCTTGAATGATTTGACATGGAAGATCCCTCATTTCTTGAGCCTTTATCTTTATTTCACCAATGACTTTAGCAACAGAAGCAGCACTTGTCTGAGGAGCATGGTTATGATCCACAAACTTATGAATATGATGTTGGCCGTTTATAAGCATTGTTGTCAGTCTACCTTTGCAAATGCCCGATTTTCTTTTTTCGCAGCACCAATAATAAATGTTCTCACGATTTCTTTCTTTTCCCATTAAATATCCACGTGCGATGATTTTACTTCTTCCTTTTTGAGAAGGAACAATTTCACACACCTCGTTCATTTCGGAGTACTGTAGCATAAGCCTCTCTGTATTTCACCTAAAACCAAAGTAAGAAGTGAATAGTTTACAATGCGTTCAAGTATATAGTGGGCGTGGTTTAAAAATGGCTGGTTGGTTGTCATACGAACAAAATTATTAACAAGGTCAAGCCAAGGTCAAGATTGGGTGTATGTATATATATATATGAATGAACTCAGAATGGTTCCCTGAGGTTTTTTATGATACACACAGACCGTGCATGGAAGAAGGAACTCTTCTAGGATAATTAAATCCACTATAGTCCGAATAAGTAATGGAAAATGACAAATACTATAGTTTTTCTACGTGGGTAAACGGGTCACTCGCAAAGAGGTCCCAAAAATATAGCTTCCCTCACCAGCTGTCTGCAAAGCAAATAGGATCCAGCTTTGGGACAGGATCTAGGGTTTAAAGCACCCTAGCCCAGCTACATTTAGAACCTCAATATAAGCAAAAGACTCGCTCCCTTCACGTCAGATTGAATACATCAAAGAAAAAAACCCTAGATCCTGTCCCAAAGCTGGATCCTATTTGCTTTGCAGATAGCTGGTGAGGGAAGCTATATTTTTGGGACCTCTTTGCGAGTGACCCGTTGCCCACGTCGGGCTAGCATCATGAAAAAGAAAAACTATAGTATTTGTCATTTTCCATTGCTTATTCGGATTATAGTGGATTTAATTATCCTAGAAGAGTTTCTTGTTCCATGCACGGTCTGTGTGTATCATAAAAAACCTCAGGGAACCATTCTGAGTTCATTCCCATCTTGAAACGGACATGTTATGTACCTTGAAAAGTGGACGCTCAATTCTGCCAGTTCAGGTTTAAGTTTTGGTTTCTGGCTAAAAATATAATAGTTACCCCTTTTTATTTGATGTATTCAATCTGACGTGACGGCAGCGAGTCTTTTGCTTATATTGAGGTTCTAAATGTAGCTGGGCGAGGGTGCTTTAAACCCTAGATCCTGTCTCAAAGCTGGATCCTATTTGCTTTGCAGATAGCTGGTGAGGGAAGCTATATTTTGGGACATTTTTGCGAGTGACCCGTTGCCCACGTCGGGTTAGCATCATGAAAAAGAAAAACTATAGTATTTGTCATTTTCCATTACTTATTCGGACTATAGTGGATTTAATTATCCTAGAAGAGTTCCTTGTTCCATGCACGATCTGTGTGTATCATATATATATATAAAATTTATATAGAATTATATATAGTTTATGGGTATAGTATATATATATATATATATTATAATTGTAAGGTGTCGCAATTACAAACAATTTGAAGGTTCTATCCTTAAATGCTCGTAGCCTACGAAATAAAATAAACAAAATTTTTCTTTAATTGCTTGTAAAGACTGATTTAATTGCGATAAATGAATCGTGGCTTAGCACTGAAACACGTGACTTTGTAGGGGTTATAGACTATAGACTATAGGTTATAGACTTTTTTGTTAAAAACAGAATAGGTAGGCGAGGAGGCGGTGTTATGTTGTATTTCAAAGATAATATTGTGAACGTTATAGAAGTAAAGCACACAATTCCAGAACCGATAGATTTGACTATAGCAGAACTTAAATTGAACGATTTCAAACTTGTTGTTGCGGTTAGATATAGGCCCCCTAATCAAACAACTGATACGGACGAAGCGTTATATCGTGAACTAAAGAGAATAATAGGTCGTGAGCAGGCTTTAGGTATGGGTGACTTTAATTGCGCCAACGTGAACTACGATACCATGCAGGGAGACGCGGAAGGTAATCGTTTAGTTAATTTTCTCGAGGATAGCTTTCTTATTCAAAAGGTTGGGGAATAACTACGGATGATAGGCCAATTACTGATCTTCAAGTAATAGAACCGTTAAGCAATAGCGATCACAATATGGTAGAGTTTCTCCTCTCAGTAAGTCACTTGAAACCAGCTAACTCGACTAAAATTCCTAACTTCCAGCACGCAGACTTTTGTAAGTTTCGAAATAAATTGTCACACGTCAATTGGGAAAACGTAATGGGGAACTCCAACGCAAAACTAATGTGGGAATCGTTTGAAACAGTATTTAGGACTATAAATGAGGAATGTGTACCGTACAAAATTAAACGTGCGAAAGTAAATAACAAACCCTTATAGTTTACTTCTAGAGTAGGAGACATTATAAAGAGTAGAGATAGAGCTTATAGGCTGCATAAGTGCGATAAAGACAATTTGTGGTTACGAAACAACTACATATCTCTAAGGCGTGAAGCGAAAAGTGTAATAAAAAAGTCCAAGCGCGAATTTGAAATCTCCATAGCTCGTGACGGTAAACAAAACCCCAAGCGATTCTTTCAATACGTCAACAATAGAAATCCAATAAAAAGTGTCTTGGGGCCGTTGAAAAATGTTAACGGAGATCTAGTTTCTGAAAACAAGGAAATGGCTACCTTGCTAAACGAATTCTTTACGTCAGTTTTTACTATAGAAGATGTAACGAATATCCCTACGGTCATAGATATAATACCTTTTGATAATGGTAATATTTTGAATAATATTGTGGTTAGTGAAGGGGAGATAATGCGCTATATTGATAAAATGAAAACGTGTAAATCATCGGGGCCGGATTCCATATATCCCATACAACTAAAAGAATTAAAAGATAGCATTGTTGTGCCGCTAACAAAAATTTTTAATACGTCTATTTCTGAGGGGTGCGTACCAGATAATTTCAAGTTAACAAACGTAACACCTATCTTTAAGAAAGGCGATAAAGGTGCGGCGGGAAATTATAAGCCAATCAGTTTAACGTCTGTTGTAGGTAAGCTACTGGAATCAATAATTAGGGATCGTATAGTCGAACACTTAGAATTGCATAACTTAGAAATACGCAGCACGGTTTTAGGCGAAACAAATCTTGCTTAACTAATCTTTTAGAATTTTTTCAAAGCGTGGCTGACGTTTACAACAGTCATCGGGCGGTTGGTGTAGTGTATTTAGATTTTCAAAAAGCGTTTGACACCGTACCGCACAAAAGGCTCATTGGAAAAACTAAGGCTCATGGAATCAGGGGTGTAGTAATAAATTAGATAGAAGAGTGGTTGCGAGGTAGGAAACAGAGGGTGGTCGTTGATGGAGCGGAGTCGTGTTGGGCTAATGTAGCGAGTGGCGTTCCTCAGGGTTCTGTATTGGGCCCCTTGCTTTTTCTTATATATATTAACGATTTAGATGTCGGCCTAGTCAGTACAGTTTCAAAGTTTGCGGATGACACGAAGCTGGGTGGTAGGATGATTAATGACGAAGATAGAGGTAAAATCCAGGAAGATCTGAATAAAATCGTTGATTGGTCAGTCACATGGCAAATGAGATTTAACGTCGATAAGTGCAAAATTTTACATATAGTTTCGCGTAACGAAATTTTGCGTATAGTATGTCAGGGAAAGAGTTAAGCGTAGAACAGGAAAAAGATTTAGGAGTTATAGTCACTGGTGACTTAAAAGTAGCGAAACAAAGTACAGCAGCGGTCAATAAAGCGAACAAAGTGCTGGGTTTTATAGCTCGGAATTTTGAGTACAAATTGCGCGGTATTGTAGTTCCTCTTTATAAGTCATTAGTTAGACCCCATTTGGAGTACGCGATCCAATTTTGGAATCCGCATATGCGCAAAGATATAGACAAAATCGAAAGAATTCAAAGACGAGCAACTAAGATGATTCCGTCGCTTAGGTCAAAGTCGTACGAGGATAGGTTTAAGGAGTTAAAATTGACTGCACTCGAGACTAGGAGTCTAAGGGGTGACCGGATATCCGCATCATTTTTAACATCCGCATCCGCACTTCTGACTGCGGATGTTATGCGGATATTACCTCTAATAAATTATGCAATTTACAATAAAATTAGCTTATAAAGTAGCTTATAAGGCCAAGTCATGCACATTTCATGTAAAGTATTAATTACACTGGCCAACAAAATGAAACTTTTTTTTCTCATCACAAACATGATCACACTTTTCTTAATGCATTTTTCGCGCTGATTCCGAATCTGGTTTTATATTTTTCTAGCACGTATAGTTATATAGATACACTGGTTTTGATATTTTTAAGTTTTTGATATTGCTATAAGAAAATTTATGGATGTATAGATCACACTTAGGAATGCTAAACAACAAATACATCATATACCTTATTCAATGTACTTATAAATAAAGAATATATACATTATTTTATTAAAAGCGCTGTGAGTGTGATTTCCTTTTGTAAATTTGGCCTGGATTGTCACGATACAGCATCCAACAATGGTCCGCCATCATGCTTTCATTCCAATATCCTTGATAGCGCTTCTCCATCATCTGAATATCTTGATGGAAACGCTCTCCTTGCTCGTCACTCACTGCACCAAGGTTTTCAGGAAAGAAATCTAAGTGGGAATGCAGGAAGTGAATTTTTAACGACATTCGACATTCCATTTCTTTGAAGGCATCAAGGAGGTTCTTGACTCCATCCTTATACGCAGGTGACTTGTTGCTTCCAAGAAAGTTTTCACATATCCATTTGAACGCCAGCCAAGCCTTCAATTCCAGCGGACTTAGGACTTTTTCAAATTCAGTGTCATTCAAAACCTCCCTTATTTGTGGCCCAACAAAAATTCCTTCCTATTTTGCTGCAGTAACCTTCGGAAATTTCCTTGAAAGGTATTGGAACCCTTCAGAATTGACTTTACCCATTGCTTTAACAAAATTCTTCATTAAACCAAGTTTAATGTGAAGAGGTGGCAGATAGATCTTTTGGGGATCCACTAAAGGGACAGACTGGACATTGCTTATCCCTGGGACATATGTATACCTAAGTGGCCAGTCACTTTTGGTGTAATGTTCTATAGTGGCGCGACTGTCCCACAGGCAAAGGAAACAACAAAATTTTGTGAATCCTGACTGCATACCCATAAGCATTCCTATAACTTTTAGATCTCCACAAACATTCCATTGATGACTATCGTATTTGATTGCCTTAAGTAGTATATCCATATTGTCATATGTCTCTTTTAGATGGACGGAATGGGCAATGGGGATGGATGGCATTATATTACCATTATGCAAAAGAACTGCTTTCAGGCTTCTCTGCGACGAATCAATAAAGAGGCGCCACTCAGATGCCACATACGTCTGAGATATGGCTGTAAATAGTCCATTGATGTCATGGCAATAACAGAGAGGACCGTCTACTGAAAAGAATGCTGTTAATTCAAAATTCCGCTTTCGGTAGTAACTAATACGAACATTGTTCTCAAGTAAATTGTTCTCCTTTAGTCTTGAGGCGAGAAGCTCTGATTTCTCTTTAGACAGCGATAAGTCTCTAACAAGATCATTCAACTGTCCTTGGGTTAACTTTTTAGGCTCTAAATGTCTACCTTCAAAAGTGTACTCTGGTTCTGTAGATGGTCCGGAAACGCCAGTTGCACCTTCATCACTTTCCATGTCATCTATGATAGAATCTAGCCTATCACTTGGGGGAATTGGAATGGGCAATGTTTCATCATGTTTTACTGGTCTACGTGCTGAATCCAAGTTTGGATATACGTACAATCTGGTGTTTGTTCTTGTCAGAAAACCCCATTAAGTTCACACTACAAAAATAACAGTCTTCATGATGATCTCTCGGCTCCCTCCATATCATGGGTATGGCAAATGGCATTGAAGCTTTCTTTTTGTTAAGCCAATCACGTAATCCATTTGAACAGCCAGAACAGATTTGATGTGGCGCCCATGGTTTATCTTGGTCACCTAGATGGCAACCAAAGTATAGCTTGTATATTTTCTTAATGTCGGTTGTAATACTTCGTCGCTGTGTTTTAGTTGTCAACTGGCCGCATACGAAACAGAACTTGTCGGGGTCATTCTTACATTGTCGAGGCATGTTGACTGACCTGAGCAAACTATAAATTCAAAAAAAATGTACACCAACTTGACACAACAAGTTCTTGGACTGGACTGATCTTTTGACACACAAAGCACGGCGTTGTTGCCTGAATCACAATGCTGCTAGATGTAAAAGCTCACACCTGAAATACATAAGATGTATAATTAAGATAATTGAAATAAATAAGATGAATAAACTAAAAAAACACAATAAAATAAACACAATCAAATGTTGAAATATTAGTATTTTGCCTATTTAAAATGGTTAAATCTGTGTAGTTATATATATGCCTTCATCTTGAAAACTATACGTGCTAGAAAAAATCTGAATGCAGTTTTGGAATCAGCGTGAAAAATGTTATCCAGCCACCACAAATTTTACTCTGATGAAAAATCTTTGTTGACCAGTGTTATTAATGAACAAATAAATATATAAACCTGAAAATATAAATACCTGGTAACACAGAAAATTGAATGAATCTTGTTTCATTGAATTTTCTGTGGCTGAAACTCTTGAGAAAGTTATTATTTTTATCATAATGAAAACATTAATATTAATTTTAATTCTTATGCATTGCCTACCATAACATAATATCACGAAATTTGAAAAATTATGTCATATATTCATAATTCTATATTATATTGATAGATTAACTAAATATCCGCATCCGCGGATATTGAAATTAAAGATCCGCATCCGCAGATGTTGAAAAACTGACATCCGACCACCACTAAATTATATATATATATATATATATATATATATATATATATATATATATATATGTCCCACAAAAAAGTACACCCAACTTTAGATTGTACTAACTCTTCCAAAAATTGAGATATTTTGGATCTGTTTGTTTGATTTAATATAGCAAATTATTCTTTGTTAACGTTCAAATTTATTCATGTTTAAACGATTTAGTGTTTAAGCATCTGCTTTTAACTGAACGGTACAACAAAATGGATTGCGCAAAATTGGTCAATGAAAAAATAATGTGTGTGAGTAGTATAGCCGCAAAAAGGTTAGAGTGCAGGAATGTTGCAAGTGATTACGTAATGTTGCAAATGGGGTGGGGGTTGTTGCAAAGGGGGGTGGGGTGTTGCAAAAAAAAGAAAAAAAAAAAAGAAAAAAAAGAGTACTGTCCTTTCTTGCCAACCGGGGTTGCAAGGGGCATGCAACTTGGAGGCGGAGTTCTCCCTCAAGCTATTACCCCCAAAGGGCCAGAAAGGAGAGAAAGGAGGAGAGAAAGGAGGAGAGGTGTTCACCTGGCAGGAGCCAAGTGCATACTAAGACTTCAGCCCAGTAGGCGTTGTTTTAAAGGCTCCTAATCAGCCAGTTGGCTGAGCCAAGGGGGGAGGGGTACACCTGAAGGAGAGAGAGAGAGAGAGTAGTTGCCTTTGATTGCAAGGCATGCAACTTGGAGGCGGAGTTCTCCCCCAAGCTATTTTCGTTTACCTAACCTAAGAGGCCTCTAAAGGGTTTTCCCAAAGGGCCAGAAAGAGAAGGACCAGAGGTCCTTGCTCGGCTGGGATCCGAGCGTGCAATGACTCCGTCATCAGCTTCTCGGTCTTTTATAAGCCTCTATTCAGTTGCTGAGTTGCCAGATAGCGCCATGTATGCAGTTGCTGAGTTGCCAGATATCGCCATGTATGCAGTTGCTGAGTTGCCAGATAGCGCCATGTATGCAGTTGCTGAGTTGCCAGATAGCGCCATGTATTCCAGATAGCAATATTTATTAAATTGTACTTGTATATATAAACTAATGAACCACTCGTGTGCACAAACCATATAAAATACCACAATATATGATGGTAGATGAATCCAATTAAATTCTGTTTATTAAATAAATAATTTTACAGACTTAATTTTCATTATAAATATTTAAGTCACGAATAACGAAACGAAAAGAAACTTTACGAATATATGCGATACAGTTCAAAACACACGAACCTCATTCCCCCAAATTCCCCCACCCATCTGTGTATATATATATATATATATATATATATATATATATATATATGTAGTGAATACTCTTATTTTAGTTTCAAGATAAATGTTAATTTTACCGTCTTGAATTTCGGAATAGCTATAAATTCATTTTAAATTAGTTACCCATCATAATTCAATTGTAAACCACATTAATACTAATTTTATGTATACTGTATTATTTTATTGTATGTAAACATAATTAATTATATATCACAATTGTCAGTTAATTATTTATATTCAAATAATTATTTTAATCTAATACCATATCCATTTTGCAAATAAATAATAGAAATCCAAGGGTTATATTTTCCACCTTTGGTACTGTCGCAGTTTCGCCTAACGGACTCAATACGGCTAGTGAGATAATCACTGGTTGGCACTTAACCAGCGGCAGTGCTTATGGCTACATCATCCAGGTTAACCTATACCGGATAGATGCGCTACGGTCCCAAGCCGTAGCTTGCCTAGGCCGACGACGACGACGTAAACCAACAATTGGTGACTCCGGAGTTGGATTCCCCCCTTTTACCCGAACGACTAGGATTAGACTGTAACGTCGTTCGTGCCCATCACCCCCTTCACCCGAACGACTAGGACTAGACTGTAACGTCGTTCGTGCCCATCACCCCCTTCACCCGAGCGACTAGGATCAGACTGTAATGTCGCTCGTGCCCTCTGCCCCTCACCCCTGCCCGTGTGCTCTGTGCCTGCGCTCGTCTCAACCTCCACTCCTTCGTTGGTAACTTGTCGTCTTGCTTGTACGTCAGCAAGCATAGGAGAAGATGCCTGACGACGCTGGTGCCATCTCCCACTTGAGCGTAAAGCTCCCCGTCTTCTGGCCGGGTGATCCATTTATTTGGTTCCACCAAGTGGAATCACAATTCAACTTGGGAAGGATCACCGCTAGCAGGACGAAATACGATCATGTTTTGTCCTCTCTACCAGCGAGCATCATCTCTGAAGTCCGTGACGTCATCGTGTCTACTTCCACGAGTGAGGACCCATACAACGATCTGAAGTCTGCCATCCTGTGCCGCACCACTGTCTCCGAGCGTGAGAAACTACATCAGTTAATCTCAAAAGAAGAACTTGGAGACCGTAAGCCCACTCAAATGCTGAGGGCTATGCAGTGCGCTCTAGGCGAACGCGCACAAACCTTCGATAAGGACATCTTTAGACAGTTGTTCTTGCAGAAACTTCCTCCATCAGCTCAGCGTGTCTTGGCCACTATGGATCCTGCTACTCCAGTTGATAAACTAGCAGAAACTGCCGACAAAGTAGTGGAGATTGACACAGCTCCGGTCAACAACGTGAACACACAATCGGAACTGGAGTTGAAAGTGAAAGAGTTAAGTCAACAACTCAACCACGTTTGTTCTCTGCTACAAAATCAACGGCAAAGAAGCCATTCTCGGTCAAGATTTACGAAGAGGCATCGTTCGAGTTCCGGGAAGATCTGCTTCTACCACTCGAAATTTGGAAAGAAGGCTAGGAAGTGCATCTCCCCTTGCAATTTTTCGTCGGAAAACCCCAGCAGCGAGTCCTAATGGCGTCTAGTACTCGCACTGCCAACCTGTTATTCATAAAGGACAGGAACTCTGGTGTCAATTTCTTGGTTGATACCGGAGCGTCAGTCAGTGTATTCCCTCAAAAATCTGGTCATACGCACTCGGAATCCCCGCCTCTATACGCTGCTAACGGTTCACGCATACCCACGTACGGTACTCAGTCGCGTGAACTAAACTTGGGCCTTCACCGATCCTTCAAGTGGATTTTCATCTGTGCTCAAGTGCAGCATCCCATAATCGGCGCTGACTTCCTCCAGCATTTCAAACTCCTGGTGGATCTTGACAAGCGACGCTTATGCGACCAGGCCACACTGCTTTCTGTTCTTGCCAAACAGGTTGCCCTTCCGGACGCCTCGAACTCTGCACTTTCCCTCGTTCCCCCTAATTCCATGTACCAGTGCCTTTTCCAGCGATATCCAGGAATTCTTCAACCGATGCAGATGGGTACCATTAAGCACACCATTACCCATCACATTACAACAAAAGGTCCCCCTGTGTTTGCAAAACCCAGACGTCTTGCCCCGGACAAACTGAAAGCTGCCAAATCGGAATTCCAGCTTATGATAGATCTTGGGATAATAAGACCTTCCAAAAGCAGTTGGTCCTCTCCCCTACACCTGGTCCAGAAGAAGTCAGGAGACTGGAGACCATGTGGGGATTACCGGTTTTTGAATTCGACAACCATCCCGGACCGATATCCGGTACCAAATGTCCAAGACTTTACTTCTCTTCTCCACGGCAAATCTATCTTCAGTAAAATAGATCTCGTTAAGGCTTTCCACCACATTCCCGTAGAGCCTTCGGATATTCCCAAGACTGCAGTTTGTACACCATTTGGGTTATTCGAATTTGTGAAGATGCCGTTCGGGCTACGGAATGCTGCGCAAACCTTTCAGAGGTTTATAGATGAGGTCACCAGAGGCTTAGACTTTGTTTATGCCTACATCGATGATTTGCTTGTGGCCAGCTCAACGGAAGAGGAACATAAGGAACATCTTTCACTCCTCTTTCAACGCTTAGAACAATACGGTGTTACTATTAATGCATCTAAGTGTGTGTTTGCACAGCCAACCTTGGAATTTCTTGGTCACACGATTTCGCAGCACGGAATTACCCCCCTTCAGGACAAGTGTGAAGTGATAAAAAATTACCCTATGCCAAATAATCAGCGTGAGTTACGTCGGTTTCTAGGTTTGGTAAATTATTACCACAAGTTCATTAAAAACTGTGCCAGTGTTCTTGCTCCTCTACACGCTATGATCACACACAAACGCAAGGTAACGAAATTGGTATGGTGTAGCGATAGTTTACAGGCGTTCGACAATGCCAAAAATGCTATCAATAGTGCATTATCTCTGTCATTTCCTATCAGTGATGCCCCCCTAACTCTGACGGTCGATGCATCAGATGTTGCGATCGGTGGGGTGTTGGAACAAACCATTAACGGTCAACAAGCACCCATCGCGTTTTACTCGAAAAAGCTGCAGCCAGCCCAAACGCGTTATAGTGCTTTCGGACGTGAACTTCTTGCTATTTACTTAAACGTGAAGCATTTTCAACATTTCCTTGAAGGCCGAGAGTTTTGTGTTTTTACCGACCACAAACCTTTGGTCACTGTCTTCAATAAAAACAGCTGTAACCACTCTCCCAGAGTCATCAGGCAACTCGATTATATCTCGCAATTTACCACAGATATCCGCCACATCAAAGGTGTCTTGAACACTCCAGCGGATGCACTTTCAAGAATAGAGATTACTTCTGTTACCCTCAGCTCTACACTGTGGAATGCTATTGCACAGGATCAAGATAAGGATACGGAACTACAAGACCTGCTCAGAGAAGACTCCACTCACTCACTTTCCCTCAAGAAAATGAGTATGCCAGGATTGTCTGTGCCCTCTATTGCGACGTATCAACAGCTGCTATTCGCCCTTATGTCCCTCCATGTCACAGACAAGCAGTCTTCACGGATCTTCATAAGCCCTCCCATCCTCGTATCCGTGCTTCGCAACAACTGGTTACCTCTCGCTTTGTTTGGCCCTCGATGCGGAAGGATGTCAAACATTGGACCAAAACGTGCCTTGCCTGCCAGCGTGCCAAAGTCCAAAGGCACACCAGGTCCCCCTTTGACGCATTTCCGCCCCCATCCCAGCGATTTGAGGTAATTCATGTAGACATTGTTGGCCCTCTTCCAGTGATTCAAGGCCAACGTTATCTGCTCACCTGTCTCGACCGCTTTTCCAGATGGCCTGAAGCCATCCCACTTCCTGATATCCAAGCGGACACTGTTGCAAGAGCCTTTCTTCATGGATGGGTATCAAGATTTGGATTGCCGACAAAAGTCATCACTGACCAAGGTCGCCAATTTGAGTCTTCGCTTTGGAAGAAGTTTACCAGCTTGTTGGGTACAGTACATGCGCATACCTGTGCGTATCATCCGCAAGCTAACGGCCTCGTCGAACGCTTCCATCGCCAGCTGAAGTCATCCCTTATGTGTCACGAAGACTCCCATTGGATGGATAAGCTTCCACTCGTGTTGCTTGGTATTCGCTCTGCATTTAAGAGTGATCTGAAGACTACAGCGGCTGAACTAGTCTATGGAACAACACTGCGGCTACCAGGTGGCTACTTCACTGCAGGGGATAAGTCATGTGATCCTACGGAATTCGCTCAAACACTTTCCTCTCACATGCAGTCCCTTCAGCCTGTTCCCCCTCGATTGACTAGCCAACAGAACATCTTTGTTTCCCCAGCCCTCCAATCTTGCACCCACGTTTTCGTTCGTGTACCTCTCCCAAAACGGCCTCTCCAATGTCCATATGACGGGCCCTATGAAGTTCTCCGACGTACGCGCAAATCATTCCTCATCCAGCGCGGTTCCAAGGTCGACAAGGTTTCTATCGATCGTCTTAAGCCTGCGTTTTTGGAATCAACCTTAAGCGAGGTACATGTAGCTACCAAAAAGGTCCAGCGGAAATCTGTGTCGTTCGGAACTCTTTGAACTTCCTCTCTGGTGGGGGAGTGTGTAGTGAATACTCTTATTTTAGTTTCAAGATAAATGTTAATTTTACCGTCTTGAATTTCGGAATAGCTATAAATTCATTTTAAATTAGTTACCCATCATAATTCAATTGTAAACCACATTAATACTAATTTTATGTATACTGTATTATTTTATTGTATGTAAACATAATTAATTATATATCACAATTGTCAGTTAATTATTTATATTCAAATAATTATTTTAATCTAATACCATATCCATTTTGCAAATAAATAATAGAAATCCAAGGGTTATATTTTCCACCTTTGGTACTGTCGCAGTTTCGCCTAACGGACTCAATACGGCTAGTGAGATAATCACTGGTTGGCACTTAACCAGCGGCAGTGCTTATGGCTACATCATCCAGGTTAACCTATACCGGATAGATGCGCTACGGTCCCAAGCCGTAGCTTGCCTAGGCCGACGACGACGACGTAAACCAACATATATATATATATATATATATATATATATTTATAATAAACTAATGAATCACTCGTGTGCACAAACCATATAAAATACCACAATATATATTTATATAGTTATTCAATTGGAAGATTCAACCATATAAATACCACAATATGTTTATATAGTTAATCAATTGGAAGATTCATTTAAAATTGAAATGAGTCAAAACACAATACGCTATAACGGGGTCGGACGACTAACGACATCTTTATATTTTCTCCAATAGATTTAATGATCGTATTACCCCGCCCCAATCTCCCATGTGTGTTTATATATATATATATATATATATATATATATATATATATATATATGAAAGAATCATAATAATCGTGTCTACTTGTCAACCCCTTATATATATGTATATATATATATATATATAAATATATATAATATATAAATTGAATTTCGCGGTGGCACACCATGTTTGGCAAGCGCTTTAGTGGAGCAAGCCTTATTTACTGATACAAAATTATATCTATCGGGCAAATAACTTTTAATTCAATCACTGATTGCATCTCTAAAACCGCAACAATACAATTTATTAAGTAGAATATTATGGTCTATTATATCAAACACCTTACTCAAATCCACCGCCAATACCCTCAATTTAGAAGTGGCAGATGTGCACAAGTCTATTTATTTTGATCTTTAGTAATAATAACAACTAGCTCTCACACACTATATATATATATATATATATATATATATATATATATATATTATATTCTATTTTGTTTTGGTGAGCCTTTCACGCGTTTCAAAAACAGAAAAAATATTACGCGCTTTTCACCTTAAAGTGAATTAAAACAATTTTACGAAAAAGAAAAGGAATTTCAGAATTAAGTTTATTTAGTCTCCTTGTAGAGACAGAAGAACAACCCAATGATAACCTATATTTTAATATAATTAAATAATTTTCTTTTTATCATAACTCAACCGAGCAACGATGTTAAGCGACGTTGGATCTGGGTAGTAGTTGGATGGGGGACCGTCCACCGCAACAGCTAGTTTACACTCGATGACGGGAATGAAATAAAAGGTAGGATGCGAACCTACATTCGTCAAAATTAGCTCAGACGAAATACACACACAAATCTTTCAACTTACCTTATATATATATATATATATATATATATATATATATATATATATATATATATATATATATATATATATATAGGACTTTCACCTAATTAAAACAAATCACTAAGCAGTTAAAAGAATTCGCTCTATTACCATATTCACAAATCTACACACACACACACACACACACCACACACCTCTGTATATATTACGAAAATCAGGAAAAATGCCAAACGTGCTAGCGGTAGCGAAGGATTTTGGTACGAACTTGCTCTTCTAGCTTTCCGTGCCTTTGACTTGTAATTAAAATGATTTTATTAAAGGCATTGGTTATTTCTCTTGCAAACTTGTATGGCATCAGTTTCTTAGTTTATTGAAATGAATGAATAAAAATGGAAAGGTATATTATTATTATCATTATTATTGTGCATTTTCAAAATTAACACGCAGATTTTCATCAGAGAAGATATGGGGAACA